>BPTQ01000003.1:250689812-250728149 GCA_019973895.1 Chrysanthemum seticuspe | reverse complement strand
AAGAAATTATTTCAAAGAAATTATTTCAAAGAACTCTTGCCTCCATGTGCTAAACAATTTCAAAATCATATGCACATGTTGAGGGGGAGCATTTTCTAAATGATCAAAACTATTAAGGTACAAAATGCTTTGATCTCGTATCACAAGTACCTTGATTGTTTTTCCAAATGATTTTTCAATTGGTTTTAAGGAAGAATGAACTGTACCAAAAGACCGACCAATTTACTTTATGCATGGTGTTATAAGGATGGTTAGGTTAGGTATTTGTTCCCACGATCCGCCAGAACCGGAGGGATCTACCCAGGGACAATCCACTAGATAGTGTAGAGTCCTTAGGTATATTGAAAAAAAAGGAGAAAAGTGAGATATGGGAAGAGTGCCGACTAAGACAGAGCTAGAACTGGAATAAACCCAACAAGGTTCTAGTAATGAAGTCTCGGTAAGCACTGAAGGGGTTGAAGAATGAAAAAGAACTGAATGTGAAAAAGGGTGAAAAGAAATAGCCCTCCATCAATTCAACCTTAGGGCAGAAACCGGGTTCAATACATATGCTACTGGTTGTTACTAAGGTAACACTGGTATTGAAGACAAGACGTCATGGACCCAGTGACGCACTGCACTAAACTTCCCAAGCCACTCAAGTTCCTCTTAAAAGGGCTTGCTTCATTCTCACGGGGAACCGACATAATCTATCGACTTTCTCTTAGAGATGGTTGATATTGAAGTAGGAGACCCTCTCCCTAGTCTCCGACACAGGAACCAAATGTGCACTATTGAGTCTAGAGCCAAGAGATCATCCACAATATCTCGTTAGGACACTAAATTCTTGAAGACTTGCTTTTTCACACAATGTGGAAAGTAAGTATATATTAAGAGTCCTACGCATTATCCTTGTGGTATTGCCAGAACATCCGAGTGATATGTAAAAATATTCACAATGAAGATGGAAATCCTTCTAGAGCCAACATCTAACAAGCTCTTGGTGGGTGACATGTGAAATCTGGCAAAAGATCAAGCTTGTGACAACTGGATAGAAACGATGGGGAGATTCATTCTTGAATCAACCTTGGTCTAGGAATGGAATTGACGAACACTTTTGGAAAAACTGTTCGATGTGCAAATCTTCTTTTCTCTAGCACGTCGAATGTGTACTTATGTTTTCAAAATTCAAAAAGTATCTCTGATTGAAAAATACTTTTAGAAAAACCGTTCGATGTGCGAATCTCTTCTTTTCGCTAGCACGTCGAATGTGTACTCATTCTCTAATACAAAAAGTATTTTGTTTGAAAATTGATCTTTCTCACAAAACCTTCGTCGTATTGCAAAACTCTTTCTTCAAGCAATACGCGATTGTTTTTCAAATCATTTTTCATCAATCAGTGAATCTCAATTCGCTGGTTCACTCACTCCGTGTTGTCTTCTTTGAGACGTTCCGGTTTGAGAACAGCTAGAACAGCTGCGAAACCCTGTCAAGGAGATTCTTAGGAATCCTACCTGATCACAGGCAGTATTTATACTGATCAACGGGGAACCATGGGCCGTGTACCTCAATTCAGCGAAAGTGATCAAAGACACTTTCGTGTGTTTTATTGCTAACTGTTGTTTGCAGGTACATTTGGACGGTTGCAGCTGATCAGAATTGAGGAGTCAATCCAAAGCCGCATGCTCACAGCATCCACACTTAATTTGAAGAAATCATGACTGGTGCATATCTACATAACCTGGCTCTGATATTTCATACTATGCTTATGCTTCGCTGCTGCAAATATCATGAACCAGTAAGGCTTCCGCTACTCTGATGGAAAGATGTCATGATTCAAAAGTGTGAGCATGTCGGTCCGAAAGTCACAACTTCACATGATGGCAACACAATAAAGGGTGATCCAGAGATTTACTGTGCCTGATGATCTCAATGAAAGCTCGAAGATCATCAAAGATGTGGATCAGTTAAAGGCCTCCACTAAAAGTACAAATCAGTGCGGACTTTGAAGAATCACTACTAAAGCACAAAGATTGTTGAAATGAAGAATTGAAGTCTACGAGCTCAAGAACTAAGACAAGAATAGAATGCTAGGATTCGAAATGTAAAACATGGGGTGACCTCCCTTAGGGGGAGATTGTTAGGAATTAGAAAATTCCATAGTGAAGTGTCGGTCACCCCAAATATTATCTAGCATAAGTTAGCTCGTAGACTTGTCGTTATTTACGTTATTACGTAGTTAATTAGTTAGTCAGTAGCGTAAAATAGTTTAGTGCATCACCGTGGAGGAAGGACGGGTCTTTACCCACTGTATCCCTGATCCACAGGCCGATAGGAGGTCGTGTATTTGTAAGTATAAATACCCCTTCCATCCATAGAAGGTGGTGGTGCTTTCAATCTAATATTTCATACTTTGTGTAAACCTCTAGCAAGAACACCCTATCTCTCTCTACTAACTCTCTAACTATGGCAAACATGTATTTTGATCATCCAAGACCACCCGAATCATCAACACAATAAAAATAACGATCCTACAGGTTCTTAACTAGTTCTAACTGGTTCCTACTGGTTTAGGCTGTTCTAGTCGTTTTGATAGGTATTTCGCGGAAAACGGATTTACGGTTCAAAAGTTATGGCCATTTGAAGTTTTGACGTAAAAAGTCAACTTTGGTCAAACCGCAAGTAGTCAAACCCTAAAAGTCAAAACTCAATTTTTTTGATCAAATCGCATTGGTCAAATCGCAGGATTGTCAAATGCTTGGAAAACAAACCGCTTAAATCAAACCGCTTTTTATCAAACCGCTTCTTATCAAACCTCATAACTCAAACCGCTTCTTATCAAACCGCTTAGATCAAACCGCTGAAGACAAATCGCTTGAGACAAACTGCTTAAGTCAAACCGCTTATGTCAAACCGCTAAAAACAAACCGCTTGAGTCAATCCGCTTAAGTCAAACCGCTTATGTCAACCCGCTTACGTCAAACCGATTAAGTCAAACCACTTCCGATACAATGAATCTAGACAAACCGTATCCAAGAATTTGACAAATCGCTTCCTTGATCAGATCAAATCGCACCCAAATAACATCAAACCACATACAAGAAAATAGTACGAGACTCAAATCGCTTACTTGAAACTCTTCAAAAACTAAACTTTTCCAATCCAAAACACTATAACCAAGATGAATTAAGCCTTCCAAACCAAAACCTAAGCACTTATGATGATTCTAAACACAAAAGTACTAACAAAATTCAAACTTTAACACTTTTAGGGTATAGAATTTGAACCAACAAAACACACAAATAACCAATCTTTGTGATCTAACCATGGCTCTTGATACCAATTGTTGGATATTGGTTATTGTAACACACAAACAATCAATTATATGGTTCGAATCTTAGCAAGAAACTTAGAGAGAGAAAGTGGGAGATGGGATCCTTTTTAGAGAGATAAAGTGAGAGAAAAACAAAGAGAATGTTAGATTAAGAAATGAAAGATCCAACCCTCTACCTTGGGAGGTAGAGGGTATTTATAATAGATTTACATAATACGCCCTCTGTCGGGCAGTGGATCTGGCATACAGTGGGTAAAGACCCGTCCGTCCTCCATGGTGTTACTCTAACTAGCTAACTAACTAACTAATAGATAATTTAATGTCTACGAGCTAACATATGCTAGACAATAGTTGGGGTGAGCGACACTTCACTATGGATTTTCTAAATCCTAACAGGAATAGGCAGTTCTTAGCTGGATCTAACTGGTTCTTGGCCAAAATAGCATGTTCTTAACTGGTTCTTACTGGTTATTGGCTGGAATACCTAGTTCTTATCTAGTTCTAACTAGTTTATATTGGTTCTTGGCCGGAATAGGCAGTTCTTAGCTGGATCTAACTGGTTCTTGGCCAGAGTAGATGGTTCCTATTTGGATCTAACTATTTATTGGCCGGAATAGCAGTTCTTAACTGGTTCTAACTGGTTCTTGGTCGGAATATCCGGTTCTTAACTAGTTCTAACTGGTTCCTACTGTTTCAGGCTGTTCCGGTCATTTTGACAGGTATTTCGCTGAAAACGGAGTTACGGTTCAAAAGTTATGGCCGTTTGAAGTTTTGACGTAAAAACTCAACTTTCGTCAAGCCGCAAGTGGTCAAACCGCAAGTAGTCAAACCGTAAAAGTCCAAACTCAATTTTTTGATCAAATCGCATTGGTCAAATCGCAGGATTGTCAAACGCCTTGAATACAAACCGCTTAAATCAAACCGCTTTTTATCAAACCGCTTCACTTAAACCGCTTAACTCAAACCGCTTAGATCAAACCGCTGAAGACAAACCGCTTCAGTCAAACCGCTTAAGTCAAACCGCTTATGTCAAACCGCTAAAGACAAACAGCTTGAGTCAAACCGCTTAAATCAAACCGCTTAAGTCAAAACTCTTATGTCAAACCGCTTACGTCAAACTGCTTAAGTCAAACTGCTTCTGATACAATGAATCTAGACAAACCGCATCCAAGAACTTGACAAATCGCTTCCTTGATCCGATCAAATCGCACCCAAATGACATCAAACCGCATACAAGAAAATAGTATGAGACTCAAACCGCTTCCTTGAAACTCTTCAAAAACTAAACTTTTCCAATCCAAAACACTATAACCAAGATGAATTAAGCCTTCCAAACCAAAACCTAAGCACTTATGATGATTCTAAACACAAAAGTACTAACAAAATTCAAACTTTAACACTTTTAGGGTATAGAAATCGAACCAACAAAACACACAAATAACCAATCTTTATGATCTAACCATGGCTCTTAATATCAATTGTTGGATATCGGTTATTGTAACACACAAATAATCAATTATATGGTTCGAATCTTAGAAAGAAACTTAGAGAGAGAAAGTGGGAGATGGGATCCTTTGTAGAGAGAGAAAGTGAGAGAAAAACAAAGAGAAGGTTAGATTAAGAAATGAAAGGTCCAACCCTCTGCCTTGGGAGGTAGAGGGTATTTATAATAGTTTTACATAATACGCCCTCTATCGGGCTGTGGATCAGGCATACAGTGGGTAAAGATCCGTCCGTCCTCCACGGTGTTACTCTAACTAACTAACTAATAGATAACGTAATGTCTACGAGCTAACATATGCTAGACAATAGTTGGGGTGACCGACACTTCACTATGTATTTTCTAAATCCTAACAGGAATAGGCAGTTCTTAGCTGGATCTAACTGGTTCTTGGCAAAATAGCATGTTCTTAACTGGTTCTTACTGGTTATTGATCTGAATAGCTAGTTCTTATCTCGTTCTAACTGGTTTGTACTGGTTCTTGGCTGGAATAGGCAGTTCTTAGCTGGATCTAACTGGTTCTTGGCTGGAATAGATGGTTCCTATTTGGATCTAACTATTTATTGGCCGGAATAGCAGTTCTTAACTGGTTCTAACTGGTTCTTGGTCGGAATATCCGGTTCTTAACTAGTTCTAACTGGTTCCTACTGTTTCAGGTTGTTCCGGTCGTTTTGACAGGTTTTTCACTGAAAACGGAGTTACGGTTCAAAAGTTATGGCCGTTTGAAGTTTTGAGGTAAAAAGTCAACTTTGGTCTAGCCACAAGTGGTCAAATCGCAAGTAGTCAAACTGTAAAAGTCAAAACTCAATTTTTTGATCAAATCGCATTGGTCAAATCGCAGGATTGTCAAACGCCTTGAATACAAACCGCTTAAATCAAACCTCTTAACTTAAACCGCTTCTTATCAAACCGCTTAGATCAAACCGCTGAAGAAAAACCGCTTGAGTCAAACCGCTTAAGTCAAACCGCTTATGTCAAACCGCTAAAGACAAACCGCTTGAGTCAAACCGCTTAAATCAAACCGCTTAAGTCAAACCGTTTATGTCAAACCTCTTGCGTAAAACTCTTAAGTCAAACCGCTTCCGATACAACGAATCTAGACAAACAGCATCCAAGAACTTGACAAATCGCTTCCTTGATCAGATCAAAACGCACTCAAATGACATCAAACCGCATACATTTTGAGATCTGCCAAAAAGATGGGTTCTTTGTGAAATAACTTAATGCATTCCATAATGTATTTACTATTTACTCGTACTATTTAGGTCTAGGTAGTTGGCGCCATTTAAATGCCCCCGGGTGATTTTTGGTACATAAAGCAACACACACCCTTCACTTTACATACTTTCTCCTCCTCCTCTCTTTAACATAAATCTTTTTATTTCCTTTCAATATACTCATCAAGTTATTGTGGTGGTGGTGATGATGACCATCGTTGGCGGGTGGTGGCGGTTTCTTGTCTTAAGCTCTAGCAAAGATCATTTATTATTTGTGCTTTTACTTTTTGACAAACAAGCCAAAATAATTCTCTCATGATTAAAATAGGTGTTCTCGGAATATTAAGGTATCAATCATCCCATTTTACGGTTTATCTCAAATCTTTTTTACTTGAAAAGTATTATTATTGGTTTTGTCATTTGTGTCTAGATCTTCGTGGTAGATATTTTTGCTTGTAGAATGATGGTTTTTGTTTGTTTTTATGGTGTTTTCTTTTTCCAGAATACGTGGGTTTTGGTTGTTGTCATTGTTTGTGTTGGTGGGGTGTGAATTTATTTGTTTAATATGGATCTATGTTAGTATAAGAGTGCCGTAGCTTGGCTTGTATCGAGGAACCTTGACTAACCATGGTTAGTATCGAGGAACCTTAACTTACCATGGTGACCGTCTTTGAGTGTCGTAGCTTGGTTTGTTCTCTAGCCTCGTTCATTGACATAGAAAACAATGGCAACTCTTTAGAATAAAATTAGTTGGAGGGACTAATCTCCTAATCTGTACATATATTACACTAAGTTTAACCGAAACCCCACTTATGATAACATAACATGAATTCTAAGCTTAACCCCATTATGGGTACAAGCTTAATATGAATTTAGGGATTTATTATCATTTCTTACCTCAAATTGATTCCTGGGAGAATAGTAGAACTTTAGCCCTTAACACATAATCCGGATAATTTCAAGCCCTAAATTTTTGTTCTTCTTTTTATGTATGTGTGACGTGAGAATGAAGATGGGAAATGAGTTATATGAGCTTTTCATGTGTATTAAGAAAGCTTATAGATATTTTATTAATTAATTTTTAAGGTTAGGCGAAGGTAGTCCCCGTTAGTCGAACTATTACAAAGATAGTCATTTTCCTCTATTAATTTATATTTATGAAAGGTTCTTATGACTAACGGAACCTTAATAAGTAAAATATAACATGAGTTAACCGGAAAGCTTTAAAATAGAAATAAAACATTTATCGTAAAAATTGGGGTTTACGTAAGCTTAATTTTTTTTTTGGAGATAAAATCGGCCTCTTCATAAGTAAACGGTTATAATTGCCTTTTTTTTTGTTTTACTTTCAGCATCGTGAAATTGGAGTTACAAAGGAAAGATGCAAACTATGAAACCATTTGTGACAAAAAAAATTCACATGTGACGGAAAAAATTACCTGTAACGGAAAAAAAAATCGAAAAAAAATTGAGAAAAACTTTTCGAAAAAAAAGACGAAAACGTAAGAAAAACGAATGAAAACGGGTGAAAACGTATAAAAACTGACTAAAACGTAAGAAAAACAAACAAAAACGGATAAAAATGTATAAAAACTGACGAGGTACATACGAGATGGAATCAACTTTAGATGATTGACCACTATTAAAAAGTTTCCATTTGTACTTGAGTAATTTTCGTGTTCATTTACTAATAAAACGTTGTTTATCTCATCACTTAGTATCTGCCGATAAATTAAAATTGTGCGTCTTGTACTCTTGTATGATCTTCCATTGCATTTTTGTTCTAACTTGCTCATATAATCCGTGCATTCTTCAGTACGAAAGGATAATAATTTGTCTTTGTACAATCTTGAGTCTTATATATAGTTGGTTACCTTAAAAAAGGTTTTACACCTTGTGTTTACTGGCGCTACTCTACATATGGTAGACATTAATTAGAAGTGTCACAAAAGCATCAATTTTAAGTCTGTAAAAATAAAGCCCATTGTGAAATATTATTGGCAGTAATCTTGGGTTGATTTGTCACAAGCCCTTTAATATAGGGATCTTTAATACTCATAGAATCACAATAATTTTTTTTTGGTATTTCTTGGTATCTTTACATAGAAAACTAACAAACGTTTTTCTTCTTTTTTTCAAATTTTAGACTTGCAAACTAGTAATATTTTGCGAACCAAGAAACTTGATTTAATGTAGTAAACGTAACTCTATGGCATCCTTACGAACTTCCTAGCCCCCCCCCCCCCCCCCCCCAACCCTAATGCAGTAATGCCCCTATACCACTCGATGCACCCACACACCCTTTACTCATTCATCACCGAACATAGTGTAGCAAGTTGGTCACCAACAACGCGTATCAGACGTTCATTAAATAATATAAGGTCATTAATTGTAACTAAATCATTGATGCCATATACCTAACATGGTATAGTTATTGGTTCCTATTCAATGACGTAACTGAAAACTTGAGTTCAGTTTGGACTAGTCCTTACAAATACAATAAGTTCATAAATATTGGTAGTTCAAGCATGTAAATAAATTTATTTTTCTTATATGAGTTTCTACTAGTTAGACCTTCATCAACGACCAAATTCGAGCCAAATGAATTAAAAAAATAAGACTCATTCCTTTATTATGTCGTGGTCTTGGTTGAGTTCAAATATATGTTAGTAGTGTTCAAATTGCATTATCTTTGTAATATTGAAGTCAAGAGTAGTGTTATTTTTTTTAATCAATATATTCTTAGTCATATATTAAGCCTTTGTTGAATCTTTCTCGTGTTTTTTTAGTCGTTTATGTGCTTAATAAGTTCCAAGTTTCCCATCAACTTTTTCTCAAAAAGTCCAAAATTAAAAAAAAGTTACAGATCTATTATTACCTTTGGTTGTTCATATGTTATTCATGTCATCGAGTGCATGGAACTAATGTGTTACTTATATGATAACTCGTGTGATTCACAACTGATATTACTCAAGTTTAAGACATTGTTAAAATTCATTTGATACATTCTCAATGAAAAACACTTTGAAATTTCACTCATTAAACACACATTTAAGTTGACACCAACCAACCTACTTCCACAAGCATGAAGCATCAAATGTGTTTGTTCAAGCCTAGTTGGAATGGATCAATGGAAGAAACACAAATGAGAGTATGAGACTACTCCATTAGAAAACACACGGATCACGATCCGCACCTTCCCACATCAAACGATCTCCACCGTCCATTATTTCTTCATTGATCCAACCCCTCAATCTTAAATTTGCAATAATATCACTACCTGCCTTCTCTTTATAACTCACCAACCAAATACATTTTTTCAATACTATACCATCTACCCACACACATTACTCCCTCTCTATAAAACTCACTAACCAAATCTCAAATATTCATACCAAATTCTTTTGCCTTTTCTGTTTTGTGGCAATGAACAACATTGTTGGCAGCTCTTCCCAAGACCATCTATTATTTCTGCTTTTACTTTTTGATGCACAAACAAATAATGTTTTCACTCTTTGTTGGGATAGGTGGTCTCGGAATATTAAGGTATGGAAAATCATCTTTGTTTATCATTTACAATAATACTAGTGTTTTTTTTATTTAATGCTTCATGAACCACACAAGATTTATAAGTTACGTTTTACGGTTGTGGTTGCGTACATGTTGAATATTGATTACTTGTAAATATTTAGACTATATGTGTAATGTTATTAGCTTACTTTTAAGCTTTCTGTTTAGAACTTGAATTGGTTTGTCAGTTTGCTACGATTCGTTAGGTTTTGTGGTTACGGTTGCGTATGTGTTGATTGTTGATTGCTTGAAGAACATTTTAACTGTATGAATATTGTTAGGTTAATTTTAAACTTATTGTTGGTCACTTCAATTGGTTATTACGTCTTTTTGGTCACGGTTCCGTTGATTGCTTAAAGAATATTTAGACTCTATATATATGAAAGAATTCTTTACACTATCTTATGCATCAAAGGCTTTTATATTTCTTGGTATATACTTTTTTTTTCTTTTTTTATATCAATCTCATTCATTATGGCATTATATTAAGAGAAGGGGTATAGTCACATGAGGTATATGTCATTCATATGTGGCAATGTTTTGGCTTGAGCCAAAGCCAAACCACTATACCACCCTCCTGTGCCAAAACGCAAGCAAGGCCTAGCTTGCGCCAAAGAGAAGATTTTGTGTTCATCTAAATTGATTTTTTTCTTAAGTTCGTGTTTTAATTGAATATACTGGGTCTCAAAAGTAAGATTTTGGCTTGAGTGACTAGAGAGCGGGTTTTTCGGTGTTTGAGTGATTAGAGAAGTGAAAAATGAAACATGATGAGTTGACATAACGTGACACCCTTTTTGAGTTTGACTTAAGTGACTACGACCCTTGCTTTAATCTATGACTGAATTTAAAGGCATTTTTCTTTGTTCAAAATAAAAAAAAAAAAAAAATTAAATGCACTTTTCAGTGCCTTAAATGTTCTTAGTTGCGCTTTGAGTGTTGCATGTTAACTCATAGTAACTCCATTTTCTCTTTTTGCTACATTTTCAGATCAGCCAAAAAGATGGGTTGTTTGTGAAATAACTTAATGCATTCCACAATGTATTTACTATTTACTCGTACTATTTAGGTCTAGGTAGTTGACGCCATTTGAAATGCCCTCGCGTGATTTTTGGTACATAAAGCAACACACACCCTTCACTTTACATACTTTCTCCTCCTTCTTTCTTTAACATAAATATTTTTAATTCCTTTCAATATACTCATCAAGTTATTGTGGTGGTGGTGATGATGACCATCGTTGGCGGGTGGTGGCGGTTTCTTGTCTTAAGCTCTAGCAAAGATCATTTATTATTTGTACTACACCTTTTGTGGAATTATTTGTGATTTTACTTTTTGACGGACAAGCCAAAATAATTCTCTCATGATTAAAATAGGTGTTCTCGGAATATTAAGGTGTAAATCATCCCATTTTACGATTTATCTCAAATCTTTTTTACTTGAAAAGTATTATTATAGGTTTTATCATTTGTGTCTAGATGTTTGTGGTAGATATTTTTGCTTGTAGAATGATGGTTTTCGTTTGTTTTTATGGTGTTTTCTTCTTCCAGAATATGTGGGTTTTTGTTGTTGTCATTGTTTGTGTTGGTGGGAGTGTGGCTTATTTGTTTAATATGGATCTGTTTTAGTATAAAAGTGTCGTAGCTTGGTTTGTATCGAGGAACCTTGACTAACCATGGTTAGTATCGAGGAACCTTGACTAACCATGGTTAGTATCGAGGAACCTTAACTTACCATGGTGACCGTCTTTGAGTGTCGTAGCTTGGTTTGTTCTCTAGCCTCGTTCATTGACATAGAAAACAATGGCAACTCTTTAGAATAAAATTAGTTGGAGGGACTAATCTCCTAATATGTACACGTATTACACTAAGTTTATGTATGTGTGGCGTGAGAATGAAGATGGGAAATGAGTTATATGAGCTTTTCATGTGTAATAAGGAAGCTTATAGATATTTTATTAATTAACTTTTAAGGTTAGGCGAAGGTAGTCCTCGTTAGTCGAACTATTACAAAGATAGTCCTTTTCCTTTATTAATTTATTTTTATGAAAGGTTCTTATGACTAACGGAACCTTAATAAGTAAAATATAACATGAGTTAACCAGAAAGCTTTAAAATATAATTAAAGCGTTATCGTAAAAATTGGGTTTACATAAGCTTAATTTTTTTGTTTGAGATTAAATCGGCCTCTTCATAAGTAAACAGTTATAATTGCCCTTTTTTTGTTTTTTACTTTCAGCATCGTGAAATTGGAGTTACAAAGGAAAGATACAAATTATGAAACGATTTGTGGCGGTCGTCTCTACATGGTGGATCTAGCAGGGAGCGAAAAAGTGAGTCAATCGAAGGTTTAAAACTGCAATATCCCATCCACCACCATCGATCGTAGTCCCGATAGCTGGGGATGCAGACTACGTCATTGCGCTAAGAAAACTAAAAGAAAGGGGCTACACCACCGTCTTAGTGCACCCAGATAAAAACTACATCAGCCCAACACTAGCAGAATCATGTGATTACTCGATATGTTGTGGTTGCTTGTACAATGAAACAAAACAAAGTTTTTTTTGAATGGGTGCCGTCAACTTCATCTACTTCCAGGGTCCCCCTATTACTTCTTCACCCACATTACTACTAAGACCACTTAAGCTTGAGCATAGGGGTCTACATGTGGTAACCTTGACACTGTGGGACACTGATGCATGTCCTATGGACAAGAATGCGCAGACATTGGATGTTATCAAAGACATCAAAACTAATCTAGCAAAGAAGATGGGTCTCAAAAGTCTAAGTGTGCCAAAGAAACGAATTAGATCATATGGGACTCGTTTATAAAGTAAATTTTCAGTGTCTCTCAGAGCGTGTGGAGTTCATCACACAACAACTTTCGAACAAAAAACATGAAACGGTTCAAAACCTAATGATGGCAGACCTTCTCACATTTGCATATGAAAAGTGTACTTTTAAAAACAGTGAGTGTAAATCATTTACTTGATATCAAATAACAATAGTTTATTGGCATCATTTATCCTATATATATATATATATATATATATATATATATATATATATATATATATATATATATATATATATATATATATATATATATATATATATATATATATATTGCTTGTTTTGTATTACTTTATATGAGAATTGATACTTAATCGGTTACTTTTGTAAATCTCAGTTGAAAACAAGCATTTGGTAAAAGTTAGCTATTTTGGACGTAAAATGGAGCAAAACGGATCATATTGGTAAAGTCTACTAAAATGAAGGAAGATACGCCGTATCATTCGAGATTAGACGAATGTGAAGACTATTGCCTGACTTTGAAGAATACGCAGTATGGAATTCTTTCATGCGCCATATATGAAACATTGGTCAACACAGAGATATGACTTATCTGCTCAAGATATGCCGCATAACTACTTCTACATGCTTCGTATTACCTTGAAGACTTCACCAAGAAATACCAAGATTAGAAGACACATGTACCATATCAATACTGAAGATCCGCCGTATCGTATGGTGGTGTACGAATATTCCAGAATAAAATCTTGAATCCCACGCGAAGTTACCTAGATACGGCGTATCGAGCAAACTGATACGCCGTATCGATGCCGTTTACAAAAAGTATAAATACCGGAACAACAGCCTCATTCGACACAACTTGATACACACATATATCCAGAGAAGGCGACGACCAGACCACACTAGACACGACCAGAAGAAGGTTCAGAGGCGTAAGTAGGTCCTTCTAGTACTTTTTAATTCATAAGTAGATTTCACTTTAATTGTATTAGTACTCTTTAATCCATCAGGATTGCGTGCCTTGTCTCCGATGTTTGACTCGCATTTAATAAAAGCTTTCCTATCGATTAAAGTTTATTTGATGTTTATTTGGATGTTAATGTGTATGCTTTGATTACCTCTTGATTATCGTGGCTTGTTTGCGTTGCCATACGCCTCCCACAATTACTTCATTACCATCTTAGGATAGTTGATGTAAGCCCTAACGGGATAAATAATTTAAATAAGTAATCATTAAGTTTGCACTTATTATAGATTTGGGATTAACTGTGACAGAGCTTTTCGGTAATAATACTTAAAACTGAATCTAGGGTATTTAGCTAAGCTAAACATAAGAAAAAAACGCTCATACGAACAACCAACGAGAAAGACCAGAATTAGTACTCATCTTATATAGCTAATCAATTAAGTAAATATAATCTACTTTACTATCGGACAGGCCTCTTATTTGTCATCTGTTTCCTATCTATGTATGGGTGTGTCTATCGCCTTGTTACTTTTAGTTTTACTTAATATAAACATTATGACAGTCTCTCAGGCTGAAAACCCCCTTGGCGTTAGATTAGGTTTAAGTAGACTAACCTTAGGATTAAAATACTGATAGGTAATGAAGTGTTAACGTTCCACTCTTAGTGATCGACACTCTACTTACCAACTAAGCTATACTGATCGGGTATACTGTTCGTTAGTGTTTGTTATAGGATAAGTCGGCTAAATATAAATGTAAAACTTGATAATAATAATTTTCCTATACACAACGAAACACATCAACAACCCATATACTCCAAATAACGAACAACTAACCATGGAATTAAACTAATAGGGTAGACTGAGGTGTAAGGATGTAACGAAGTAATAAACATATATATTGGTTTAACAAAAGAACATGAATGCCTCAATGAGTTTTTCTATGGGTATCTTGCGTTAAAAGTAAGTGCAACAAAAGGGATTTTCGCAAGGGGATTGACTAATCAGTGTAATTAGTCAATATATACAAACATAACATAAAATATGAGCTATTTGGGTAAAATTATAAAATTTGCCATTGACAAGCTACATCAATTACACTAAGTTACCTTAATGTAATGTTCGTTTTGGTTGTATCAAACACTAAAATAGGCCAAGTTCTAAAGTGTACTGCTAACCACTGACATACTCGTACAACTGAAAGGAAAAAAACATATAAAACAGATGCTTATAGGCTCAAATCCTCACATAATGGAAACATATGGTAATGTGCACTAGGCTATATAACTAGTTAATTATAAGAAACATGGCAAAATTTTAAAATCACATAATTTTCATAAAATCAATGCTCCCGAGCATTCTCGGGAGTCCATGTTTT
The DNA here is from genome assembly GCA_019973895.1 of Chrysanthemum seticuspe. NCBI lineage: Eukaryota > Viridiplantae > Streptophyta > Magnoliopsida > Asterales > Asteraceae > Chrysanthemum > Chrysanthemum seticuspe. Next base: position 250,713,393 of record BPTQ01000003.1, on the reverse strand, counting down.
TCTTCGTACAATGCAATATATATTGGATGTCATTAAAATATGGTGTTCAAAAAATACTCCTGTAAGTATAAAGTATTTATGCATTTAGTGAAGTTTTGTAAACAATCATGTGAAAAATGTTCACCAATTTGTAATTACTCGTTGAATGCATCAAGTGATGTGTCTTATGCCAATTGGCATATGGACGATGTGCATTTCTTGAGAAGACTAATACTTAAACGACTCGAAGCGTCCAGTCGTTGTTTAGAAAAATGAAAGCATTTGGAAAGAGGTTCAACATTGTTTCTACTTTTAAGCTTACAAGGTGTATAAATTAGGCTCAATATATCAACCCCACAAATAAAAGATGTTTTACATAGAATAAAGTTTGCACTTAAACTAAAGCAAAATGTGGTTCAAAGGCTAGCTAGATATGAACTAGGTGATTTTGAGTTTATGTTATGAATGGTTATTTGGTATGAGTATTGTTTCAATCAATTCCATTAGTAATTTGTATTAACGATGCTAATAAATAATTAAAAGGTTTAGAAATTCCTAAATATATAAGGTCCAGTTTGGTTTATGGGTTTCAAAGGATATAGAATCATTCAGTTGCTAAAATCAATGTTTGGCTCATTTTTTGATTCTCGTCAATCATCGTATGAAATGAGAATAGTGTGAAATGTCATTCCACTCCATTTTGGTAGAATTTGTAAAAAGTGTGGGGCCCACCACTTTGTTGTGTGTACATACATATTTTTACTATTGATTTATGTCATTTAAAATTTATTTATATTATTATATATTTAATATAAATTTAATAAATTATATATTTTTTTCTCTCATACTTTTTCTCAAACCTTTCCCAAATCTTTAAAAGCATTCTCAAATCCAAATCCAATTCTAAACCCACTCATAAACCAAACGGGCCCTAGATGTAGAACTAAAATTTGAAGAAAAGCAACTATAATGATGACAACGTTGACAACGAACTACAAAGAAACCCCGAAGAGATTTCTACAACTAAATATTTTTTAGACAAAATTACAAGTTTGTTCCCTGTAGTTTACCCCAAATAACATGTTTTGTCCCTAAGTCATTTTAATTATACCACACATACCTATTTTTGAAACATGTTGCCCATTTAGTCTCTATTATGGGAAATAGGGACTATCCGCGTAATTAAAAAAAAAAAAAAAAAAAACTGTAAATAATTACACAAATGATCCCCATTTTTTAAAATAGGGACTAAATGAGCAACATGTTTCAAAAATAGGTATGTGTGGTGTAATTAAAACGACTTAAGGACTAAACCTATTATTTGAGGTAAACCACAGGGACCAAACGTGTAATTTTTTCTATTTTTTATATATTGTAGATTAAGATATTTCATTACTTGAAGATAGGTTTGGCCAATTTAAAGTGCATGAAGAATCTTTAGCTTTCTATTGTTTTATCAGTGTAATTTAAAGCCACTTGATGTAACAAGCTAAAAGATAGTTCCTTGAAAGTTCTTTGAGCCATAAAGATTGTTCGGATATTAATGATATCGGTTTGTATTCGGATTTAAGAGTTTTAAGAGAAATTTAAAATGTAAAAATTTATACACCGATTCTATATAAAAAATCTAGATTATTTTTTTGAAGTTAGCTAAAATTTGCGTTCCGATGACAGTTGCTTATGTGAGCGGAAAATAAGTTTTCAAAAGTAAAGTTAACTAAAAGTTATATAACATCGAAAATGTTATAAGAAAGATTAAATGAATTAGCTCATTTAACAATTGAAAATTAATAATAATATCATGTTGATTCTATAAACTTAATCAAAAAGTTTCGTTTCAAAAAAAGCTAAGAAGAAAATTATATAAAGAATTTTTCAGCATATGACTTTGATATAATAGCTCTGATTTAAAACTTTGATTTAGGTCTACGGGGAAAGTTAAAATAAAATAAGTGAAATAAAAACTAGATAAATAAATGAGGGTATATATGTAATTTCATAAACCAAATGCTTGGAGCAATTCTGAAATGCTTATTCAAGAAGCATTTTATATTGGAGTACTAAGATAATATTCAAACGCTTGTTAAGGTGTTGCCAAACAAGCTTTTCATCTAAAATGCTTACCGCTTGTCGCTTCTAAATGCTTTCAAATGCTTGTCGACAAACATGAACATTTACCATATTATCTCGTTTCGAATTAGGAAACTAAGGAAGGGCCATTGTAGTAATTTATTCGTGTATTCATATATATATATATATATATATATATATATATATATATATTATGCGTTGCCATTCTACAAAATATATCATCCCTAAACATAAAAAATTAACCAATCGACATAAAAATATTTATCAACCACCATGGCGGCTGAGGTATATACGATCATTATCTTGTTTTCTTTTCGTACACAAACTAACTAATTTTATGCGTTTTTGTTTCATATGAAGTGTACAATGATATGTGTCGACAATTCTTTCTGGCCACGACATAAAGCATCACCCTCCAAGATGAGGGATCAAGCTACTGCTATTGAACACTATTTTCACGCTAAAATTCATGTAATAATAATTCTTTCTTGCATGTATAATAATATGCTTATTATTATCCAATAGTATAGGTTTTTCTTGTGTTATATCATCTTCATTCTTTTATATGAAAGTTGATTCATGTCTTCTGATTGTTGCAGTCTAATCCAGAGAATACTGTGGGCATAGTTACAACGGCTGGGGTAAATCGATTCTTGCTTTTCCCAACTAATGATCTTAGAGAGCCAATCTGGTCACGCGTTCACGGTAGTTAGCTTCCATTATTATATATAAATATGCCAAACCATCTTTTTAACCTTCCATTAAGACCTCTTTTAACCCTAAAAGAAAAAGGAAAATATATGTTGAGAGAGGGTTTATCTTAAAGAAAAATTGAAAGAAATCATATATATTTAACTGATCAAGTTTATTCTACGTGGCTCAGCAGTATCAGAAGCTGGTCTGATGAATGTGGAAAACGCGCTTCGTATGGCTTACAATGGATTGGGATATCGTGACAACATAAAATTACGAAGTCGGGTGATTCTGTTTGTTGGAGGGTATGTATGTTTATGTTTAAACGTTGCACAACTTTTTTAGTATGTTTGATCTTAACATGTTTGTTGTGTGTGTTACTTTGCTTACAGTACTCTAAGAATAAGATAGCTTTGAAATGATAGTAAACTCATTTAAATCGGGGAATGTAGCTCTTGATGTTGTCGCCATTGGTGAACACCAAAAAATGACTATGGAAATGCTCGAGGCATTGGTTGCGGCTGTTGATAATAAGGGCAACAGTCACATTATTCATGTTCCGTCTGCATCTTCTATTTGCCAAGCCATATTGAGGTTGGAGTAATTATTTTCTTGGACTTATTATAGCTTGCTATTAATTGTTGGTTTTTCTTATATCTAATACATCTTGTGAACATTTATTATCAGTCCTCCAATCTTCCCTGATGCCCCCGATGTCAGAGAATGTAAATGCAGAAGTGGCTGCCTTTTAATGGAAGAGGAGACAAATGATGAGACTTGGACCGTAACTTTGGTACATTAGCTCAAGAGTATCTGCAAAATAAAGTTGCTTGCTGAATTGCTGAAGTCTATCTGCCGCTTACATTTTAATGTTTCTCCTTTGCTGATTTGTGTTGTTCATGTCTTTGTGTAGCTGAATTGTTAAAGTTTGTTTTGAACGTTTAAATTTTATAGAACTCCATGTAACTTTTTGGTATGTGCAGCTTACATCTTTCCATACACTTTCAACACTGAATGCTTAACTCATCCACACAGTCATATGAAACTGCTAAAAGGACCAATGTTTGTCTGTGCTTTTAGTTGTAATTTATATGAAAAAGGTTCATCTTCCTGGAAAGAATCTAAGTTTCTGATGCATGTGTTTCAGAGTTCCCTCATATCTGGTTGAGACGTTGAGCAAAGTTATATGTATGAGAAAAAAGACCAATCTGAGAGGGAATAGAATGAGTATATTCTGTAATATGTACTAGCTGGTTCTCTGTCTCTAACACGAATGAAAAATTATGGTGTCACATGGACAACTAAAGCACTATAAATGTAGCTAGCTAGTTGACACAATGGAAACATGGCATTAGTATTTTAAGTGTGCTCAAGTCTCTGTGTTTCATATTAGTTGCATATTACTAGGTTCCCTGTTGTTTGACATGTCTGCATCTTTCAACTGTGAAATTGATTGGCGTTTATGCAAGATTTAGTGGATTTTTCTGGAAGGCTGCTAGAATAGGCCGGTGATCTTCTGATATTCATGTTTATAGCACATCTATAAGATGTGCTTTCTCTTCAGAATGCTGTTTGTACTAGTGTATTTGAATTGCCTTTAATATTTAAGCCCATGGGTAGCTGTCGGATATTTCACAATGGGCGTCTCCATTATATTTTTCCGAGTGACATCTTCTGAGCTAGTATTGGGCAGCAATAATGAAAGATCGCTATCTATGTGGTAGAACATTCTTGTATAGAATTGTTTCTAATAGAAAATATTGATCTCTTCTACTTGTTTTGAAACTTAGTACACATGTAGTTCTAGGTTCATACTTTCTTTTTTGGTTTTGCCAAGGTTAAGTCCGGTTTACGCCAGACAAAAGACAATGATCTCATATGTCAAAGATTAACTAGACAGAATACGTACTTCATCACATTTGTCTTGTTTGTAGAAACTTCCCATAGGTACTGACAAGAGTTACTATTTTCTGAAAGAAAAGAAAAAAACCTACTAAAATTTATCATAATTTGGAAGTCAAATTTTACTCCGCTCACCAACAAAGCGCAAAGTTTATGTATGAAGTTCTTTACAACTTTTGATACAAAAAAACGCGAATTTTTTCCAGAGAGCAGTATCAATAAACTGAGAGCAGATTTCGTGGGAAATTTCCGTTAAAATGAAATCTCTGTACCTGATGAGTTTATATACATGAATGAGAAAGTCGACACATAAGTCAACTTTGACTAACTAGCTAACAGGATAGTACCAGAATTATAACAAACATAAGTATGTAAGGGCTTAAGCTTCCATTAACAAGGTGGAATATATATATATATATATATATATATATATATATATATATATATATATATATATATATATATATATATGTTCTTGAAAAACATAGGAGTTTATCAGAGCCTCTACTTGGGGCACATGGGCTTTTACATGTTGGATTTGCTTGTGTCCCAAGCCCAACAAGTCCTTGTACACAAGTCGGTTGCCTTCTCCCTCATATCTATAAAAGGAGGTAAGGATTCTTTTAAAAGTTACAAACATTAATATACTTAATTGTTTGGGTATTCCTTGTGTCGAGAGTCCTACATATATATTTTTAAGGTAAGGTTAAGATTTTAAGATAACAATGGCGTGCATCCCACGGGATATCATCATCAACATTCTATGCCGTCTTCCACCCAAATCGGTAGCTCAATTACGACGCGTTTCAAAAGAATGGCTATCTTTACTTTCAGAACCCCAATTCATCCAAACTCATCAAAAAACACTTGGCGGATATTGTTGTATATGGCTCATTTGTTGGATTCAATGAATGCAAGCAAGTGGGCAAATTGAAGACATAAATAATTGGCAAGTTGAGTTCTACAAGTTGTGCAACTTGCTTATCCTTTCTACATGCATGAACTAGCATGGATATGGAGCTTATAAATAGCTCATTAGTCTTTTGTTTTCAAACACACCAAAACACACATACAAGCAATCTTGTAGTGTTCTATCTTCCTTTCTTTTGTACTAGTAGGTTTCTAGTTTTGCAATATGTTTCTTTGATTGAGAAATATATAAGAATGTTTGGTGTTCCATTCTCTTGTTCATTTCATAGTCTTAATTTTCAATAAGCTAGTTTGAGGTATACTTGTGGTGTTGAAAGATTCACACTCTTTACCTAGTCGGTGGGATATTATCGCGGTTATTCCACAACAAGTGGTATCAAGAGCCGAGGTTATTCTTAGTATGCTCTGTGGTTGCAATTAAATTTGATCCTCCACATCAGAAAAGAATTTCGTTGGTTTTTTTGGTTGAAGCTATTGAAAATTAATTTGTACACGAAATGGTGGATGGCATAATTGACAAACCTTCCACATCGGTGGATCCAACATCTCCAAGTTGGGCTAGACCAGTCTTGACGAATGCAAGATTGGCGGTGGAGGTTTTTGATGGCACAGGCCATTTCGGTATGTGGCAAAGTGAGGTTCTAGACGTTCTTTTTCAGCAAGGTCTAGACATTGCCGTTGAAGAAAGTAAACCAGAGGATGTAGAAGAGAGGAATTGGTTAACCATCAATCGGTTAGCTTGTGGTACGGTTCGTTCATGTCTTTCGAGAGAGCAACGATATGCTTTCTCAAAAGAAACATCCGCCTATAAACTATGGGTGGCGTTGGAAGAGAAATTTCTGAAGAAAAATTGTCAGAATAAGCTCTTTATGAAGAAGCGACTCTTTCGCTTCACTTATGTACCGGGTACCACGATGAATGATCACATTACCAGTTTTAACCAGCTGGTAACCGATTTGATGAATATGGATGAGGTGTTCAAAGACCAGGATCTAGCATTGATACTGTTGGGATCACTTCCGGAGGAGTACGAGTTGCTTGAAACAACTCTACTTAATGGAAAGGATGATGTGTCTCTTAGTGAAGTTTGTGCCGCCTTGTATAGTATAGAACTGAGAAGGAAGGACAAGCAGATTAGTTCAAGTGGAGACGCAGAGGTTTTGCTGGTCAGAGGTCGTTCGCAGAAGAAGGGCACCGATAAGAGATGGAGATCCAAGTCGAGGCAAAGACTAAGCAAAGATGAATATGCTTTTTGTCATGAAAAAGGCCATTGGAAGAGAGATTGTCCAAAGTTGAAAACCAAGGACAATCATTACAAAGGGAAAGCTGTAGCAGAGGCGAATGTCACCAAGTGTGATGATGAAGAATCAGATCTCTCACTTGCAACGTCGTCAACAAAGAATACTTCTGATGTATGGCTATTAGATTCCGCATGTAGCCATGATATTACACCACATCGAGAGTGGTTTAGTAATTTTGAAGAACATGAGGAAGTTGTTTATACGGCAGACGAAACTCCCCTCACTACACATGGGATTGGTTCCGTTCGATTGCAGAATGAAGACGGAACAATTGTGACCTTGAAAGGTGTTCGTTATTCGCCAAAGTTAAAAAAGAATCTCATTTCTGTTGGTACGTTAGAATCTAAAGGATTCGAAGTAAGAGCAAAGGATGGGGTTATGAAGATCATCTCTGGCGTACTTGTAGTAATGAAGGGTATTCTTAAAATAAACAACACATATCACTACAAGGGTAGAACAGTTGTTGGAACTGTAGCAGCTGTTACCGATGGTGATAGAAATTCAGAAGCTGTGAATCTATGGCATATGCGCTTAGGACATGTAGGAGAAAAATCCTTAAATTTGCTCATAAAGCAAGGAGTATTGGAAGGAGTTAGTTCCTGTAAGTTGGATCTCTGTGAGCATTGCATCAACGGGAAGACAACAAGGGTGAAATTTGGGACAGCTATCCACAAGACACAAGGTATCTTGGATTATGTCCACTCTGACGTATAGGGTCCCTCAAAGACAAGATCTTTAGGAGGAAGACACTACTATGTGACCTTTGTTGATGACTTTTCCCGAAGAGTTTGGGTGTACACATTGAAGACAAAGGATGAAGTGCTAGGAGTGTTCATCAAGTGGAAAAAGATGATGGAAACTCAGACGTGCAGAAAGATCAAACATCTCCGAACAGATAACGGCGGAGAGTATAAAAATGATCAGTTCACAAAATTTTGTGAAGACGAAGGCATTGTCAGACACTTCACTGTCAGGCATACACCACAACAGAACGGGGTGGCAGAACGCATGAACCGAACTTTGCTGGAGAAAGTTCGGTGTATGTTATCCAATGCTGGGTTGGGTAAAGAATTTTGGGCTGAAGCTGTGACTGTGACAATTCGTATTTTTGGGTCATTCTCAAAACATTATTCATGCTTCATTATTTATCATTTATCGTGAACTAGGTTTACGAGCATCAAATTCACGTAACCGTAATGGTTTAGCTGTGAATTCATGATCATATCATCGAGGTCATTTCATATAGACTAAGTTTAGTCTACATTTCATTAACATCATTGTCATCATTTCATATCAATATTATGCATGGTTTTGCATTTTTCGTTAAACGTTTAATTTTATATTAAATAAACGTTATCGCGTAAGTAATTATTTTGAACAATTGATCCATTAATTCCAAAAATTATTCCAATATATTTTTATATTCATATTAAGATTATAAAAATAATATTATGAGTTTCCCCGGTGTTTTAAATTTATTTTGTAACTAAATTGTTGTATTTATATAATTACGTCGTTTTTCTTAAATTCGACACGATTATTATTATTTCACTCAAATTTTGCAAGAAATGTATTTTTATAATTTTTATGACCAAAATATATTTTATCTTGACCCGTGAAAATTTATTTTTCTCCAACGCTACCCTAAATATTCAAAAGTGACTACAACTTATCATTTAACCTCATTTAACTTCACAAAATCTTACATAATACATAAAAGAAAAAAGAAAAAAAACAATAAAATGTATGACTATCCTCCCTTGTCGACAAGGGAGGGATGAGTCATTGAATGATTTGCAAAATATCTCTACTAATTATATCTTATTATACTAACATTCTTCACACCTTCATTTCATTTATCCACAAAGCAAAAGATCAAAAACCATATGTCTTTCTCTCTTTCTCTCAAATATTCGGCAGCCACAAGGAGACCAAAAGGAAGGATTATCTCAAGTTTTCAAAACAAGATTTTATACACACTAGTATCATTTGTTGCATAGGTTTTGTAATACAAACATCAAGTGATTAGGAAAACCCTTTTGTCCTTAAACCTCATCATATCACTAGTAAGCATTCATATTCATATTTTTATTTCATATTCATTGTTATTATCATATCATTTTATTTGAGAAACATGCAAGTCTCATGATGTTTATACCATTTTTAAGGTTTTTAAGTGTTAACTATATATTAGTTTTGGTGATGTCTAGGAACCCATGACACCCTAAGAAGGTGTATGGTATGATTAGAATAGCTTCGGAGTTGTTTTGAATGGGTTAGAATAGGTTTGGCGCGAGAAAAACTCATTTCGACACGTTTTGAAAAGGGTTTGTCCTTAAAATTAAATTCTGGAAAATCCGACAGTAGACAAAAATTTTTGGCCTAGATATTTAGAAAATATACTTTAAAACGAAACCGTGGCTGCTTGAACGGATTAAAACGGAGTTATAACTAAGAAGTTATGAATTTTTCAATTTGGCGACGAAAAATATAAATTTCTGAAAATTTCAGCAACCAATATTTATTTTATACGAGTAAAAAATGAAGCTTGGGCGTTGTAAATTATGTCGACTTGTTAAAAAAATGTTAGTATACTTCGATACGAAGCTAAGGATCTTTAAAATGTAGAAAACGGACTTGTAACGATTAAATTACACGCGATAAACCAAGTTGCCGTAACTTTATTCTATTAGCAAAATTAATATATTCTCTATTAAAAACATACTACGGCAACTAAAGGACCATGTTGGCGGACGTTTTTAACAATGATGTAGAACTTTTTATAACGTGATGTCTTCTAGTAAAAGTAAGTTCGCCTAGCATATTTTCCAAAATGTCCAACCGTTTGTTGAGCGGAGTTGTAACGAATAACATATAGTCACTCAAACTTTGCCGAAAACCATCCTTAAACAACATTTTGGACAAAAGTACCATACTTAACCTCTAATTTTCTTTATGTACGAGACCTCTAGGACGAAAACTTAAATGCTAAAACTTTAAGATTATCATACGAGCTTCCCAAAACCGTTGAGTTTGTTTCCTAACGCTCGACGTGCACCATTTTACGACTAGCTTTTAGAGGCCGTTTTTGTCACTTTCATGGAAATATCAATGACATTATTTTACGACGAAAAGTTATATTCTCTTAATAAATCACCAAATGATTATCGTCGGATATCATTTCAACGTAAATACATGTGAAGTAATTTAAAAATGGTCAAGACGTTAAAAGATTATATTTTCGACGAGAAGTATTATCTTCAAAAATTCACAAGTGGTATAAATATCATCCGAATTGCATGCATAACATTACATCATAACTTATTATGTATCATATCATTCATAATAGGTCAAGTTTAGTGATTCACGCTACATTTCAGTGTACTCACTTTTGCCATCGCATCATTGTCCAAGTGAGTTTCGTAGCCCCTACTTTTATATGTTTTGAACTATTTTTGGGGAGATACATGCTTAACTATTTTTCACAAGTACTTTAGATTTTAAGGATAATTTCTATCATGATCACCATTGTTTCAAAACTGAATGTTGTACTATATTAATTGTTCTTGTTTGTTTGGTATAGTTCTACGTCGTATAATGTTCTAAATCAGTTGACTACTGATATATTGAGTCATGTACTATTGATTATGTGTTATAGTTCTACGTCGTATAATGTTCTAAATCAGATGACTACTGATAAATTAAGTCATGTGCTATTGATTATGTGTTATTTGTCCTACGTCGAGTTAGGTACTATTGTGAGTTCATTTGACATCTTGTGATTTAGCATAAACTATACATATTTTGGCAGTGGATTGTGAACACACAGGTTGCAAGTTTTGTATGGGCGGAACTTGGAACTGAGTGGATTTACAATGCCTTTGCTGCATAAACGATTTTGAAAGGCTTTACATTTCAACGCAAACTCTATGAACTCACTCAACCTTTGTGTTGACACTTTTTAGCATGTTTTATCTCAGGTATCTAAGGCATTCACTTCATGGCATGCATGTGGACATATCATAGAGTCGCGGTGACGACGCGTCTCACTTGGGTTTTATGAACTTTAAAAACATCGTTTGACTTATAACAAACTTATTTTCCGCACATAGTAACTTTCATTTGGGACCTATCTTTGTAACTCTGAATGTTTTTATTAATTCAAGCGATGTATTTTCCAAACGACACTTTATGTCATTCAATATAACTGTGATTGTGATGCTATGACAGTCAATCCCCAGGAATTCCATTCCGCTGCAAAACAGGTAATTTGGGGGTGTGACAGTGACGTATGCGTGTCACCTCGTTAATCGTTTGCCATCTACTGCTATTGATGGGAAAACACCATTTGAGAAATGGTATGGAAAACCTGCTACAGATTATGATTCCTTGCATGTGTTTGGTTCCGCTGCATATTATCATGTGAAGGAATCAAAGTTGGATCCCAGAACAAAGAAAGCATTATTCATGGGGATTACCTCTGGAATCAAAGGCTATCGTCTATGGTGTCCAGAGACGAAGAAAACGATCTTTAGCAGGGATGTCACCTTTAATGAATCTACCAATGTTGAAGAAGGTGAATGCTAAGCAGTTAGATGGAACTCCCAAAAAGGTGGTGTTTGAAAGAACAATTGTACCAGATGATAGAGAAACAGTTGATGATTCTCCTGTGGTAGAAGGAGATTATGAAGAAGAGGAGGTTCAAACCGAAGAACCTCCACAGCAACAATATGAATCAATTGCTACCAGCAAGCCCAAGAGAAACACTAAAAGGCCTGCTCGCCTTAATGATACGGTGGCTTGTGCATCTTCAATTGCAGCTGATGATGTTCCTACTACTTACTCTGAAGCGGTTCGAGACTCAGAGAGCAAGAAGTGGAGGATTGCCATGAGCGAGGAAATGCAGTCTCTCGAGAAGAATCAGACATGGGAGTTAACCAACCTCCCAAAAGGGAAGAAGGCAATTGGATGCAAATGGGTGTATGCAAAGAAAGAAGGATTTCCTAGCCAGGATGATGTTCGCTACAAAGAAAGATTGGTAGCTAAAGGCTACGCTCAGAAAGAGGGAATTGATTATAATGAAGTTTTTTCTCCAGTGGTAAAGCATTCCTCTATTAGAATTTTGTTGGCTTTGGTAGCACAGTTGGATTTGGAACTAGTTCAGATGGATGTGAAGACTGCATTTCTACATGGAGACTTGGAAGAGGAAATCTATATGGTTCAGCCAGAAGGATTCAAAGTTGCTGGAAAAGAGCATGAAGTATGTAAGCTTCATAAATCGTTGTACGGATTGAAGCAATCCCCAAGACAGTGGTACAAGCGATTTGATAAGTTTATGATGAAGTCGAAGTACACAATAAGCAAATATGACCATTGTGTCTATTTGAAAAAGCTACAAGATGGGTCCTTCGTATATCTTCTTCTATATGTAGATGATATGTTGATAGCTTCTCAAAGTCTAGACGAGATTGAAAAGTTAAAGACTCGGTTGAAAAGCGAATTTGAGATGAAGGATCTCGGTGAAGCAAAGATGATTCTCGGCATGGAGATAGTCAGAGACAGAAAATTGAAGAAGCTCTGTTTGACTCAGAAACAATATCTGAGAAGGATTCTAATGTGTTTTAGGTTCGACAAGCAAACAAAACGAGTTAGTACTCCACTCGCTTCTTAATTTAAGATCAGTGCTGCCATGTCACCGAAAAATGATGCAGAGAGGGCATACATGGATAAAGTGCCTTATGCAAATGCTGTTGGTAGCTTAATGTATGCTATGATATGTACTCGACCAGATATTAGTAATGCTGTTGGGATGGTGAGCAGGTATATGCATAACCCGGGAAAAGGACATTGGCAAGCTGTAAAATGGATATTACGATATATCCATAACACGGTCGATGTAGGGTTAGTATTCGAACATGGAAGTAGTCAGTGGGTAGCAGGATATTGCGATTCTGACTATGCTGGAGATTTAGACAAGCGGAGATCTACTACGGGCTATGTTTTTACTCTGGCAAAAGCTCCAATTAGTTGGAAGTCTACCTTACAGTCAACTACTGCTTTGTCAACTACGGAAGCAGAGTATATGGCGATTACAGAGGCTGTAAAGGAGGCAATTTGGCTTCAAGGGTTGCTCAGTGAACTTGGAATCAATCAGAAATTTGTCACGATGCATTCAGACAGTCAGAGTGCAATTCATTTAGCGAAGAATCAAGTTTATCACGCAAGAACGAAGCACATTGATGTTCGGTATCATTTCATACGAGAGATACTTGAAGAAGGTGGAGTCAGAATCCAGAAGATCCATACTTCTAAGAATCCCGCAGATATGCTGACTAAAGTATTAGTTGGGATCAAGCTCAATTATTGTTTGGACTTGATCAATGTTGTGAAAATTTGAACATCGGTTTGGAACTCCACCAACGATGGTTGACGGCAAGATTGAAGATTTGATATTCGCCAAGGTGGAGATTTGTTGTATATGGCTCATTTGTTGGATTCAATGAATGCAAGCAAGTGGGCAAATTGAAGACATAAATAATTGGCAAGTTGAGTTCTACAAGTTGTGCAACTTGCTTATCCTTTCTACATGCATGAACTAGCATGGATATGGAGCTTATAAATAGCTCATTAGTCTTTTGTTTTCAAACACACCAAAACACACATACAAGCAATCTTGTAGTGTTCTATCTTCCTTTCTTTTGTACTAGTAGGTTTCTAGTTTTGCAATATGTTTCTTTGATTGAGAAATATATAAGAATGTTTGGTGTTCCATTCTCTTGTTCATTTCATAGTCTTAATTTTCAATAAGCTAGTTTGAGGTATACTTGTGGTGTTGAAAGATTCACACTCTTTACCTAGTCGGTGGGATATTATCGCGGTTATTCCACAACAGATATCACTTCTTGATCGGGTCTGACTATGGTTTACTTCATTCAGTCCCATACAATAACGACCATGAAGAAGCAGTAGTGTCAAGAGTCACCATGAAGCATGACTTAGGATTTTATCAAATTAGTTATATATTTGGTTCTGTCAATGGTCTTGTTTTAGCTCGCGCTCATAGAAGTAACTATTTTGACGCAGCTCCTATTTGTCTCGTTTTTAATCCAACCGCCAAAGATTATGTGGAATTGCCATTCTCATATACAACATATATTTACGATGTGACAGGATTTGGTTATGATTCCGTATCAGATGATTACAAGATTGTTTCTTTCTGTTATTTTGACGAGTCTGGTAGATATGTGGTTAATGGGATTTTTTCTGTATATAACCTTAGAACTAATACTTGGAAGGAGGTGACCAGGAATACCCCTTATAACGAGTGTACTAAAAGCTGGCCTCCAGGTGTGTTTGTTAATGGATTTCTTCATTGGATTGTTGATGGTCCTGAACGGCTGGTTATTGTTGCTTTTAGTTTAGGGGATGAGAAATTAAGTGAACTTCCGCCGCCACCCAATTTGTATAATGAAGTAGATATCGTGTCTGATCCAAATACCAATCTTGGTGCACTTGGTGAAAAGCTTGCTATATTCAATAATGTGAAAGGTGATATCTGGCTGATGAATGAGTATGGGGTACAGAAATCTTGGACAAAGATTGTACTCCATGGATTTAATGAAATTCAAATGGATAGACCCAAGGTCGTTGTTTATGACAGCGGGAAAGTTCTCTTTCTAACCAACGATCTATTGTGGATATACTATGTTGAAGAAAAAACTTTACGTAAAAGTGTTGATATATCTTATTTAGAGTACCCGTGTTTGTTTTGTGCTTATGCGGAAAGCCTCACCTCACCAAAACTCATGCAGCAGATCCAAATAAAATCGTGAAATTCAAATGGAAGATAATTGTGTAGGTGTAAGGTTCAACAATGTTTAATATACTCTAAGTTTGCATTGCATAATTTGTTCAAGTTAAATTTATCTTGAGATGTAAGGTTCAAGAATGTCGCCCGGCCAACACAGAAGACGTAAAGAAAATAAAATAATTGTTTCTGGTCATTGTGCAGCCACATATCAGAGGGGTCTATAATGATTGTCAGTCTCATTTATCTTAGGTTCACAGAAGATTTTGCTGGTATCACTTGAACTTTTGCTTTACAATTTTGTAAATTTAAGTATATATTCTATTGTTTTTCAAACCAGGTTATGCTTAGATTAATATACATTTGTTCAGCTTTTTATGACACTCGACTTGACATATGACTTGAATAAGGCCTTCGATAGTCTTCCCTATCCCAGATTGAAGAGTCATGAGCCTGAGTGAGCTCCTAAGGTGCAACCAAACTATTTGGAGTACTTGACGATTGGAGAGACCATCCTGGTGAACCCATTCAGCAGGGCTGGAAAGGTGTAACATCATATCTCGACACACTTCAACTGTGTTTTGACGCAATTTTGTGTCACCTCCCACCCCGGATCGAAGTAGAAGGGAGGAATAGAACCATCGGGTCCTCCTACACACAAGCTTAAACGTACAAAGACTTGGCAAAGATATGAAATTATCTCAACAAGATTATTTGGCCAGCGGAACCCATAATTCCACTACCAATGAAATTGGAATAGATGTGCTTACTCGACCAGTGACCAAATGTCAAGATCTATCTGTTTACGAGCAACTCGTGATGGGGAAATGTCTGCTAGATATACGGGTCAACCAGCAGAAGTATGTCATGGGATGAGGGGTGGACCAAGGTGATCCCGGGGTGCCCGTTAACCACATGGATTTATCCTTCATAATACAAAAGTATGTCATGTCAAATAAAAAGGAGTTTGAAATTAATTGACATCTAACATTAGTTTGTTTATTTATTTTTAATGTTTTGAACGGCGAATTTTATTAACAAGAAGAGTAAAAACTAGCAAGAAGCTAGATGCAAAGAGCCCTGATAGGCACTATACAAGCAATTATAGGATCATTAATCCAATCATTCCGGTTAATAGACAATTTTGTGCATCTACTACCAATCCAATTGTAGGATAATTATTGAATCTCCTTGAAAACTTCAATGCTAGATTGAGACTTGTCCATGAACACCTTGCGATTTCGACTATTCCACATTATCCAAACAGATGAGAACAAGACGGCTTCAAAACACCTTAATTGAAAAGGCTTGAACATAGCTTTTCTAGCTCCTTTGGTTTAATTCCTAACGAAATCAATAATGTTTAACAATGAACAACCACGAGAGTGCTGAGGCAAACAAAATCCCGACCACTGAATAACATAACTCCAGATTGTGTTTCACCAGTTGCAAGAGACCATCAGATGCTCTATAGTTTCAATTTCCGAGTCCCAGTTGGGACATAAAATTAAATGCAAACCTATTGTTGATACAAAAGTTGGGCGTTCCTTGTTCGGGGCTCCGGTTCTCGTACCAATTAATGATTGTTGTTTGAGACATGCGCACTAAGAGACAGAAAACACCGTTAGGCTTACCGTGGGATTGTCTCCCACGATTATCCTCCGGCGTGAGAGTAAGTAATCGATTTAGGGTTAAAGGTGAGTTAGGGTTTTGAGATCGTACCTTTAACGAGGGATGTGATTCCCTTTATATACACACGGAATCCTTGTTGGTTCCGTGTTCCTCAACCTTCGGCGTATCCCGCCTAAGTCGGTTGGGGAATGATTATCTCCTTAATTAAGAGATATCTGATATCTATTCCGTAAATAGATTGGTATTTGGGCCTTCGTGGGCCTAAACGCTTATCAGCGTAGCCCAGTTCGTGCTGGGCTTATCAGTATTGGGCTTTGGGCGGTTTCGTGACTCGGATATAGACTATACGGTCATCATGTCCCCCCAATCTAGTATGCGCAGTGAATAACTGCGGATGCTAGAATAATAACCGTAGTAAATGAAACAACGTCGAAGCGTAGCCAAGAAGTCATAAAAATATATCCTTCCGTACATTGTATCTAGACATGGGATTAAAAAATTGATGCCTCGTAAGTCGGGGGAAAGTAACTGCAGTAACGTCTCATCAAGCAATCTCAGCCACACAGTTAGTGTTAGTGGGGTCCACGTGTCACTCATCGTGTGGATGAGAAAAATTATATAACCCATCGCTTCATTTCCACTTTGTTTCTCACAGTAAAAATGTTCATCCGCCATTGCTAACAAAACTTCAAACTACAACCCAGGAAATCACTGTATTCAAAAGGTAACCGCGCGTGCGCTTTGTAAAAACAATACCATGGTCAAACAGTTGTCTGATTTCACCTCCGACCTCACCGAAAGCGATCTTCTAGAATTCACTTCGGATTACTTTATACCTCTTGACGTGCATCTGGTTGTTCCGTGTGTGCGGGCATCTATTGCGGATTTCCCCAAAGGGAAAATAGGGGTATACACACGGTTTTTTGAATTCGCGAATCAACGTGTGCCCCTATCCCGATTTTTGTGCGATGTTTTAAATTATTACGAGCTACACCTATCCCAGCTGCACTGCATCGGTGCGGCTAAAATTACCAATTTTGAGGTGAACTGCCGTTTGCTGGCGGTTAACCCAACCATCCACCTGTTCCGTGCCTTTTATCACACGACATGGTCACATGGGTGGGTATCCTTTGCTAAGCGCGCCGGTAGATTTCAGTGTTATACTGAGAAGCTAGATGCGCTTAGAAATTGGAGGGAGTCATTTTTCTGGGTAGACGACACATGCTTCCCGTGGCACTATGACTTTTATACCCGGGGAACGTTGCCGAGGGATGAGTGCCCTGTGCCTGGATCATATGTTGCTGAGGATGCGGAACTAATAAACGCGAACCGCATCCCCATTAGTTCCTATCCTGAGGAATTTTTTGTGCATATGGGCATCAGCCGTAATTATTTTGGTATGCCGGATGAGATGCCAATCTTCTTAGGCGCCAATGGCCAGGGTGGGTACTCGTTCCTCGCACCCCCTTTTATAATTAATGTAAGAGCTTTCTGTCCTTTTCGCGCATTATATAACCTGTGTTATTTGTTGTCTGCTATTGCGCAGAGATGGATCTTTTCACCGTTGTGCACTTAGCGAAGCCTGTCGAGGTGAAGGTAGGGACACGTCCCCTGAAAGAAGGAGAGGAAGCTATACTAGCGGCCACTGCAGGTCATACCCTGGAGATGAACATAGGGGGAACAGGTACTAGCTCCTCTGTCGCAGTGGAAGCGACGCCGCTGCAAAGCGTGCCAAGCCCCAGGGTGCCTTCTCCCGAAGCGCAGCCACCACCTGTAGCCGTGGCGCAGCCTATGGAAGAAGAAGAAGAAGAAGAAGAAGAGCCAGAATCTGGGTTAAAGCGCAAAAGATCCCGCGGAGAGGATGGCGCGAGCTCCTCGAGGAAAAAATGCCCTGTGATCCTCACTATGGAATCATCCACCAGTGATGTTGCGTCATCTCATCCATCTGCTGATGTCGCTGGCCCACAGTAAGTGATATCGTGAATGCTTCTTTTTTTTTTATGCGCACCAACTGTATATTGGAAACTGATAATGCTCTGTCCGTGTATGCAGGTTTGAGCAGGCTGCGGAGTCTCCCCCCAAGGATATTCCTGTGCAGTCTGAGCCATTCAGTCAAAAAGATGAGGACTTGCCTGTTGGGGTTGCATCAGTGGGTCACTTGGTTGAGGAGTTGGTACAGGTGTCTGCGCACCAAGCTGCAATAGTTGAGAAGCTAAGGGTACGTACTGCTGGTGAAAGCAGCCAAGGTGCTCAAAAAGATGAGAACATTTCTTTGCTGGAGGCGCAGTTGGCTAGTGCCAGGGCTGAGGTAGAGAGTTTGAGCGCGTATGCGCAGAAGCAGGCCGAGGAGAAAATGGCGCGGATGGGCCAAATAAGCCAAGAGCGCACAGAGTCGTCAGGGTACAAGGCTTCGTGCCTCTGGGCACTAAAATATCTGGAGAAGAATAAGGACACATTGACCTCGCAGTTGGAAGATTTTGGTGCCACTGTGAGCAGTGCTCTGGAGGCACAAGAGATGAAGTTGCGTAAGCTTACTTTGGAGTATGATGAGGAATTATATCCTCATCTAATGTCTACCATCTCTGAGCGCAGGTGGCTTATCAGTCATGGTCTGCGTCTTGCTGCGCTGAGTACTCTTGAGTCCAAGGAGGTAGTGGACAAATTTGGTGGGGTAGTCCAATGTGCTTTGGCGAGAGGAAAATCAGAGGCTATAGAGGCGTTGCAGGAGGCTAACTTGCTGAAGGTACCTGCTGAAAAGTTCCTGGGTATGATGCGCAGTCCTATGATAACCTGGTTGTTGCTATGAATAAGATGAAGACCTTAGAGCTTCCCATGATTGCTGAAATGGAGTGCGACCAGGATTATCCTATAACCGTTATTATGGAAGGATTGACCTTAGCGCGCCATCATACTGATGATGCAGAAGCACAACCGGACTATTTTTTGAAGCCCGATGTCTCTCAGCTGCAGGTGCCTGTTTTTGCTCACCCTAGGGACATTCTGAATCCCTTTGCTTTAAAGAAAGAAATGTCCTTGAAGGAAGTATTGGAAGCGCATGCTACCAGACTTGCTAAAAGGGAAGGTATTAAGGGTAAAGCAATTTTGTGCGGGGTTGGTGCAGCTCATCTTCCAAGATCTGATGGCGTGCCAGTGAGTGTTGCCACCGTGTCTCGCCAAGACTCGGACTTGTTGAAGAGGCTTAGCGAGAGTGTAGGTGCTACAAGCCGCGTAGGGACTTCATCACTGGAGCGATCTAATAGTATATAGGATCTTATGTTTATGAACATCCTTTGTAATAACATAGTCCTTAATAAAAATCTCCTTTTTCTAAATGTGTGTTAATATTTATTGCAGCTTGTGACGTGCGTACTTATCTGTCTATCTTTGCGTAAAAGATATATTTGTCTGAGTATCCAAGTTGTACACAAGCGCAAATAAGGTGAGAAATTCATAGTCATGTATGAAGATCATAGTATACTTAAACATAGTTTCTAAGTAATAGTGTCATAATCGTGTATGATGTGATATGCAGCGTACTGTAAATATCATCTTAAAGAACCAAGCGTGTTGATTCCTTATGTTGTTAAACGTGCACCATATGCATAGTTGCGCATCCGTCGTGGGAGGCGCACAAACTTATTCCAACGTCTTGAGAACAAGGTGTTTAACAAGGATACGTGATCCAATGTTGATGGGTTTGCAACCCTCTTACTCAACAAGTTGTTTAGTAGGTTAAATTATCCTTTTACCATCGTGGGTTTATGTAGTGCATGCACGCCATGTAGGCCAAAAATAAAAAATTGTTAAGACATACAGTATATGAAAATAACAAATGAAAATATGTCGCGGAGTTAGCTAGAAACCGCGGCGTTTTATTGATACTTGAAAGTTTTTATGAGACATTATACTAAGGAAACAAAAGTAAATACATAGATAGTTATTGGGCACTTCAGTAAAGTGCCAGAGCGCTTATGCGCTGGGCCGTAGCCGTTCCTATAGGTAGCACCTCTTAAGGTTGCAGATGTTCCATGTGCGTGGCAGTTCACGACCATCCAAGCCTCGTTGCTTGTACGCGCCTGTTCCCAATGCTTCAGTAACCTCATAGGGTCCTTCCCACTTTGGTCCAAGCTTGCCTGTGTCTTCTGCGTGGCTCGCATCATTGGCGCGGTAAACGAAGTCACCTGGTCTGAATGAAACACGGCGCACTTTAGCGTCATAGTATCCTTTCATTCTTGACTTTGATTTCTCCTCCCGGATGGATGCGCGTTCGCGCCGCTCTTCGAGCAGGTCTAAGTCGACACGTCTCTCGTCATCATTGGTTGCCACATTGATTTCCGTAGTGCGGATAGTTGGCATTCCGATTTCGGCTGGTATGACAGCTTCTGTCCCGTAGACTAGAGAGAAGGGAGTGTCTCCCGTGCTGGTTTTTATTGAGGTGCGGTGCGCCCACAAAACATGCGAAAGTTCTTCCACCCATCTTCCTTTGTGCTTGTCCAAACGTGCCTTAATTCCTTCACCCAGGCTCCGATTCGCACGTTCAACTAAGCCGTTGGTTTGTGGGTGTTTTACTGACGCGAAGTGCTGTGTGATGTTTAGCTTCTCGCACCAGTCCTTGAAAGGGTTGTCGCAGAATTGTTTCCCGTTGTCCGAGATGATCTCACCAGGTAGACCAAAGCGGCATACAATGTTTTCCCAGACGAAGCGCTTCACCTGGTTGCCAATGATTGTTACCACTGCCTTTGCTTCGATCCACTTGGTGAAGTAGTCTATGGCGACTATGAGGAACTTTAAACCTCCTGCTGCAACAGGAAAAGGACCTACAATGTCAATACCCCACTTGTGGAATGGCCATGGCGCCGTAATTGGTGTTAACTCCTGTTGTGGTTGGCGGGGAATGGGTCTGTGGACTTGGCAGTCGCTGCACTTTCTTATCAAATCCTGCGCGTCGCGGTGCATGGTGGGCCAATAATAGCCTGACCGTAAAGCGCGCGCCACCACTGACCGTGGTCCTGAATGCATGTTGCATGAACCTTCGTGGATTTCTCGCAGTACATAGTTTGCTTGTAAGGGACCAACACAACGGAGCCATGGTTGCAAGAAAGAGCATCGATATAGGATGTTGTCCCAAAGTTCAAACCTTTGCGCTGTGCGCCGTATCCTTCGGGCTTCTTTCTGCTCTTGGGGTAATACTCCCTTGCTTATGAATTCTACTATTGGTGTCATCCACGTAGGTCCGTCTTCCTCTATTACCGTGGATACTTCCATTTCTAAGATGGATTTGCTTTTCAATGTTTCCACCAACACCTGTTTGGATAGGTGCGCAAAGCTTGTGGATGCGATTTTGCTTAGTGCATCCGCCTTGCGGTTTTCCCCTCTTGGAACCTGTTTGATGGTAAATCTGTCAAAGCTTTGAATTACTGCCTTGGTTTTTTCAAGGTACTGAATCATGTTTTCCTCCTTGGCTACATACTCGCCCAACACGTGGTTGGCTACCAGTCTGGAGTCTACATTCACTTCCAGGTTGCGTACACCCATTCGAGATGCGATGCGTAGTCCCGCTATTAGGGCTTCATACTCTGCCTCATTATTTGTCGTTGTGAATTCGAAACGCAGTGCGTAAGTGAATTCCATTCCTTCTGGGTTTGTGAGGATGAGGCATGCTCCTGACCCATCCACGCATGAGGATCCATCTGTGAACAAGATCCATGGATCTGGTAGTTCCTCCGTGCGTGGTGCAGGTGCATCATCAGTGTCTGGCTTTTCGCTGATGAAATCAGCCAGTATCTGCCCTTTTATTGCAGTACGTGGTCTGTAGGTGATGTTGTGCTCACCTAGCAACACACTCCATTTTTGCAGTCGTCCTGATGCATCAGGCTTGGAGATTATTTGCTTGATCGGTTGGTCTGTGATTACTGCTATTGGGTGCGCTTGGAAGTACCTACGTAGCCGTTTAGCAGCAAACACCAATGTCAGGACTAATTTTTCCATGGCGCTATAGTTCATCTCCGTCTTCTTGAGCGCCTTGCTTACAAAATAGACAGGGGTTTGTATTGAATCCCTATCTGTTAGTAACACTGCGCTAACTGCTCCTTCAGTTGCAGATAAATACATAATCAGCTCTTCCCCAGGTCTGGGTGCGACAAGTGTGGGTAGCGTTGCCAGGTATTGTTTAAGTTGTGTGAAGGCTTCTTCTGCCTCCGTAGTCCACCGAAAGTCTCTCTTTTTTATACACTTCTTGAGTGTTTTGAAAAGGGGCAATGATTTGTCTACTGACTTGGATAGGAATCTGTTTAGACCGGCCAGCTTTCCGTTGAGAGATTGGATTTCCTTCAATGTGCGCGGTGAAGGAAGTTCAATAACAGCCTTAGTCTTTTCTGGACACGGTTTTATACCGTCAGGTTCTATCAGGTATCCAAGGAACATGCCTTCAGTCGCGCCGAAGGTACACTTTTTTGGATTCAACTTCATGTTGATCTCTCGTAGAGTTTTGAACGTTTCCTCAATATCGCGTACTAACTCATCTTCAGTATGGCTTTTTATGACCAGGTCATCAACATAGACCTCTAGGTTGCGGCCCACCTATTTTTCGAAAGCATTATCTACTAACCGCTGATAGGTGGCGCCTGCATTCTTCAAGCCAAAGGGCATTTTTGTGTAACAGTAGACGCCTTGGCTTGTGTGAAAGGCCGTTTTTTCCTCGTCCTCCTTAGCCATCTGGATTTGATGGTATCCTTTGTATGCGTCGAGGAAACACTTTAATGGATATCCGCACAAAGACTCTATTTTCCAGTCTATCTCGGGTAATGGGTAGCAGTCTTGTGGACATGCTTTGTTAAGATCGGTGAAGTCTACGCACATCCGCCAGCTACCATCGCTCTTCTTTACCATGACTGGGTTGGAGAGCCAGTCATGATAGTAGACTTCCCGCATGATTCCTGCCTCTACTAGCTTGTGTACCTCTGCCAGGATTGCCTGCGCGCGCTCCGGAGCCTGGCCGCGCTTCTTCTGGCGTATGGGTGAGTATCCTTGTCGGATTCTCAGTTTATGCTCTGTGATTGAACGTGGTACTCCAGTCATGTGTTTTGGCTCCCATGCAAAAATGTCTAAGTTCTTTTGTAAGAGCGTACATATAGCTGCGTTGTCGTTGTCCGACAGTGACCCTCCGATGGATATTTCCTGTTCCGGGTATTCAGGGTGAATTGCCACCTTCAGATTTGGAACTTTGGTTACGCGTTGTTATGGGATC
>BPTQ01000003.1:250621058-250658547 GCA_019973895.1 Chrysanthemum seticuspe | reverse complement strand
TTCGTTTTTGCATTTTAAATACTTTATTTTCCGGATGTTCACATTTTTGTTATAAAAATGTTTTATATACTGTTTTCTTTTAAAATCTTTTTTTCTTAATATAAAAAAACTGAAAATATAAAAAATAATACTAAATTTATTCAAAAATGTGATTAATTTACAAATTTTTATAATTTTGATTACTCTTTTTAGACTTTGAAAATGTCTTTTATGAAATATGATTATGTTTAAATAATTTTTATGTTTTGACCTTTTTCGATAAGATTTATTCGATGTTTATTCGATTTAATTGGTTTATTCGATTTGCCTGATTTCACACATATTCTCTTATCAAACACGTTTGGTATTGTCAGTTTCTGGGTTCCCGCGTTACCAATGTCCATGTGAGAGATAGTGAGATATTTCCCCCTCCAGAGTCCAAGCTGGGACGGATGGGGGAAAAACGTTTTGAAAAATAAAAACTTTAAAAGAAAAATGTTTTGACGAATAATTCGATTTTATAACTTGAAATTATTTTGGTTGAAAAAGTTTTGAATCTTTATTCGAGACACCCTCGAATAAAGGTATTGTCAACCGAATTTTTCGGTTTTCCTTTATAGAGTGATAGAGAGTGTACCTGTAACCATTGCGCCCTTGGGTCTTTGACTGTTATGGTTTGCACAAACTATTCTCTTATACACACTTTAGTCCGTTTAGCTTATTTGGTTAATTTAGCTTATTTGTAGCTTATTTAGAATAGCTTTTTCCAGTTTTGTATTTTTAATAAATTTGTATTAGTATAAAGTATTTTCTGTAAAAGTTTCAGATTTTTCTCATTAGTTTTAATATTTTTAAACATTTAATTAGTGTAAAAACTTATTTAAATCATAATAAAAAATATAAAAGTCAAAAAAATATAATTCTTTTTTTCTAAAATTTTCTTTTGTCATATATTTTGTAAAAATATTGTTTTTACACTTGTAGGCCTTTTATTTCATAAATTTTACGTTTTTGCTTGCGCTCCAGCGCCATTTTTGTAAATAACGCTCGTTTTCAGTTTAAGTAACGTTTTTAGGTAATTCGAGTTTACGTTTTAGTTAAGATAGTTTATTTAAGTTATTTTATTTTATAAAATCAAATAAAGGTTCATCGATCTGTAAAAATAGTGATAGCGTTTATTTAATAGATTTTATCTTTTATCTCTTTTAATTTGCATTTAAGTCGCTAAGACATGCAAATCCCTACTATAGTTATAATCGTTTTTAGGCTTCTGATTGTACGTTTTTATTGACATAGCTGTGACAGAGCTATTACTATTCATAGTATTAGTCAATCAGATTCCTGTTTTTGTACATTCTATATCATTTCAGCATTCACAAGTCATTGTATGTGGAATATCACGCCTCACCAGGACATAAACGATCCAAGGACATTTTTAATCCTTGGTAAACTTGCATTCTCTCCCGGGCTGTCGCCCTTTTATCATCTGTTACGGTTCATAAGTGTGACGGAGAAATAAAAGAGGGTAGTTCGGGAGGAATCATGCATTTAGATTTATGGGGTCCTTATAGAGTGGCTAGTATTGAAGGGTATAAATAATTTTGACTATTGTGGATGATTACGCAAGAGCTGTTGTGGTTTATCTTATAAACACAAAGGATGAAGTTCCTTATTATATTATTGTTTTTACAACTTGACTGAAACTCAGTTTAAAAAAAATTAAAACTTTTAGAAGTGATAATGGTACTGAATTTATCAATCAAGTTGTAAATAAGTTTTGTGCTGATAAAGGCATAACTCATCAGACCTCTTGTGCTTATACTCCATAACAAAATGGTATTGCTGAGAGGAAACATAGGCATCTCTTAAATGTTGCTAGATCCCTTCTGTTTCAGAGGGATTCCTTTAAAAATATGGACTGAATGTATTCTTACTGATACTTATCTTATTAACAGCATGCCTTCTTCTGTACTTAATGGTAAATCTCCTTATGAGTTGGTTTATAATGAGAAACCTGTGCTTACACACTTAAGAGTGTTTGGCTGTCTTTGTTTTGCTACTATTTTGAATAACTCTGATAAAATGAGTTGCAGATCTGAAAAATGTGTTATGATAGGATATTCTAATGTTAAAAAAAGGATATAGGTTATATAGTCTTGATAAGCATCAATTCATCTTTTCTAGGGATGTTCAATTTTATATAACTATTTTTCCTTTTAAAACAGCTGATACTGATAAAACTGATACTGCTTCTGAAAATGTTTTTCAAGACTTAAACCATTTAAACTTTTTTGATGTTGAATATCCTGAGATGCCCAATGATGATGAGAGTAGCCTGAATAGTGAAAATAGTTCACAAAGTGAAGGTAGCTACTCTCCTCATCCTGGTAGCAATGTAAACACTGTTGATTCCCCAATTAATAATAAGGATGATGCTGATAATAGTGAGAACATTTTTGCTAATAAGGATGAGATGGTAGCCACACTTGAAGAAAATCAAAATATTTCTGAGGATATATTGGATCAAGGTCTAAGTACATCTTCTCACGATGTTCAAAATCCAAGAAGGTCTTCTAGGACTTCTATTTTTCCAAAACATGATAATGATTTTGTTGTTGATTCCAAGGTCAGATATGGTCTTGAAAAGTATGTAAATTACTCAAATCTAGATTCTAAAAATCTTTGTTTTACCACACAACTAAATAAAAATAGTGAACCAAAAACCTTTCTTGAAGCTTCTAAACATTCATATTGGATTGATGGTATGAATGATGAAATGGCAGCTTTAAATAAGAATGATACATATGAAATCACTGAGTTTCCTGCTGGTAGAAAGGCAATTGGTAACAAATGGGTGTGGGAATTTAAGTATAAATATAGTGGTAAAGTTGATAGATATAAGGCTAAACTAGCTGCTAAAGGTTTTAACCAAAAGGAAGGTGTTGATTTTGAATAAACCTTTTCTCCTATTGTTAAAATGGTCACTATTAGGTGCTTACTTAATATTGTTGTGCAAAGTAGTTGACGTATTTTTCAAATTGATATTAATAATGCTTTTTTATATGGTGACTTGGAAGAAATTGTTTACATGAAATTACCTGAAGGATATTTTCGTAAGGATGATACTAGAGTTTGCAGACTTAAGAAATGTTTATATGGATTAAAACAAGCTCCTAGGCAATGGAATGCCAAACTTATTGCTGCTTTAATTGAGAATGGTTTCAATCAAAGTAAATCAGATTATTCTTTATACACTAAGTCTGATAATGGTGTTTTTCTTGCTTTGCTTGTTTATGTGGATGATATCATTATTACTTGCAATAGCATTTCTGAAAAAATGAGAATTTTAAGTCCTATCTTAAAACTAAGTTTAGGATTAAGGACTTAGGAAAATTGAAATATATTCTTGGAATTGAAGTAAATGACATCAAAAATGGAATTTTTTAAAACAAAGAAAATATTTCCTTGATTTGTTGTCTGAGTATGGCATGCTTTCTTACAAACCAGCTAAAACACCATTATAGTCTAAACTTGTTATAACCAATGAAGCTACTGATGATAATCCAGTTTTGGATAACATCACTGATTATCAAAAAATTACAGGAAAGTTGATTTACTTGACTAACACCTGACCTGATATATCTTATGTTGTTCAGTGCTTAAGTCAGTTTATGCATTGTCCTCTTAAGTCTCATCTCATGATTGGTTTTAAGATATTAAGATATCTTAAGGGATGGTATTCAGATTGCTAAAAGCCCAGGTATGACTTTAACTGGTTATTCTGATGCAGACTGGGCTAAATGTATTGTTACCAGTATATCTGTTATTGGTTTTTGTATTTTTCTAAATAAGTCTCTTGTTTTTTTTGGAAAAGTAAGAAACAAGCTACTCTCTCTAAATCCTCAACTGAAGCAGAGTATAGGGCTCTTGCTTCAGTAACCAGTGAAGTAATTTGGATTCTTAAAATTTTAAAGGATTTAAAACATGAAAATTTCCTTCCTGTTGCACTTCATTGTGACAGTAACTCTGCAATTAAAATTTCGGCCAACCAAGTTTTTCATGAAAGGACCAAAATCTTGAAATAGACTTACATTTTGTAAGAGAATTTTTTTTTAAAATGATGTGGTCAAAACAGTTAAAGTAGAGTCTGCAAATCAAATTGCAGATGTCCTAACCAAAGGGCTGGACACATTACAACATAAAGAACTGGTCAAAAAATATATATATCAGATATTTGATGAAGGGGGGATATTGAAATACAAGGACATCATCTAAATCTGATATTATCATAAAGGACTAACTTTGGTTATTTTATGTTTAGGTTTTAGTCCTTAGGATGTCATTTTGATAGCTGAGTTGGTTATGTACTAAATTAGAAAGATATATGGCAGAGATAATAAAGAGAAGACGCGGAAGGGCTTTTATGCAAATTATTAATGACTAAATGGTGCAATATCTCAAGTCTTGTAGTTGGATGTATATAAACCGGAAATCACAGCTTATCTCTCATTCTTGATATCTTATTTTCTCTCTCAAGCTAAAACGGCTCTCATATACTTTCCTTCTAAAACCCTAAATTGTATTCTTGATCATCTTGATCATATACTCATAGTTATTCTGTTATTGTACTGATTACTTGATTGAGATCAAGTATTGTGTTGGTTTAGTTGTATCTATTTGAGAACAGTTGTGTTGTTTGGTTTAAATCAATAAAAGAAGTATTAGATAGTGTTTTTCTGCATTTCTATTTATGCTCTTCTTAACAACATGTACTATACTGAGGTTATGTCTTTTTGAACATCTGAGTTTTATCACGAGATGGATGTTTAACAAAAAAAAGACATCACATTTTGACATTCAAAATCAGTTAACACATAGAAGTGAGCAGTTTTTGACAATAAGTCCTGATAAAGATTGAAAGTAAGCAACTTAAAACCAGATTCCACCACAAGATAAGCTGTAAACTAATAAGGACAAAAAATTTATCCGAGACCATATATAAACACTATCAAACCCGTAACTAAAACCTGGTTGAAACCATTATCTTCAAATACTCACCTTACTAGATGCCAATTGTTATCCCAAATAATAATCAAGCTATGTACATTATGTAACGAGATAAAGATTAGAGAGGGTGGAGAGAATTTGGTAACAATGTTTTTATTTGATATTGATACAAAGGAGAAATGACAATGCTAGAAAAAAAAGAAATGGCACAAACGCCTTATTAATAATAGGACATTTCCCGAGTATGTAAAAAGCACAACAATAATCCTTCAACTATTGCATACTATCTAAAATACTAAAACTACCTAATATCTAGTTAATTGTTACACATTAGAAAAATGCTAACACTTCAGAGCTTTAAAGAGGGGAAAAATAATAGTTAGATAAACCACTTAGCACCAGTTTAATCAAGGCAAATCTTCTGCCAATGGATAGTGATATAATCGAGTTCCAACTACTTATGTCTATTCATAATTCTTCCAACCGGTAATCCAGGATAAATGAACGGGAGAGAGTCAGCTTTACAATTCAAATTAGAGACAAGAGTATGAACTTCTCTACAATTTGTTGGAAAATTTAGTGCACTTGTGGGATTAGTTCACACCTTGTAATGGGTTAGGAGGTACGGAGTGTACACCCATAAGGTCCATGAACACCCTGACTCTTATAGTGGTTTGTATTGGTAGTACTGGTGAAAGTACTGCTGGTGAAAGTACTTCTTGGTGAAAGTACTGCTTGAGGAAAGTACTGCTTGTGGAAAGTACTGCTTGTGGTTTCCACTGATAAGCAATGTTTCCACTGATAGGCAGTGTTTCCACTGAAGTGGTGTATCCACTACTAGTGCTATGAAAGTACTGATAAGCAGTGTTTCCACTGATAGGTTGTATTTCCACTGCAAGTGGAAAGTACTGCTAGTGGAAAGTACTGCTTATTGAAAGTACTGCTAAATGGCAGTTACAACTGCATTATGACCACGTTTAATTGGTCATGTAACCACTAACGGCTATAATGGGGATAGTTATGAGGTGATTAATGGGCCGATTAATCCTCATAATTCCATTTGAACGGTTAAGAGTAATATCCTATAAATAGGATATCTGTTTATGCATGAAGAACACACAGAAAACCATAAACACTTATTAGCGAAAGGGTTATAGAATTGTGCCTAATTCTCTAACTGCATTTGGTCTTATCCCAAGTAGATATTCATGATACCTAGGCATTAGGGTCGAATAGTTTACTTTGGAAAGTGATCACACGATTCCAAGTGATATCCGGTAACAACCAAGTGGTATTGCTACTGTCATTGATTGTCTTAACCCTGTTCTGGGAAATAACCCCCAACAATCAAAGTAAACTATTTTGTGATAATCAATGGCAACTGCTGCAATGAAACACATGGCTTCAAACTTTGCTAAGCTGGACAAGTTTGAAGGGGTGGACTTTAGGAGGTGGCAGAAGAAGATGCACTTCTTGCTGTCAAGCATGAGTGTGGTCTATGTGCTGACTACTCCAATTCCTGATGATGGTGATGATGCTACTGTGGAGCAGATCAGGAGGAGGAGCAAGTGGGAGAATGATGACTACATATGCAGAGGTCTTATTCTGAATGGTATGTCTGATTCTTTGTTTGATATTTATCAGAACTTTGAATCTTCCAAAGAACTGTGGGATTCCTTGGATGCCAAATATATGGCTGAGGATGCATCAAGTAAGAAGTTCCTTGTTAGTAATTTCACAAATTACAAAATGACTGATTCAAGACCAGTTATGGAACAATACAATGAACTTCTTAGAATACTTGGAAGGTTTACACAACACCAAATGAACATGGATGAGGCTATCAAAGTCTCTTGTGTCATTGACAAACTCCCTCCTTCATGGAAAGACTTCAAGCATACCTTGAAACAAATGAAGGAGGAGTTAACTCTTGTTGAGTTGGGCAGTCATCTGCACATTGAGGAATCTCTCAAGGTGCAGGATAATGACAAGCCAAAGAGTAGCAATGCTGCTGGACCATCTGTTGTCAATATGGTAGAGCATAACAACTCTACCAGGTACAATGACAACAAAGGCAAACGCAAATATCATGACAACACAAGGGCAAATCCTAACAAGAAGGCTACACCTACTTGTTGGAAATGTGGCAAGACTGGTCACATTAAAAGGGACTGCAAGGGTGTTAAAGTTGGTGGTAAAGCCAATGGATCAGGCACTAATGGTTCAGGGAGTGGTGGTTCAGCCAACTCACTGAAAGGTCAGAATATGTTTAATAAGTATTTTCAGATTTATTATGTTACATATGTATCTGAATCTTTTTATGTGCAGGATGATGATGTTGCGTGGTGGGTTGACTCTGGTGCAACAGTTCATGTGTGTAAAGATAGAAGCTGGTTCAAGACTTATGAGTCACTGAATGATGGTTCTATTCTTCACATGGGAAATGAGTCAACAGCCTTGGTGCATGGTCGTGGTTGTGTAGATCTTAGGTTTAGTTCTGGAAAGATTGTAACTTTGTTTAATGTTATTCATGTTCCTGATATCAGGAAGAACTTGGTTTCAAGTAGTGTTTTGAATAATCATGGATATAAACAAGTTATTGAATCTGATAAATTTGTTCTTTCTAAATGTGGTGTTTTTATTGGTTTTGGTTATTTATGTAATCAAATGTTCAGGCTTAATATTACCACTGACAGTGTTATTTCAGCTTTTGTGACCACATATGATGAGACTGATTCTAACCTTTGGCATGCTAGACTTGGTCATGTTCACTATAAAAGGATGCAAGATATGTCTAGGGATGGTTTAATCCCTGCTTTTGACATGGACACTGAAAAGTGTAAAACTTGCATGTTGACCAAGATAACCAAGAAATCCTTTCAGGGTGTTAGTCGTGAGACTAAGATCTTGGAGCTTATTCACAGTGATCTGTGTGATTTGCATGCCACTCCTTCTTTGGGGAATAAGAAGTACTTTGTGACATTTATTGATGATGCTTCTAGATTTTGTTATGTCTATTTATTACATACCAAGGATGAAGCATTAGATAAATTCAAAGTGTTTAAAACTGAAGTTGAATTACAACTTGGGTCTTTAATCAAAAGGTTAAGGACTGATAGGGGAGGTGAGTACATGGATACTCAGTACTTTCAGTCTGTTGGAATAATCCATGAAACGACTGCCCCTTATACTCCTTAGCAAAATGGTATTTCTGAAAGGAAAAACAGGGTGCTGAAGGAGATGGTTAATTCCATGTTGTCCTTTTCAGGACTGAGTCAAGGGTTCTGGGGTGAAGCTATGTTAACAGCTTGCTATTTATTAAATAGGGTTCCCAACAAAAGGAACAAGGTTACCCCTTATGAACTCTGGACTAAAAGGAAACCCAACCTGAACTATCTCAGGGTTTGGGGTTGTAGGGCTGTTGTAAGACTCCCTGATCCAAAGCAAAAGACTTTGGGTGAAAGAGGCATTGACTGCATCTTTGTTGGATATGCTGAGCATTCCAAGGCTTTTAGGTTCTATGTTATTGAACCTAATGAACATGTTTCAGTTAACTCAATAATTGAATCAAGGGATGCTGACTTTGATGAGAATAGATTATCATCAGTCCCTAGACCAAGTATGAGGATTCCTAATGGAACTCATGACACTGGTGTATCAGAGGTTCCTGATGATGAACCATCAGTGGTCCCTGATGAGGTTGTGGTCCAGCAACCTGAACCTGTGCTCAGGAAGAGCAAAAGGGTCAGGACTCCAAAGTCATTTGGACCTGAGTTTCAACTATACTTAGTTGAAGGTACTAGGGATGAGGTCTCAGACCAATACTCCTATTGCTTCATTGTTGAGGATGACCCCAAAACATTTGAAGAAGCAATGAAGTCCCAGGATATTGCTTTCTGGAAAGAAGCAATTAATGATGAGATGGATTCCATCATGGGCAACAACACTTGGGTGTTGGTTGATCTACCACTAGGTTGCAAACCTCTGGGTTGCAAATGGATTTTCAAAAGGAAAATGAAGGTAGATGGAACTATTGAAAAGTTCAAGGCTAGATTAGTTATTCAGGGCTTTAAACAAAAGTCAGGAATAGACTATTTTGATACTTATGCCCCTGTGGCTCGTATCAGTACCATAAGACTGCTGATTGCTATGGCATCTATTCACAATCTGGTTATTCATCAGATGGATGTGAAAACAGCTTTCTTGAATGGTGAATTGGAAGAGGAGGTTTATATGAACCAACCTCAGGGCTTCATCTTGCCTGGAAATGAAAACAAGGTGTGTAAACTGATTAAGTCTCTTTATGGACTTAAGCAGGCACCTAAGCAATGGCATCAAAAATTTGATGAAGTGGTTTTGTCTAGTGGTTATGTTCTTAACCAAGCTGACAAATGTGTATATAGCAAATTTGATGAATCTGGTAAAGGAGTCATCATTTGTCTATATGTTGATGACATGTTGATCTTTGGCACTGACCAAAATCAGGTTGACCTGACAAAGGAATTTTTGTCATCAAGGTTCTCCATGAAAGACATGGGGGAGGCTGATGTTATCCTTGGTATAAGGATTAAACATGAAAGTAAAAGAATTTCTATCTCTCAGTCTCATTATATTGAGAAGGTACTGAGGAAATTCAATTACTTTGATTGTACTCCAGTGAGTACACCTATGGATACTTGTGAGAAGCTGATGCCTAATCATGGCAAGGCTGTATCTCAACTTGAGTATTCTAGGGTAATTGGCTGCCTGATGTATGCCATGACTTGTACAAGACCTGATATTGGTTTTGCAGTGGGAAAATTGAGCAGGTATACTAGTAATCCTAGTGCTCATCACTGGCAAGCAGTTCAGAGGGTACTGAAGTATTTGAAGAGAACTATGGATTATAGTCTCTCATATACTGGTTACCCATCAGTGTTGGAAGGTTACACTGATGCAAGTTGGATCAGTAACACTGAAGACAATTCGTCTACCAGTGGCTGGGTATTCCTACTTGGTGGAGGTGCAATTTCTTGGGCATCCAAGAAACAAACTTGCATCACCAGTTCAACAATGGAATCTGAATTTGTAGCTCTAGCAGCTGCTGGTAAAGAAGCTGAATGGTTGAAAAACTTGCTTCTTGAGATTCCATTGTGGCCTAAACCTATAACACCTATTTCTATCCGGTGTGATAGTGCAGCTACATTGGCTAAGGCTTATAGCCAAATGTACAATGGTAAGTCTAGACACTTAGGTGTCAGACATATCATGATTCGTGAGCTTATCATGAATGGGGTGGTATCTATAGAGTTTGTGAGATCTCAACAGAACTTAGCTGATCACTTGACGAAGGGTCTGGCTAGAGACTTGGTTATAAAGTCTGCTAAAGGGATGGGTTTAAGTCCAACTTAGTCACTAAATGCTAGGACACCTAACTCCCTCCTGAGGAAACTTAGGAGCTGAGTTCAATGTGGAAAGCTGAACATTCAGTGGACTGGAGCACATGTTTTATTTACATCCCAAGGTTGTGCTCAGAACCTGCTGAAAGGAGGATGAAGTCTTTACTTCTTAATGGTTAATTTTCTTTGAAAAAGTGCTTGGCAGGAGCATGACTAAAGAGGAACCACCTATGTAAATGTTGAAGTTTTGCCGCTTCAGGAAGCTTTGGACTTTTAGCTTTTACAATATTTATGAATTTGGATATGGACACATGGCTTTTATAGTGTCAGGAGCTTTTAAGTGTTTGAAAACTTGTGTGTATTTTATCTTCAGGTATTCAAATGGGTTGAAGGGTTCAATTCTTAGAACACCCTGATTCTCGAATATTTGAACGTGTAATTTACTAAGATGGAAATTCAATCCTCAGGACATTTTCGTTTATGCACATGTTTTGATTGATGTTTATTTTTTATGCAAAGGAAGTGAACTAAATTTGGGGAGGATTGTTGGAAAATTTAGTGCACTTGTGGGATTAGTTCACACCTTGTAATGGGTTAGGAGGTACGGAGTGTACACCCATAAGGTCCATGAACACCCTGACTCTTATAGTGGTTTGTATTGGTAGTACTGGTGAAAGTACTGCTGGTGAAAGTACTCTTGGTGAAAGTACTGCTTGAGGAAAGTACTGCTTGTGGAAAGTACTGCTTGTGGTTTCCACTGATAAGCAATGTTTCCACTGATAGGCAGTGTTTCCACTGAAGTGGTGTATCCACTACTAGTGCTATGAAAGTACTGATAAGCAGTGTTTCCACTGATAGGTTGTATTTCCACTGCAAGTGGAAAGTACTGCTAGTGGAAAGTACTGCTTATTGAAAGTACTGCTAAATGGCAGTTACAACTGCATTATGACCACGTTTAATTGGTCATGTAACCACTAACGGCTATAATGGGGATAGTTATGAGGTGATTAATGGGCCGATTAATCCTCATAATTCCATTTGAACGGTTAAGAGTAATATCCTATAAATAGGATATCAGTTTATGCATGAAGAACACACAGAAAACCATAAACACTTATTAGCGAAAGGGTTATAGAATTGTGCCTAATTCTCTGTCACAATTCTCAATTTCCGGTCATTTCTCAAACTCAAAATTCACCATTTCAAATCGGTTCGTGCATGGTTTTGCATTTTACATTAAACGTTTATTTTCTTATTAAATAAACGCTATCGCGTAAAGATTATTTTGAACAATTGATCCGATACTTCCAAAAAATTATCACAATATATTTTTATACTCATAATAAGTTTATAAAAATATTATTATTAGTTTACCCAATGTTTTAAATTCATTTCGTATATAAATTGTTATGTTTATATAAATTACGACGGTTTTCTTAAATTCAACCCGATAAATATTTATTCACTCAAATCTTTCAATAAATGTACTTTTATAATTTTTATGACCTCAATATATTTTATCTTGACCCGTGAAAGTTTATTTTTATCTAACGCTACCTTAAATATTCAAATGGGTACACAATTTAACACAAGTCTTCAAGTAACTTACATTTTATTATACTTATACATTTAATTACTACAAAATACTACTTGATCTTTTCTTTCTTTAAGATAAGTCGACAAGAGGGGGGGGGGATGACTCATTGATACTGTTAAATATCTTCTATTGTATATGTATTATAATCTTATAACCAAAAACACACAAACAAATATCTCAAGTGTGAAGACTAAAAGCATTTTCTCTTCTTTCTTTCTTCTCCAAGTGAACCGGCCATCCAAGGAGGATCAAAGGTGATTATCAAATATTTTCAAGACAAGTATTTTACACTCTAGTTACACTCTTTGTATAGGTTTTGAAATAAAAACCTTGGGTGATTAGGATTAACCCTTTTGTTCTCATAAACCTCATCAAGTATTCTTGTAAGCATCTCATGTTTATTTTTCATCTTTCATATTCATTTCATATTCATTTCATCATATTTGAGCAAAAACATGCAAGTCATATGATGTTGTACCACTTTTTCATTAATTTGCAAGAGTTATGATTATATAAGTCATCCTATAATTATTCCATGTTATATATTACTTTTGGTGATGCCTAGGAACCCATGACACCCTAAGAAGGTGTATGGTAGGATTAGAATAGCTTCGGAGTTGTTTTGAATGGGTTAGAATAGGTTTG
Organism: Chrysanthemum seticuspe; assembly: GCA_019973895.1. NCBI lineage: Eukaryota > Viridiplantae > Streptophyta > Magnoliopsida > Asterales > Asteraceae > Chrysanthemum > Chrysanthemum seticuspe. The sequence goes on along the minus strand of BPTQ01000003.1, from coordinate 250,645,941 downwards.
GCGCGAGAAAAACTCATTTCGACACGTTTTAAATAGGGTCTGTCCATATTTTTAATTCTGGGAAAATCCGACAGTGGGTATAATATTTTGGGCTAGATATTTAGAAAATAAACTTTAAAACGAAAACGTGGCCGCTTGAACGGATTAAAACGGAGCTATAACGAAGAAGATATGAATTTTTCAATTTTGACGATGAAAACTATTAATTTCAGAACGTACAAGTGGTATGGATATCATATGGATTTGCATGCACGACATTGTATCACGCATTCACGACAACATATCATAACTCAAGTCATGACATTCATTTTAGGTCGCGGATAGTTTCCGAGCCTCATTTTAGTGCACTTCATTTTGTTAGCATATCAATCATACCAGGTGAGTTCCATAGCCCCACTTTCAATCGTTTTTATACTACTTTTGGGGGAGATACATGCTCAACTACTTGCTTTATTTTAACTTCTACATCTTACCGTGAGTTTTCATAGCCCCATTTTTAATTGTTTTTATACTACTTTTGGGGGAGATACATGCTCAAATACTTGCTTTTACTATCACAAATATTCTAAACTTTGACGTATTACTGTGAGTTTCATAGCCCCTACTTTTATACGTTTTGAATTACTTTTGGGGGAGATACATGCTCAACTGTTTTCATTTAATTTCACAAGCACTTTAAACTATTAAGGATTACCGTGAGTTCATACCCCGCTTTTACTCGTTTAAATTCTTACAAACTCTTTGGGGGAGATACATGCTTAAATACTTGTTTTTACTCTTGCGAATACTCAAACCATTTATACAATTGTGTTACACTATACTTCTTATATTCTTTGGACATTATGTGTGGTTTATTGCGATATGTGCCTTAATGTGCTAAACTTGTTTTCAATTATGCCTCAACATACATACTTTAGCAACTGGTTAACTCCTGCGGGAGCCGGCGGAGAGGTATTGATAGTACTATCGGGCTGACGCCCCCACCCTTGGGTCCTTGATGACGTGACCTGGGGTGAATATAATCTGTTATTCAATGAAACATAACAAACAATTTAGACTTGTCAAGAGGTTCAGTTGGCTGTGATTCTTTGCATTAAGTACATGTATATATCGTATGCACATATGTCCTACTTACAAACAAGATTGTCATCATGCGCTTGAACATAAACTATACACATTTTGGCAGTGGGTTGTGAACACACAGGTTGCAAGTTTTGTATGGGCGGAACTTGGAACTGAGTGGATTTACAATGCCTTTGCTGCAAGAATATTCTTGAAAGGCTTTACATTTCAACTCAAACTCTATGAACTCACTCAACCTTTGTGTTGACACTTTTTAGCATGTTTTATCTCAGGTATCTAAGGCATTCACTTAATGGCATGCATATGGACATATCATAGAGTAGTGGTGACGACGCGTCACACATGGGATTTATGCATTTTAAAACAACGTTTAGCTTGTAACAAACTTATTTCCGCACAAATTGATTTCTATTTGGGACCTATACTTTGTAAACTCTGATTGTTTTAATTAATCAAACGGTATTTTCAAAACGACACTTTAGGTCGTTCGATATAACTGTAACTTTGATGCTATGACAGTCATCCCCCAGGAATTCCATTCCGCTGCAAAACAGGTAATTTGGGGGTGTGACATTCTCTAACTGCATTTGGTCTTATCCCAAGTAGATATTCGTGATACCCAGGCATTAGGGTCGAATAGTTTACTTTGGAAAGTGATCACACGATTCCAAGTGATATCCGGTAACCACCAAGTGGTATTGCTACTGTCATTGATTGTCTTAACCCTGTTCTGGGAAATAACCCCCAACACAATTGACACCAATACCAACAAGTCTACTCTTTTCAGGATTCGCCTTTAAACCAGATGCAAGATCAAAGTAGTGCAAGATCCGGATAAGGTTTGTAACTTCCAAAAGATGACCAATCACACATTAAGATGGTATCATCTGCAAATTGAAGATGCTAAATGCAAGTGTTATTTTGACCTAAGGTGATACCTTTGAAGATACTTTTATCTTTACCTCTTACCAATGCAGTATGTAAAGCCTCAACCGCAATAATAATAAAAAAAAGGGGAAGTGGATCGTGTTTTCTCACCTCTTTTTTTAATCGGAATTCTTTGGTTGGATTGCCATTTACAAGAACACAAGAATGAACTGAATCCAAACATGCCTTGATCCAGCTTCTCCATCTAGAACAAAGCCCATTTGAACTAGCACACTATCGCTATCTAATTAATAATTACTTTGCGGATCCTATTGCTAATCCAAGTGAAGCTGAAATGCTTAATGTCGTTAAGATAATATATACAATTATGAGGTGCAATCCTTTGAAAAGGAAAACAAAATAAAAAGTATAGAAAGCCAATAAGGTAGTGCCACGTGAATCCCACCCATTCCTTCCCTTTCTTCTTTAATATTATCGGTTAGAGGGTATATTGGTCATTTGACCCGTTTTTTTAATTTCACCCTAAATTTTGAATGTATATAACTTTCAAACGACAAACTTTTACAAAAAACCGATTTCATCATAATTTTTAAAATTTAATTCTCTTTAATTTGGTATGCATTTTGATATATGAATCGCAACTTTTTTTTTAACTTTTTAAGTGGGTGTTGATTTTCTTGAATTTTTTTGTATTTTTGGCTCTAATTTTGTCTAGTTTAGAGATCGAATTATGCAGAACTTACAAAATGAAAGTTGTAGTTTTTGGCCATTCTTTACCCAGGATTTTGAATCACTCAAATCCGATACGATATGAGTGAGATATCGCACGTTAAAGATGACGTCTTAGTCATATTTAGTGCACACAAAGTGTTTGATAAAATGACTAAAAGAGATTTTTCTTATAAAAATACATTTAAATGCACCAATTGGTGTACCACAATACATCTTTTGTTATTTTTAGCTTTTTATTAACTGATTACCAGACTAACTGATGAACAATAACAACTGATGAACAATGTGACCATAACTGATAAATATTTCGATGAACAAGATTAATTGAAGAACAACACTAACCGATGAACAATATTGTACATCAGCTTGTATTGTTCATCAGTTTGTATTGTTCATCAGTGATAAACTGATGAATAATGTGACCATAATTGATGAACATTTCGATGAACAAAGATTAACTGTTCATCAGTTATTATAGTTCATCAGTTCGTGTTGTTCATCAGTTAGTGTTGTTCATCGGTGACAAACTGATGAACAACACTAATTGATTAAGAATAATAACTGATGAACAATACTAACTGATGAACAAAACGTACATTTTTTTAAAAAAAATAACGATTAAAAACATCACTTTTTGAATCTTACATTAATAAAATGATTAATGATGTGTTGTGGCACAAGAATTAGAGCATTTAATTCAATTTTAACAAAAAAAAGCCAGACATTTCATCAAACACCTTGTGTGCAACAAATATGACTAAAACGCCATCTTTAACGTACAATATCTCACTCATTTCATATCGGATTTGAGTGATTCAAAAACATGTGTAAAGAGTGAACGAAAATCTATAACTTTCATGTTTTACGTTTTTCACGATTTGACATTTTTGAGGGTAGAAAATAGGGGAGAAAATACCCAAAAAAATCAAGAAAATAAACACCCATTTGATATGTAAAAAAAATTCAAAATTTCTAACAAAAATTATACCAAATTAAAGAGGATTAAATTTTATAAATAATGGTGAAATTGATTTTTTCTAAAAGTTTTCCATTTGTGAGTTATGTACGTTTGAAGTTTGAGGGGTAAAAGAAAAAATGAGTCAAATTACTATAATATCCATTTGACCAAAAATAATTAAAAAAGAAAAGAAATTGACTAGATCTCATCGAATGGTGGAGATCACTTTTTAGACTTTGCAAATTGATACACTTTTTAATAGATCCTGTAGCATACAATTATAATTATTAGAGTAAATTACACTGTTCTTCCTTGTGGTTTGCGTTAACCGCAGCCGTTAGTCCTTTGACCAAAAAAATTGCACCGTTCGACCTTAAGTGGTAAAACGTTATGCGCTCTTTGTCCTTCCCTCTAACGAAGCCCACAAACGCTCGTTAACTTGTTTTCCCATGAGGGTATACTCGTCATTTCACAACCATAAGAACGAACGGTGTGATTTACTCTTTTTGTCAATTTTTATACGCTTTCATCTATTTTTTACACTTTCGTCTGTTTTTTTACGTTTTACTCAGGTTATTACGTTTTCATCCATAATTTACGTTCTCGTCTGTTTTTTACGTTTTCGTCCATTTTTTTAGGTTTTACTATGTTTTTTTAGGTTTTCATCTATTTTTTTACATTTTCGTCTGTTTTTTTACGTTTTCATTCGTTTGTTTACGTTTTAGTTCGCTTTTTTACGTTTTCGTCTGTTCTTTTTTCATTTTCGTCCATTTTTTACGTATTCGTCTGTTTTTTTACGTTTTCGTCTTTTTTTTACGTTCTTGTCTGTTTTTTTACGTTTTCGTCTGTTTTTTTACGATTTTGTTTGTTTTTTTACGTTTTCGTCTTTTATACACTAAGGAGATCCCTTACGGATATAATTATGCACTAAGTATATCATATCTTCTATTAGAATAGAAGATATGCTGTTACAACTCTTACACGACATTCCTTACTTAGAACAATACAAACTTAATACTATCAGTACTAATATTATCACTATCAGTACTAACTAGTTAATACTTATCATATAACGCTATCAGTACTAACTCTACTGAAATGAGTATTAACTCCAAAAAGTGTATTTCCCAACACATGTCCCATCAATAAACCCCAATTTCAACTTAGCTCCTAAATCCATCTTTATGTTTCTACTCCAACCTAGAAGATTACCCCCATTGAAAGGTGTGGTTGTTAAGACCATTCCTGGATTATCAGAATTAGTAATGCACAATGGATCATTGATGGAATTATCACGATTATCTTGAACAACAGGTGGAATAGGTGGAATCTCAGAAGATGCCATTGGTGATTCTTATCAGAAACCCTAATTGATGAATCTTGAACCAAAAGGATCGATTAATCAAGAACAATGAAATCGAATCAAGAATCAATTGACAGTTAATCAATTGAATCAAAAATTAGGGTTTAGATCGAGCTTTTTAGGCTCTGATACCATATAAACGCGGAATGAAAAGAGGGAAAAATGATATTATTGAAATGAAATTAGTTACAAAATGAAGGAAGAAGACAACTACTTATAGGCGGATTAAAACAACTAACCTCCTATTTTACAAACATTTAAAATGATTACACTTATAACCCTCTAAGATAAAAATATGACATTATACACCCTTGTACTTTATGTGAAATAATATGTTCTTCACATGGTGATTCAAAGGTAGCAAGTGTGTTGGGAAATACGCTTTTTGGAGTTAATACTTATTTCAGTAGAGTTAGTACTGATAGCGTTATATGATAAGTATTAAGTATTTAGTACTGATAGTGATAATATTAGTACTGATAGTATTAAGTTTGTACTGTTCTAAGTAAGGAATGTCATGTAAGAGTTGTAACAGCATATCTTCTATTCTAATAGAAGATATGATATACTTAGTGCATAGTTATCTCTGTAAGGGATCTCCTTAGTGTATAAAAGGAGATCCTAGCTAGGTTAAACACACATCATATATTCTAGCCGTCTTAAGAAGAGCTTCAAGGTTGTAAACCCTAGTACTAGGAGAGTACTCGTATTATTCTTAATAATATTGAAGCTGTTGGTGTTATACTTGTTCTTACTTTAATCTTCTAAGTGCATTCAAGTGTATTCCGCATACTTGTGTGCATCTACAACAAAGTTTCTCATTGTTGTTTTGGAACCATCCAAGGCAACTAACACGTTTGCAAGCTAAGTGTTCTTGATCCAAAGTCAGGGACTTCACAAGTGGTATCAGAGCTTGTGTTCTGAAGCTTTGTTATTAGAAGATCCTTTGTGACAGATCTGAATAAATGGATTTTGACAAATCCAATGCTTTTAACAGAGTTCCTAAGTTGCAGCCAAATGAATATGAACTTTGGAGAATGCGCATAGAGCAATACTTCTTGGTACTTGATTTCAAGCTATGGAACATTGTGCTCTATGGAGACTCTTACAAAACCACTGTCACTGAAGAAGTTGGTGGCGGGACAGTTACTAAAGAAAAAGGTGATCCTATCACCAATGAAGAAATGGCTCTAAGAGGAAATGATCTCAAAGTCAGGAGTCTTTTGCTCATGGAAATACCTGATGATCATCAACACACTTTCAACAAACACAAAGATGCCAAGACTTTGTTTAAAGCCATTGAGACCAGATTTGGTGGGGATTCTGTCACCAAGAAAACTCAGAAGATACTTTTGAAGCAAGAATTTGAAAACTTCACTGCTGGTGCAACTGAGTCCATTGACTCGGTTTATAATAGGCTTCAAAAACTTGTTAGTCAGTTGGCAGTACTGGATGTGGAGCTCTCCAAGGAAGATGTCAATCTCAGGTTTGTTAGAAGTCTTCCATCACCAAAATGGGACACTCATGTCATTGTATGGAAGAACAAGCCAGATTTTGAAACCATGAAGTTGGATAATTATTTCAATAGCTTTAAGGTGATTGAACAAGACATGAAGAGAAAAACAACTGCATCTTCCCGTTTTGGGTCACAAAACATAGCCTTTGTAGCTCACCCTGTCATTAGCAATGATGTGGACAGTTTTGATATTAGTACTCCTAGTACTAATGTTAATATTGATGGCTCTGTACCCATTGCAGCACGCATCAATGAAGGTACAATTTATGCTTTCATAGCTGAACAGAGTCAAGGATCTAAAATCACTCATGATGATCTGAGACAAATCCATGAAGATGACATGGAAGAGATGGACATCAAATGGAATATTGCCCTGATCAGTATGAGGGCAAAAAGGTTTATGAAGAAGACTGGAAGGCATATTAAAATCAATGATGGAGACACTGCTGGGTTTGATAAGGGAAAGGTTGAATGCTACAACTGTGGCAAGCTTGGGCATTTTTCCAGAGAATGCAGAAGTCCTAGAAGCAAAGGGAGACACAGTGATGCTGACAACTCTTCTTCAAAAGCAATGGTGGCTGTTGATGGTTGATGTGTTACGCGTAGTGCAAGTTTTAAAAATTTATAAACACGATTTAACCTTCTAATTCTATTAACACATACGAGCAAGTATACTCGTCCGTGATAGCAAAGTTGGGTAAGTCGAGATCGTCCCAAGGGATTTTGTGTTTGAAACTGTTTTTATAAAAAGATTCCAACAAGAAAGCTTGTAAAGGCTTCCTCAAATAGTGATGTTTATAGTGAAATTCAATAATAAGAAATATATATACTTGTGTGTAGACTATGGTCAATCATAAATAGTGTTCATGAAGGTTTGGTGTAAACTCTTGATGTGATGCACAAATCATAAGAAAATGATCCCCAACCATGGTATATGTTTGTAAAAATCATTCTAAGAACAAAAACATATAGGTAATCCTTTCGGTCCTTATCCTAATGATTATCCTTTAGAAAATCCATTTGTTTGCAACATGTTCTTATTAAACTTGTTCTTACGAATCTTTCGACCCTTTCATGATGAAAATGTTCCTAGTCTTGTTTTAATAAGCAAACATGGTGATTGTCAATCACCATATCCCCATACTAGTTTGTCACTCAACTTTTTGGAATAAAACACAAGAGAAATCCTTTCGGTCCTTTTTCTTAAAACATGTTTTATCAACAAATCAAACCAAGACTAGTATTTTTCCAACAAACTTATTTAAACAAGATCATATATACATGCATCACATATGAGAACACTAGTATGATTAACTACATCCCAACACACAAGTATATCCCAAAACTACTCCATGATAATAATAACTAAACACAAATCATAACAAAGTAATTCCAATAATTCAAGAGAATAGAAATCCATAACAAAGTTCATAGAATACCTAAACTTTTGCGATTACTAGAATTGGAATTCGTGGATTGTAGCAACCACGCGCCTCCAATCACCTAGATTCATCGTATAACTCCAAATTACCAAAACTATGGATGAGAATTGTTCCCTCCTTGCTCCTGGACGTTTTTCAGTAAGAACTAAGCTTTTGGGCTGAACATCATGGTTGGTATTAGTTTTGATGTAAACTAATACACTTTTGGTTGTGTCACACCTAGTAAACTAGGACTAGGTTCATTATATAGCCAAATAAACTTGCTCAACTGACCAAAAACGTTCCCAACAAGTTAATAGCAAGAAATGATCGGCCTCCAATGATTATGGGGAGTTAAGGCAACAATAAATGCAACTTTGTGTAACTGCAGCTCATGCAACCGGATCGGTTGCGATTTGACCATATGCCCAGCCAGATCGGTTACAGGTTACGACCGACTGGCTGGATTGTGCTGATTTGACTTTTGTTGACTTCTTGTTTATACGCTTCATTCTTTGCTCACGCTGATGATTTCCAAGGCAAAACTTGATCTTTCCTTGCTGTAGATACCCAGAAATCATTGTGCTTCCCAATCATTGAATCCAAAAGCTTCCTTTCTCGACTTCCTTCCTCGAGAATCTTCCAAATGTGCATAAAAACTTCATTTCTTCATCATTCAGGATACCTGGCTACATATACATACACAATACGCATCTTTTGCACTTTTGCAACAGTTATGAGTAAATATAGCCGATTATCATGCACAAAACCAACAATAACGCTACTAAAAACATGTTCATTTTAGGCATTATCAAATTCCCCCACACTTAAGTTCTACTCGCCCTCGAGTAGGTCTAACACTTGCAAAGATTGATTTCAATGGTCTTGACACCATGGTTCCAAAAATGTAACAATCATACCAAAAGAGATAATCATTAGTTTGCTTTTAGTATGTGAAAACGTTTAAAAATGAACCAAACACTTTAGATAACATAACTAGAACACCTCACGAATGATTTTAAGAATTCACTCAACACTCATATATTGGTGGGTATATGTAAATCACTCAATGCCTATTCATGATCAATGCTTTTTACCATAAGCTTGTACAAGTATCAAAACAAAGAAAATAAATTCATCAAAGAGGGCTTTTATTCGGGTTATATCGTTAAGGCTAAGGGTTCATAAAGGGTATGGATAAGGCATGGGATGGTTTATGAAATTGGTGTTAAAAGAAAATAAAGTCAAGTCTAAACCTCCATGTTGCTAGCCATCATACAAACCACAATCCCGTAAATGATTATTTCACCTCTTCAAATATCGATCTCCGCAAATATGTATAACTCAATTTAGCTCATTGGCTAATCAATATCCTTCATATAGCTCATTGGCTATAACCATTTTTTTTATAACAAGGTTCCCCCACACTTAGTGTAAGCATACACCACAAAAAATCGAGAAAGACGTCTCTTTCATCTATGATGGATAATGGTACACACTATAAACAAAGTGTAGCTTCTTCATAATCATCAAAAACAATCTAACATTCCAAACAACTAGCAACAAACCAATAGACATGACAAGGGTTGGCTAAAGTTTAAAGTGTAAAATCTTTTTGTATTTTTCTGGATTTTAACAAATGAAAAGATTGGCTCAAAGGGTTTAACTAAGGGTATCTAGTGCTAAAGATGAGCACTAACAAATGGGTCCATATAAAGGTGGTTAACTAACCGATGTGGCTAGCTAATATATCATTAGATGTAAACGGAAGGCCATTTGGGTTAAATCCTATGATGCCTCTTATCACTTGAACAAATTTATATCACTCGAGAGTGATTTTAACCGTAATGCATAACTAGTACAAGTTCTAGAATCGACATAATCACCGGTACACTCATAGCAAATATAAAACAAAAGATGTGTTTTATACAAAAAGAAACCTCACAATTGCGTGGAAAAAGGCTATAATGCGTGCTAGAAAATGCTATCGAATCCAAAATGAATTACTTCCGTAATTTGGTTCAAATCTAAAAATTTTCAAAAACCTCATATTACCATTGAAATTCCCAAGTTATTTTTTTAATATTTATCAATAATGCGTGAAAACAACTAGACCAACAAGGGCGAATTCCTTCTAATTACTTGCATCCAAAAGTTATCTAAAAATTAAAAAAAAAGCGTATCATTTTTCCTATTTTCTTCCCTCCCCCATACTTAAGTTTTGCATTGTCCTCAATGTAATAAAATGAACTTCAAAGTAAAGAAAATGGGAAAAAGAAATAGTTAAAAGATACCACGTGATAGAATATGCAACACGCATATTGGGTCATAAGAAAGCATGTGAGTTATCCAACTCCAAATATTTGACCATCAATAAGCTTCCGACACATCCATCCTGCAAAAAAAAACTGCAACACACAATACACAAAACAAAACAAAACAATCCAAATGCAAATGCTACTAAAAACATGATAAAACCAAGCAAAATATGTTAATCATCCTAAAGAAATAGTTAAAGAGATAGAAATAATATTGTTTAACACATCATAACCATTGTCTTTGAAACCACAAATCACGAATGATCCACGATCACTCGTCGTCCTCGCTCATCTCGTCCCCTTCTTCATCATCATACTCATCATCATCATCACTTTCGGTTACATAGTTTTCATCCACAATCTCCGAACGAACTCTCCTCTTCTTCTTCTTTCCTCCAACTCCTGATGACGATCCTCCAACATCATAGCTTGCTCCTCCAACTTCAGGTAATCGACCATATGCGGGCACTGGATCAGGAAATGGTGCGTACCCAGGATATGGATACGGATAGGGTCCAGGATAAGAAGTGTAGGGGAAAGGATATGGTGGAACATTGGGTGGATTGTAGGGTGGTAACTCATAATTGGCTTCTCGAGCCATGTGTTGAAAGATAGCCATTGAATAATCATTGATGTAGTTGTTTCTCAACATCATCGAGTCTCTCCACACATCCCTACATTGAATCTCATCTAAATGTTGGTTCCACTCTCCCCAACCTGAATCAAAACTACTGGACGTACCCGCTTGCACGTTCCCCATTGGTATACTTTCCTGCTGTTGTGGTTGTTGTTGTTGTTGCTGTTGTTGTTGAGGTTCAATCCATAACCCCAAGGTTTTCAATTTCCTATTCAAAGCATTTCCAAAACCTTTTGCATTCCACATCTCACTATATTTTGGCTCTCCACACTTAGCCAATTCCTCATCAACATAATACCCAAGATTCTTCGCCAACCTTGTCACGAAATGTCCTCCACAAATGTTGCTATTGCTCTTGATTCCCGGGGCCCTCCTAGATAAATACTCGGCTATCTGCCAAATCGCATTACCGTCCTTAGTTTCCTCCAGTAACATCATAACCCATAAGTCCGGTTTCTGACATTTGTCCCTGCTTCCATACCTATTAAACGGCCCAGTCACTATCAATTTGTGAAGTATCCTCAGTAATGGATTCCTGATGGTCGCGGCATTCCTCCTAGTGCAAGAAGGATCTCCCACTCGATTCCAATAGGTGGGTACACTAGGAAAGTATTTTTCAAACCTCCGAAGTCTCGAAAAGTGAGCTTCAAATAATCGATGATTAACCTCATGTGGTTCATACAAACAAAGAGCCACGCCAAAAGCCGGCAAAGTGTAAGCATGATCCCTTCCACAAAGCCTAAACCAAACACAAACTTCCTCCATCAAGTTCCGAACATTCACCTTTCTTTCAAAATACATGGTTGAAAAGAACTCCATACACCACTCTCGATAGACCTCTTCATTAATGCTAAATGCTCTTTCCCATGACAAATCATAGAACGAATCCCCATCCGCTGGATACACATAAGATGTCCGCATCATTCTTCTCAACTCCTCTTCACACTCATACTCCGCAAACAAATCCCACTCAATCACCCTCGGAACCAAACATGTCCTATTTTGCAATTTTGATAACCTTTCCCGGAAAGCATGCTTCTCCCCGTCGGTGAGATCTTTGAACTTTAAGTTGGCATTTGCTTCCGTCTTCAAGCTATACTTGACTTTTTTCCTCTTGTTCCTTTGAAAAAACTTCGTAACAATCGGATTAGTTGGAATCGGTCCCGAGCTTGAGCTACCTTCAACAATTCTCTGTAGAAATCATAAATATATAAGACTATATAAGAGTGTTAGAACAAACGGGAAGGTTCATGGACCCTCTAAGGTCCACTTCAAAATTTCAAAAAATTTCAACACAGAACCTGGAACCGGATTCGGTTGCAGAGCAACCGAATCGGGTACTCCTTTTGGCCAAATCCAACCGGTCGGTTGCGTTGCGCAACCGGATCGGTTATACAATCTGCATAAGGCTTTTGCCTTTTAAACCATTACTCACTCGAATTTTCTAAGTCCAATCCACTCCTAGACTGCATTCTAACATCCTCAATGATTTCTACATCCTTGAATTACTCTAAATTCGCTTTTCAAACCTCAAATCATCACACATTTATCATCTTAGAACTCAACTTAATAAGACCTATATTCTTCAATCACTAGTTCTAATCAATAATGTGGCATCTATTACTCATAAAAACACATCATCTAACATTAGGAATCACCAATTGCAACTTATCTTGATTCATTAGCACAACCTAATTAAATCCGAAAATTCAATCATCTAATACTCATTCCATGCTGAATCAATCACTACAATTCTTTTTGCAATGCATTCCTATATCAATTACCCACTTAATCCAAAAATATCACAACTTAATTTGAATTATATCAAAAACCCCCAAATGAGTGACCTAATATGCAATTCGAATCAAATGCTCTAATTAAACCTCAATTGAGTTAATTATATGTAGATGCTTACTTGTTTGGGTGCCATGATGTTCTCCTACAACTTAAACAATCTTCAATTAGCTTCTCTTGGACGAATTTTGCAAAACCCAGCAGGAGAATTAGTGTGTGTGTGTGTTTTTCTGGAAAAGTGAGTTTTTGGTATATATACTTGTATGCAACCGGTTCAGTCATGGACACAACCGTTTCGGTATGCATTTTGCCAAATTTTGCATTTTTTTCATGTTACTTAGGCATTTACCTTCCAAGCAACAATTTTTTACTCAAAAATCCTGTTAAAGATGCACACAACATTCATCCACCATTTGGAAATTTCAACAATCATCCAATCTTAAAACTCAAATCATCATACTTATGAACTTAACCAAAACTTCAACTAAAAACTCATAGTCACAATGCATTAACCAAATAACTTCAATCATAAAAATGTAAGACTGAAATGAGAAACAAAAAAAAAATCCTAAATGCATAAAATCAAAAAGAAATAGTTCATGAAATTCAAGCAAATAATTGCTTGTTTATTATGGTCCATTTTCTTCTCCTTAGAATTCCTCGAAATACTCTTGTCTTAGGATGTCCTCACTTTGAAATTTTCCGGTCAACTCACGGTATGTTTCAAAAGTTTTGAACTTCCTCATGAATCTTCTTCCATCCGGACATAGTATATCGAACTTAACATGCCATTCTCCATCTCCAGATTGTCTCTTGTAAATTCCCGACCCCTCGGGTTTCCATTCCAAATTCTTAAGTTGCACCGGTAAAGAACCTAAGAAGTCGGTCAACTTCTTGTAGACTAGGATGTTTTTGAATGGGTTATAGAATGCTTCCACCGCTAATGCATGTTCCATTTCATCCTCTATATCAAAATAAGGTGGAGCTAATGGTCCATACATTGGGTTTCCTTGTATATCACGTCCCACTTCGAAACAAGTCAAATCCTCATCTGCTTCCATCACTTCTAACTCCTCCATAAATTCCAAAGTTGGTCCTCTTGGTTTCGGATAGTATGTTTGCTGTGAAATCCCATCATCAATAGTCATTGTGCCTTTTTCCATGTCTATAATTGCACCACAAGTTCGTAGGAATGGTCTCCCCAATAGTAGTGGTAAACTCTTGTCCACCGGAATGTCTAGGACAAGAAAATCGGCCAAGTACGGTTCATAGCCAATTTGCACTCTCACATTCTTCACCTCTCCCATTGCTTTCGCTTGAGAATTATCCGCCATAGTAAGCTTCAAATGATTTGGTTGCGGATTACTTAGACCTAAAGTCATAAACAATGGGTAGGGCATCACATTAACACTTGACCCCGTATCGGCTAAAGCATAAACTGGTGTAGTCCCATTCACTTTTATTGGCAACACAAAATTCCCCGGATCCTTCTCGTTCCGTGGCATGCCTCTAAACAAAATTCTATCTCTCTCCTCCTCCGTTAGATTCTTATCTTCCAACCTAGCCCTTTCTAGCATCACCGAATCCAATTTCTTATGGTAGAGCATGTAATCTTGAATTACCTCTATCACCGGTTTCTTCTCATTAAGCTCAAGAAACTTTTGTTCTAGGTTATCTAAAATAGCTTCTTTTTGTTTGTCGGTTAAAGGCTTGAAAGTATTTGTAGTGGGAGGTGATGATGGTGTGTAATCATTTTTGTTGGTGGTTGTGGTTGGGGTTAGTTTGTTTGATGAAGTTTTCTTCCAATTTGCTTTCCCCATTTTAACTATTTCCACATCTTTCTCTTCCATGTTGGCACACAATTCCACTAGCTTCTCGTTCACTCCTTTTCCTTCTTCCAAATCAGTTATATTAATCCTCATTTCTCCCATTGCAAAATCAACTTGACACTTGGTCGTGACAAGAAAGTCTCGACCAAAACATACATTGGGTTCATCCGCATTCCCTTCTTCTAACACAACAAAATCTGTTTCAAAAATGTGACCATGAATATTGACCTTAAGATTTTTAACCATCCTTCTTCCATATGCTTCATAGTCCAAACGTACATGACCAATTTCGTCAAGGACCTTCTCCAAAATGTAGTTTTCTCCATAAGCCATATTAGTTGGGCGTCCCAAGCACTTACTCCTTCTACACTACATAAGCCATATTAGTTGCGCGTCCCAAATCTTTCTTACTCTCTTCCAAGATACCTCCAATCTTTTTCAGTGAACTTCCGGTATCCTTGAACATTTCATCCAAAGTACGAAGGTATTCCGAGATTCCCCTCAAACTAACCATACTAACTAGCTAAACTTGACAAAACAAAACAAAACAAAATCCTAATCATAAGCGTTAGAGTTAGTAAAAACAAGAACAAACTATAGAAACATATACTAAGCAAGTTAAGATACTTAACAAAACTAAAAACATAAGTTAAAACTCAAAATCTAAAAATTATAAAAATTTTACCGAGAGCTCCAACCGGATCGGTTGGCTCACCAACCGATTCGGTTGGTGGTAATAACTAGATCAAGTAATCTAACCGGACCCGGTTGCGGGTTGCAACCGATCGGTTAAATCGACACAATTTATTTTTTTTTTATTTTTTTTTAAACAGAATATTAATTGAAATTAAAAATCATTAAGTGTACTAAACTCTAAATTAATTAAAACTCTTTACAAACCAATAATTAATGACTTAATAATTAAACCATTAAACTAAAAACTATATTAACTACCAATTAAAAACTACCATAAAGATAATTAAACCATATAACTGAAAAATTACTATTTAATCATTAATATTAAAACTTGAATTAATCTTAAACTAATTAACTAATAATAACAAATATAAAGAAAATATAAATAAATCTAAGAAATCATTAAACTACAAGACATAATCTGTAAATAAAATCTAAAATGACAAGAATTACTCTAGGAACTATAACACAAATCACTAAGTAAACTAGAACCATGAAATCAAAAAAATAAAAAATCACTCCGTAGCTCTAACCGGATTCGGTTGCAGAGCAACCGAATAGGTTAGCTTTTAACCAAAACTTTTTTTTTTACTTTTCACCAAATTCAATTCCAATACTACCAATCTTACAGAAAATCAAAATTGAACTAAAATCCCCGGCAGCGGCGCCAAAAACTTGATGTGTTACGCGTAGTGCAAGTTTTAAAAATTTATAAACACGATTTAACCGTCTAATTCTATTAACACATACGAGCAAGTATACTCGTCCGTGATAGCAAAGTTGGGTAAGTTGAGATCGTCCCAAGGGATTTTGTGTTTGAAACTGTTTTTATGAAAAGATTCCAACAAGAAAGCTTGTCAAGGCTTCCTCAAATAGTGATGTTTATAGTGAAATTCAATAATAAGAAATATATATACTTGTGTGTAGACTATGGTCAATCAAAAATAGTGTTCATGAAGGTTTGGTTTAAACTCTTGATGTGATGCACAAATCATAAGAAAATGATCCCCAACCATGGTATATGTTTGTAAAAATCATTCTAAGAACAAAAACATATAGGTAATCCTTTCGGTCCTTATCCTAATGATTATCCTTTAGAAAATCCATTTGTTTGCAACATGTTCTTATTAAACTTGTTCTTACGAATCTTTCGACCCTTTCGTGATGAAAATGTTCCTAGTCTTGTTTTAATAAGCAAACATGGTGATTGTCAATCACCATATCCCCATACTAGTTTGTCACTCAACTTTTTGGAATAAAACACAAGAGAAATCCTTTCGGTCCTTTTTCTTAAAACATGTTTTATCAACAAATCAAACCAAGACTAGTATTTTTCCAACAAACTTATTTAAACAATATCATATATACATGCATCACATATGAGAACACTAGTATGATTAACTACATCCCAACACACAAGTATATCCCAAAACTACTCCATGATAATAATAACTAAACACAAATCATAACAAAGTAATTCCAATAATTCAAAAGAATAGAAATCCATAACAAAGTTCATAGAATACCTAAACTTTTGCGATTACAAGAATTAGAATTCGTGGATTGTAGCAACCACGCGCCTCCAATCACCTAGATTCACCGTATAACTCCAAATTACCAAAACTATGGATGAGAATTGTTCCCTCCTTGCTCCTGGACGTTTTTCAGTAAGAACTAAGCTTTTGGGCTGAATAATATGGTTGGTATTAGTTTTGATGTAAACTAATACACTTTTGGTTGTGTCACACCTAGTAAACTTGGACTAGGTTCATTATATAGCCAAATAAACTTGCTCAACTGACCAAAAACGTTCCCAACAAGTTAATAGCAAGAAATGATCGGCCTCCAATGATTATGGGGAGTTAAGGCAACAATAAATGCAACTTTGTGTAACTGCAGCTCATGCAACCGGATCGGTTGCGCCGGCAACCGGATCGGTTGCGATTTGACCATATGCCCAGCCGGATCGGTTACGGGTTACGACCGACCGGCTGGATTGTGCTGATTTGACTTTTGTTGACTTCTTGTTTATACGCTTCATTCTTTGCTCACGCTGATGATTTCCAAGGCAAAAATTGATCTTTCCTTGCTGTAGATACCTAGAAATCATTGTGCTTCCCAATCATTGAATCCAAAAGCTTCCTTGCTCGACTTCCTTCCTCGAGAATCTTCCAAATGTGCATAAAAACTTCATTTCTTCATCATTCGGGATACCTGGCTACATATACATACACAATATGCATCTTTTGCACTTTTGCAACAGTTATGAGTAAATATAGCCGATTATCATGCACAAAACCAACAATAACGCTACTAAAAAAATATTCATTTTAGTCGTTATCAATGGTCCTGGATATGATTGGAGCTACATGGCTGATGAAGAAGAAAGTCCAATCAACATGTCTTTGGTATCTGAGTTACTTACTGAAACAAATTGCTCAGATACATGTATACCTTTAAGCAAATATTTAGAGCTAAAAACCATGTTTGATAATTTGTCTGAAGAACTTGCTAAAACTAGCTATAACTTAACAAATCATAAGATAGGTTTAGCAGTCTTAGAAAAACAAGTTAAGCATTATAAGGAAAATGAGTCTATGTATACTAATGGAACTGTTGTGCTAAATAGGGAAATTTCTTTTAAAGACACTATCATAAGTGCGTTAAAGGAAGAATTAGAAAAAGTTACAAAAGTTAAGGATAATATAGAGCTAAGTGTTGAGCAACTTGCAGACAAACAACATTATAACTCTGAGAAAATGGATAAATTCCTGGAAAAATCCCTTATTGGCAAAGCCAAATCAGGTATGGGCTATAATGCTGTACCACACCCATTCAGAGGTGTTCATGCACTTCCTGGTATAGACCTTGCACATACTGGATTAAAAGAGTTTCAGGAACCAACATTTATCCGAGGCCCTATAATCAAAAGTACTTTCACTAAAAAATCTGATGAAGTATTTGAAAGTGCCAGTGACACCTCCTTACCTGAGGTGTCTGTGTCTGAAAACAAAAAGGTAGAGTCTAGTGAACCAAGGCAATATCAGACCACTAAAACTGAAAAACCAGCTGACAAACCTATTAGGAAGCCAGTAAAGTATACTGAGATGTATAGGAATAGGCCATCTAGTACTAGAGGTAATCAGAGAAACTAGAACCAGTTAAAATCTGAACAACTAGGAGATGATTTTGTTATGTATAATAAATCTTGCTTTGTGTGTGGAAGTTTTTCTCATCTGCAGGCTCAATGCAGACACCCTAAAAGACCTCAACCCATGCACTATCAACCCATCATGACCCCTAGAGTAGTTCTTCTTAAAATTGGCATAAAACAATTGAATAATGCAAGGCCAGTTAATACTGCTAGACCACAACCCAGAGTATTTGGTGAAAGTACCCACAAGAAACTTTTCTTTCATGCATCATACTTCAGACCCATTAGTAACTCAGCACAATCCGAAAAACTACTAATGTGGTTCGTATTATGTAACCCTTTGATGAGTCTTTAGTCTGAAATCAATGCCTCTCAATTATTTATTCTACAATTTACTTGAATTTGAAAAACCTTTAAATCAGCACATACCTTTAATTCTTATGATGAACAAATCAAGTTTTACAAGAAAAAGGTTAATACTTATGAGCCAAGACTTACTACTGATAGGCCTAAAGTTAATACTTTTAAGCCTAAGGTGAAACCGGCTGGTTCTAAAGTGAATGCTGCAAAGGGAAACAAGGGCAATGCTGTTAAGCCCTTAGCTTGTTGGGTGAGAAAGACCACTCAACCCAACAGTGCATCAGTTACTCTCAAGAAATATGATTACATTGATGCACGAGGCAGATCCAAGTCAGTAATGGCTTGGGTCCCCAAAAGGAACTAATTTCCTTTATCTTATGTGCAGGAACATTCCAACAATAATGATGATCTTGGCTATTTAGACAGTGGGTGTTCCAGCCACATGACTGGAAATCTATCCTATCTTTCAGACTTCATTGATTTAAATGGAGGATATGTTTCTTTTGGAGGAGGTATTGGTGGAAGAATTACTGGTAAAGGCATAATCAAGACTCGTAATTTGGACTTTGAAGATGTGTACTATGTGAAAGAACTCAAATACAACCTATTCAGTGTGTCAAAATGTGTGACAAGAGGAATTTTGTTCTATTCACATATACTAATTTCTTGGTTTTATCTCCTAACTTTAAGTTGCCTAGTGATGATCAGGTTCTACTTAAGTTTCCTAGGAAAAGCAATCTGTACAGTGTCAATATGAAGAACATAGTGCCCAAAGAAAATCTGTTAGGAATTAGAAATTCCATGTATTAAAGAGTCGGTCACCTCAAGTATATGTAATCGTTAGAAAGCTCGTAGTCATAGTTATTTTATGTTAAGTAGTATTTAGTTAAGTAACACCGTGGAGGACGGACGGGTCTTTACCCACTGTATGCCTGATCCACAGCCCGTTGTGTGGCGTTTTATGTAAGACTATAAATACTCTCTACCTCCCAAGGTAGAGAGTTGGAGCTCATAATAATATCTTTCACTTTCTCTCACTAAGTTCCCTAAACCTCTAACTTTCTCTCTCTAAAACACTCTTGTACGCCTACTTGTGTTAATGGTTTGATGTGTATGTGAAATCCAATATCCTTCAATTGGTATCAAGAGCCATGGTTAGATCATATCCTACACATCTTTGGATTTCTAGTGGTTTTTGAGTTTGAAAAAGTTTAGTGGTTTGTGAATCATTTGGTTGATTTCTTGTGTTAATGCTTGGATTTTGTTTGTACTTTTGTGTTTAGAATCATCACAAGTGTTTAGGTTTTCATTTGGTAAGCTTGAATCATCTTGGTTGGGTTGTTTTTGGATTGAAAAGTGATGTTTGTGAAGTTTTCTAGCTAGTGACTTGACCTACGGATAGATTTTCTTGCTAGCGACTTGCTTTACATTTTGGTAGCGAGTTGCAGTTTGTGGAGTTAGTGACTTAGGCTTAGCGACTTGTCTAGTGAGACAAGCCGACAAACAGTACAAGTAGTGGATTCTCCACTACGGGTAGCGACTTGGTGGAAGTTAGCGACTTGTATGTGTGTTCGTTAGCGACTTGGTGTTAGCGACTTGGTACATAGCGAGTTGCTATTTAGCGACTTGACTCATTAGCGACTTGGATCTTAGCGAATTGCTGCCAAAATTTTGCTAGCGACTAGAGGCTTAGCGAGTTGCTATTTAGCGACTTGACTGCTGTTTTAGCGACTTGGGAATTTAGCGACTTGGTAGTATAGCTACTTAGTAGTTAGCGACTTGGTGCATAATTTTCTAGCGACTTGGGTGATTTTCTTAAATACGGTTTTCTCTTGATTTAGTAAAATCCCGTGAAAGAATCTATTTCCCGGTTTAATCATAGAGTTATAAAATCCCGTGTTATCTGTTAACATGTCTACCAACGTTCCTACTATCATCTCCACTGTTGCAGAGGATGTTCAAGCTGATGGCTCAGATACTCGTCCACCCATGCTTGACAGAACTGACTATGACTCTTGGGCTCAACGAATCAGATTGTACTGTCTTGGAAAGGAAAATGGTGTCAACATTCTCAAATCCATTGATGAAGGACCGTATCGGGTTGAGACGACTAGAGATGTACTTGATACTGCTGAAGATGGAACTTTGATTTACGGAATGGACAGACCAAAGATGTATGATGAGCTTGATGATAAGGAGAAAAAGAGATTCGATGCAGATATCCGAGCTTCTAACATTATACTGCAAGGTCTACCAAAAGACATCTACAAGCTTATCAATCACAACACCGAGGCAAAAGCTGTATGGGATAATGTCAAGATGCTTCTCTCTGGTTCTGAGCTAACTGTTGAAGACCGAGAATCCCAGCTGTATGATGAATTTGAGCACTTCAAGATGAAACCAGATGAGAGTGTCTATGAGTACTATGTAAGATTTCATAAGCTAGTGAATGACATGAGGAACATCAGAATGACTATGCCCAACATTCAGCTGAACTCAAAGTTTGTAAACAACATGAATCCCGAATGGCATAAATTTGTCACTTCTGTGAAGCTTACCAAAGGTTTGAAGAATACAAACTATGAGCAACTCTATGCCGTCCTTCTTCAAAATGAGAGACATGCCATGTTTGAAAAGAGGATTCTTGATCAGTTCAAAGGTCAGGGAGAAACAAGCTCAACAAATGATTCAACTGCTTTTTTCACAAATAATGGGATTACCACCAAAGCTTCTCAAGTTGTACCCACGGGAGATGGTATTCACAAACTCATTTCTGATCCAAGGTTCAAGCAACCAGATGCAAATGCTGTCATGGAACATTTCATCAATCAACTGACACTCATGGTTAAAGAGAACAGGACACTTTCACCTCACACTAACAAACTTCAAACCTGCAATGAGATCCGAACCGCCTCCAATCTTCACAACCATGCTTTGATCAGAGATGGGAAAATTATGGGGCAGTCAGTTCAAGAAAGACAGTTTGATCAAAGAAAGGGTGGAGCAGGTGGAGGTTATGCTGCAAATCAGAACAGAGGAAGGAATGAAAATCAGGGTCAAGCAAAGCCAATCAAATGTTACAATTGTAGAGGTGAGGGACACATTGCAAGGAACTGCACATCACCAAAACGCCCTCAGAATGTTGAGTACTTCAGGGATAAGATGTTGCTTGTGCAAGCTCAGGATAATGGGGCAGCTTTGGATGAAGAGGAGTTGTTGTTCTTGACTGAGGGAAATGCTAAGACATATGATGCAGATGTGGATGAGCAACCAATTCAGGAGATAGGCCATAATCATCAGAATGCCTTTCAAGCCTTTCAAGTAGCTGATTGTGATGCATATGACTCTGATGTTGATGAAGAACCCACTGCACAAACCATCTTCATGGCTAGCATTTCTCCAATGGTCTCTCCTAAAGTCTCTTCATCACCACAAGCTCGTCCATCAAAAGACAAAATCATCTCTGAGGTATTAAAATTATACGATGAAGTTGATGAGCAAAAGATACATAACGAAGTACAATCAACTGTATTTATTGAATCAGATATTGAAAATATGGGTAATATCAATGTTGTCCCATATGATCAATATGTGATACAAAGTGAAAGTGAGATTGTACCAAGTGATGCATCTTCTGCTGTCAATAATGATTATGTTTTTGATGAATTCACTGCATGTACTCCTGATGATTCTGTAATTTCTGAACTAAATGCCTATAAAGAACGTGTTGCTATTTATGAACAACGTGCAAAATTTGAGTTGACCACTCGTGAGCAGGAAATGGATGACCAAGTGCGTACAATCATTAGAAAAAGTAATTTTAGAGAAGAAGTATTAAAACAAGAGTTAAATTCCTTGCATAAAAAGCTTTCTAAAACTGCTAAGCAAAAACAAGAACTTCAAAAAAATGTGAAAATGCTTAAGCAAGAATTTAATGCAAAGGAATCAAAACTCTTGAAAGATTTTTCTAATCTGAAAACTTTGAAAAACAAACTTGAAAACAAGTTGTACATACAAGGGAACACCATTCAGACTGCTCACATGATCACTAAGCATAGAGTCTTAAGCGATAAGCATAACATTCCCCTTGTTGAGGAACCAAATCCAGATGTCATTAAAAAGGCTAGAAATGCTCATAAGGTCCTTTATGATGGCAATGAAATCCTTAAACCTAGACAGAAACCTAGTTGCGTTGAGTGCACTGAGGAAGATAAGAAATCAGATGAAGTCACTAGGGAAAAGATGAACAAGAAATTAGATGATCCTAAATGTAAAGAGAAGAAAATAAAGATCACACCCCATGATTACAAGAAAGAAAACTGGATTTCCTTGAACATGTTTAAGCCTCAGACATTGTTAACACCCGAACAAGTGTTCTGGAAAAAGGATTTAGATAAGCAAAAAGCAGAGAATCTTGTTGTAACGAACCCTCCCCTTAGGAAAATGCCTAAAGCGACTGTGTATCCTCCCAATACACCAATGCATCTAGTTCCTAGAACTATTGCTACTAAGAGCAAGACCTTAATCAGTCAATATGTTATTTTTCAACTATTCGTTGATTTTGAGAAAACTTGTAAGAAAAGGATCACACCACTGGGATAACTGAAGGGGAAAGGGGTTTTGAACAAACAAAAGAATGCTATTTAACTGAGGTCATGCCTTTCTTTAAACTCCTAAAAGATCACTTTGAGAGTCTTAAAAAGGGGATAGATACTGATATTAAGGGAATGGAAAAGGAATTTGATGCAATGATAGTTGAGGTTAGTGACTATGAGCGAGCACTAAAATATAATGAGATTGAGAGGAAGAACTTGCATACACTAAATGAGAACCTGATTTCTGAATGTATTGCTCAAGATGTGTTCTACACTGCTACTAACTGTTCTATTACTGCTTCTCGATTTCATGAACTGTCTGTTGCTTTAAAAGTCTCCCATGATCGTGTCATTGAGCTTGAAAACAAAAACTCTAAACTAAGTGAAAAAATTGATCAGGATGACCATGATAATTTGGTAAAACATCTTTCTAAACTAGAGGTTGATCATTTTGATCTACAACTAAAATATCAACATCTTAAAGAAAGTGTTAAAACCTCAAACATCAAGACATCCTCAGATGCTCCAGAGTTTGATGCAGTTTTTCAAAAAAACAAACGTGACGAACAGATTCAAGCTCATTGTAACACGATCAGAAAGTTGAAAGCCCAAATCGCTCAATTAATGGGTGAAAAGAACAATGTGACTGGTCCCCAAATGCCTCCTCCTTTAGATTCTCAGAATTCTCAAAACTTTCATCTTCAAAACTTAGTAAATGCTTTACAAAAGGAAAATGAGGGTTTTCTTGAAGAAAATGAAAAGGTTAAACGTCATTTCAATGAGTTATTTGAATCTATAAAGGTCACTCGTAACAAAAATAACGAAACGGTAGCCTCGTTACAAAAAGAAATTGAGAATCTAAAGAGTCAGGTAACAGGGAAGATGCCAATGACCAATGGGGAGAATGGTGTAT
Organism: Chrysanthemum seticuspe; assembly: GCA_019973895.1. Classification (NCBI taxonomy): domain Eukaryota; kingdom Viridiplantae; phylum Streptophyta; class Magnoliopsida; order Asterales; family Asteraceae; genus Chrysanthemum; species Chrysanthemum seticuspe. The sequence goes on along the minus strand of BPTQ01000003.1, from coordinate 250,621,684 downwards.
CAAAGGTAAATGTCTGTAATAAATATGTTTTGTCTGTGAAATATGTTCCTCCTCATCTTAGGAATAACAAACTTGCTATTCAAACATATTTCTCACATCTTAAGGACAGCCTAGAATGTCTCCGTGAGATTGTAGAAGAGGATAAGTTAAAAAAATCAGATGATAATGCAATTGGCCATGCATGCTTATATGCCAAACGATCTCAAGAACTTCTAGAATGCCTAATTACAATATGCCCTAAAACCTTAGGTGAGCGAGTCAATCCCTTGATACCGTGCTCTATGCCTAGTGCCAAGCATGCAAGTCATTCAATGCCCGATGTTTTAAATGTGAACCTTAGTGTGCCTTCAAGTAGTTCAGGTTCCAGATCTGTTAAAGCTAAGAAAGTGAACCTTAGTGTGCCTGCATGTAGCTCAGATCCCAGCACATCTAAACAGGAGAAGCAAAGAGTAGCAAAACCAACTAATATTCCCATTCCCTCTACAGGAGTAATCAGTGACATTAAAGCAAGCAGGTCAAAGTCTCAAGACAATACAGGGAATGACACGACCTCGCAAGCTAAGAATGTGCATTGGAAGAGAGTAGAAGACAAACCTAGGAACTTTAAGTTTGAGCCGAATAAAACG
>BPTQ01000003.1:250326168-250613420 GCA_019973895.1 Chrysanthemum seticuspe | reverse complement strand
GGCCGTACAATTTTCATATAGACAATCTACAAGTATGTAAACTAAAAAAAAAAAGTCGAGTTGATATAAGTTATCAAATGTATGAACATCTAACAGATATACTTTTAACATGCCGGCGAGAAATACATACATTTGAAAACACTATACTATTCTAACAGATATACTTTTAACATATCGAGTTGATATTTTTTTACGGTAGAAAAACAAAAATGAAAAGAAAAAAAAAAAGTCGAGTTGATATAAGTTATCAAATGTATGAACATCTAACAGATATACTTTTAACATGCCGGCGAGAAATACATACATTTGAAAACACTATACTATTCTAACAGATATACTTTTAACATGTCGAGTTGATATTTTTTTACGGTAGAAAAACAAAAATGAAAAGAAAAAAAAAAAAAAAAAAAAAGTCGAGTTGATATAAGTTATCAAATGTATGAACATCTAACAGATATACTTTTAACATGCCGGCAAGAAATACATACATTTGAAAACACAATACTATTCTGACAACATGAAACCAAAGTACCCTATGATAATCTTCTTCTTCAACCTATGTGCGATATAATATTAGGATAGGAGGTTAAAAAAGATTTTAATAAAAATGTAGTTACCTAATTATGTAAAAGATTTTGTGTACATAGGAAAGAATTGAAAGAGATAATTCAAGAGTTATTTAGAGTTGGTGAATGTTTTAGTATTTATGTATTCTGATACTTGTTTTGGCCCTAGTTTGTTTAGAAAACTTATTATCACAATCGCTAAGCTTTTTTAGAGTGCTCCATGTGTAAATTATAATTGTACATATTTAGGTTCACAAATAGCTAGGCAGAGTTTAGGCAAAAATACTTATAGTAAGCAGCTAGGCAATCCATTATGGATATACAGCTTTGGTAACTTAGCCTTTATGTTGTTATTGCTCCAGAAGTGAAAAAAAATATATATAACTTAAGTTATATGTTTAAGATTTCATAGACATTCTATAAGCTTCTTTCAGAATTTCATATTAATGACATGTTGATATAAACTCATCCATAACACTGACATGAAAAAAATTACTAACATTTGTTACATGTTCTTAGGACATATAGTAGCTTAAATTGCGTGGACCACAACAAACAGAATATCATAATAAGCCAAATTTTATCCTATTATCGATTGCTTTCCTAGTTTAAATCTATTCATTTCTTCTTTTCTAGTCATCAAGTGTGGCTCATCTTAAGATTAGCTCAAAAGAGATACAATATTTTTAGGGGGTTGTGGCCAGGATTTTGATAATCTTTCGTTGTCAATGTGTAGCTCAGTTGGTTCTGGATAGGAAAGGAAAACATATAATATGCTTGGTCTTGCGGAGATTCTCGTAATAATTGAATTCTAAACTCGCGCGTGGTCTTCTCAAATATTTGGGTATATATATTGTTTTAGTATGGATCTATGGTTTAAAAATCCTTGATTATTCTAACTCGAATTATCATGATAATTGAAATAGTAGTTGTTAATTGCCACTATTACTGTTGTATTTGTTATAAGACCACATTATAACAAAAATACATTCTGAAGGATACTGTGCTAAAAATTAAAAGAAAAAAGTTAAGAGTTTATATGAGTTTTCGGGCATTTCAACAATGACGGATTTTTTTCCACCCGACAACGATGAAGCGACCGAAAACATTATACCATTCTCAACACAGTTAGTAAACATACGCTTATACTATATAACTATCAAACAACTTCTATCTACTGCCAATGTGGGATAAAGTTTTAGGATAAAATGTTACAAAATATCTTCATAAAGATAATGCAAGAGTTCTTAACAGTAAGTGAAAGAACTATTTGTTACATGAAACTCCAAATTGAAGTATAGAAGCGAACAAATTTGGTGTTTTCGGAGCACAAATTATGAAGGGAACATCTTGGATAACATAAAAGTATATGTTGGTTGTTCTTGTTTTAAAAACGAAAGATTGCAAATGTTTAAGCATTGAACAAGAACAACCTGTGATTTTTTTTAAGAAAAAGGGTTAGCCTTTACTTATCTAAAGTCCTTCGTGAAAAATTGTGTACATCGCTGAGCAAATTACGAGGATTACACCGAGATGAATTTTGTTGCAAAAAAAAAAACACTAATGTTTACATTTTTTGCAAAACAATCACTGAGAGGTATTGTTCACTAACTCTCGTTAAGTGGCACGTTAAATGTATAATATAGACTCTCATTAAGACGTATTGGACAACTTATAGATTATAATTGAAAAAAAAAAACTAAATGTATACTCTTAGGCATGATTACTCGAACTCGAGACCTTCCATTTGAGGGAGATAAGTTTTAGCCATCATGACAGCAATACACATTCGGTATAGGTATGAAATCAATTATTTATTGTGAAACGGAGGAGACAAAATAATGAATATTTAATGGTTGTCAAATGTTACTTGAGTAATTCTACTCCACTCAGTAAGGCTAGTCCCAATCGATCGGGCAAGATCGGTTGGGCAACCCAAATTTTCGTCCTCAACCGATGTTCACATCGGGCATCACGTTTGGGGGAGTCGGTTGCCACATCGGTCGTCCAGGCCATTTTGGTGATATCGGGTGAAATTCCACCCTCCGTTTAAGGGGGAATTGCATATATATCCTTTCAAAGGAGAATAATTCCATATATATCCGTTTTACAAGTTTTTGATGCACATAGTACAATGATTTTTATGCATTCAAAGGATATATATACAATTTTGCATCTTTTGAAGGATATATATGCAAACCTATGTTTAATGTCTCGTTCCTTCTTCTTTTTTTATTCTTATTTTTTTTTTCCTTTTCTCTCTTTTATCTTTTTAGTTCTTGAGTTGGGAAAAACATAAATTGAAACTTGAACAATTAATTGAAAACATGAAATACATAATACGCTTAAACATAAAAAACTACAACGCATACTGATGAAAATAAAACTACTAAAACTTAAAAAAATGAATCATCTGAGACCCAACCCTCAGAACTTGAAGGGGAATCAAACTCCCCATTAAAGAGCCGACGCTCCATTATGTAGAAGTAATTATCTTAGAGATACTGAGCTTCCCGTGCTTCTTGCTCACGGCAAGCAGCTTCTTCACGTGCCTGCTCTTCCATAATTTCTCTTCCGTTTTCTTCGTCTTGTTCTAGTTGACGGAGAGACGCCTCACTTAACCCGATGGGGTGGTTTTGAAGATCCACCTGTGGACTGTTCACAGGTGGAGTTGGAAAAATTGGGTTATTCACAGGTGGAGAGTTTAAAAATACATTTTCCGGTTGGAAAACCGGAAAGACAGATTCATGTGGTGGTGAGTAAACTTGAAACTGTGGTAGAGTTGGAAAGTTGGTTTCCGGCAACTGATTCGGAGTTGGAAAGCTGGTTTCCAGCAACTTTTCTGGACTTGGGAGTTGCTGAGAAAAATCTTTGCGAGACATTTTTGTGTGTGAATTGTGTGAGTTGTGTGTGAATTGTGTGAGTTGTGTGTGTGAATTGGTGGACTGGTAAGGTTGTATATATAGTGTGAATTGTGTGAATTTGAATTTGAATTTTAAATAATCCCGCTCCTATTTGAAATTTAAATTTAATGTTAAAAATGTTTGAATTAAAAAAAATAATAATAAAAATAAAAAAAATAAAAATTAAATCTTGGGTCATCGACTGGGGCATCCGGGTCATGTCAGGTCGCTGGAGAGAAAAAGCTGACGTGGCGCTGGATGACCCAGGTCATCCTAGGTCACGATTGGGACTAGCCTAAAGAACCAACTTCCTTGTTCACATACATTTTGATTATATCAGTTAGATAGCAACTAACTATGGAATATTTAGAGATTTGGTGAATGTTGTGTGGAGCATCATGAACTTAAATTCGAATAATCTTCTAGCATGGAAACTTCGTTCCAATCCAAGAGTATTGATGATGAAATATGCATCGACTGAGAAAATGTTACGACAAATAACATAAAAAGAAAGAAATCAAGCCTAACACGACTTCATTTAGTCTAGAAGATCCAAATGATCTAGAAATGGATATTCAGCTGAATGATGAATCACGTTAATTTTCAGTTGTTTGGGTAAAGTATTTTCGATAATTATGATGCTTGTTTGGTGTATTTTGGCAGTGGATGAACATTCAACTATTAAAATTGGTTCATGCATTACGAAACACCAATATAGCCCTTGCTTGAATCTTTGGAAAGGCAACCTGCTTATTGAGTTTAAATGCACTTAGAGGATCATTCCATACTCGGCCTCACTTCGTTACAATAATGGCATCCTTAAATCGAGTTTTCGTAGAATAAGTAAGACATTCTCAAGATGTAGAAATTGGTCAAACGGGTAAAAGATGTAGAATATTATAATTATACTGTAACGTACGCTCAGTATAGTTTTTGGAATGTGTAGTACCTGCACAATCACATCTTCTACTTCAAACTTCCACATTTCGGAGTTTTGGTCATCGCTCTTCCGTAAATATAGTTTTATACATGAATCGTTGTAAGTCAAAAAGCTTATTATTTCATTGGTTTAGATTATACTCTTGTTGTGTTCATGATGTAATTAGTTAACTCATCATGCAGCAAATGTAAAAACAGTTGATTAAGTGCTAAACCGTACCTTGAAACGTATGGTTCAAAACATTTCAGCCACATAAGAGGTCGAGACTCGTGAATGCAAAAACAGTCTCTTAAGAGGTTGAGACTTGTATATCTTACGAGTGTTTTTAAAATCAAAGATCATTTGAAGATACGGCGAGTAAAATAGTGAATATATTTTTTACAAAATATATTCATAAACTGAAGACCAAGTTTGAATCAGTAGGATCCAACCAGGAACACTGACCTCTGTGTCATTCTTTGGTCTTCAACTCTATTTTTTAACTAGATATTCTTAGGAGAAATAGTGGTTTAAATTGCGTGAACGACAACTTCATTATAATTTTAAAACTCGTTAACTAATTACTTCGCTTCAAGTCATCAAGTGTGGCTCCATTTAGCATTAGCTCGAAAGATATGCCACAATTATAGAGTGTTGTGGTCAAGACTCCAAAATTTTGGGCCGGTGTATAGCTCACGTGGTTTCCAGTGAGAAGACTTTGCAAGGAGACTTCTAAAATCCACGGCTTTTGAAAAATCCTCATAATAATTGTATTCTTAACTCGTACGTGGTTGTATCAAATGGACGGGATTAGGCATCCTTGAATATTCAAAGTCGATAAGTATCTAAACATGATAATTGAAATAGTAGTTGTTTTTCGTGACTATCGTTGTCGTATACGTGTAAGATCACATTTAAACGAAAAGATGTAAATCACTAGATGAAAATAAGATATTCGAAAAGATATCCTCACTATGAACATTCAACTATTAAAATACAAGTTTATATTTCTATTGGTTCTTTATTAGTTTTCACAGTTTGTTTGTTACCCTTTCTAAGGGGTGTGACATTCAAAAATACCAAAATGTTTTAGAGTACAAAATGTAAAAAAGCTAAGATATCATATGAGTTCTCGGATGTTTTCAGAACCTGCCCGATTTTTTCCACCTGACAGATACTGAAATATCAGAAAACATAATACTATTCTCAACACATTTTACACACATACAATTATGGTATATTAATAGCCAACAACTTTTATCTTAAGTCTATGTGGGATAGAGTGTTAAGATAAAAGATTACCAAAATATATTCGTAAAAAAATGTTAAGAAAGAGATAATTCAAGTGTTCTTAACAGTTAGTGAAAGAAAATTTTGTTACATGGCACATTAAAGTGAAGTTTATGAGCAACTTTTATGTGTTTATAACACGAGCCATAAAGGCGACAACTTGGATAAAAGAACCTATGGTGATTATGTTTACTTATTCAAATTGTTCTATAGAAATCTATATGCAAGTTATCTTGCTATATTGTGATACTTGTTTAGGTTTGTGTGAAAACATGTTCTGCCGAGTACAGATCACTGCGCATTGAGATAGTAATCCTCACCTTGTAACATTCCTGTGAATATCACCGGCATTCCTTCGAATGAATTTTTTTTATGTACATGAGAAACCAATATTGATTAATTGGGATGCTTAAAGATATATTAAGAGCAATTGAGTGGTCATTACGACCATCGTCCATCACTACCATCAGTTTAGCACCAAATCCGTTTATCCTCTCATCACCCTTATCTACTTTACTTTAATACGATCACTGCAGTCACTGCTAAAAACAACGTAAGTTTGCTCGTGGTTCAAACCACGAGCTGATGAAGGCCACCATGAGCTAACCACTTGTTGTATCACTCTCAAATCATACATGGCTCGCTAGTCCCTTCATTACAAATAGTAAACTAATGGGGTGTTTGATAGGCACTTAATGGGATGACTCAGAGGGCTATCTTTGATTCGGTCAGTACATTGCATGTTTGATAAATAAAAATGTATCCCTGACTCATTCTATGTGCGCTGTACGATTTAGCATGTGAAATGGTAAAAAATCATTTAGGGGGTGTTTGATAACCACTTAATTAAATGATTAAGTATATATCTCCTATTCGGTCAGTGAATACTTTGTTTGGTAAAAAAACAATAGGTTCAATTCAATACGGGGTGGGCCAGCGTCAAATAGATATCCTCCCATTCAGCACCAAATATTTATGCAATAACTTCTTTTTTCATGTTGATGTACTATGCTACCTTATAACAATTAATGAGGTTTTCTTTTTTAACCCATTTATACGAATTATTTTTTATCAAACAAATAAGAAGGTAAGACTAATTGAAAATTATTAAAACACGTACTTCATGTAACTACTTTTTTATTTGAAGTTAATAAACTAGTACTGTATGATATGCTTATTTAAAATTGTTTCATTTACCTAACTTTTGTTAAATTAAAATCTCCATCACGTCAAAAAAATTACTCCCTCCGTCTCAATTTAATTGTCAGGAGAGAGAAATCACAAAGTTTAATAAAAGTGGGGCAACTTTAATTTTTAACCACACGAATAGAATATTCCCTCTTTAGATTCTCTAGTTTTTACTAAAAAAGGAAAGTGGACAATCTTTTTGAGACATCCAAAAATGGAAATATGGACAATTAAATTGAGACGGAGGGAGTATGAAATTACATGCTTTATGTAGCGCAAAATCATATAAAAAAGATGTCGATCTGGTAATTTTATTCTTTTTTCCAAATCTCCATCATGTCAAAACATTTATCAAATTATATATATTTTACGTAGTGCAAGAACATAAAAATAACATAAAATAAAATAAAATAAGTCACCCCGGTAATTTAATTCTTTTTGTTTTTTCTCATTTCGAAATGCTTGCCAAACAATCAGTTTCATTCAGAATCATAATCATTCAGCAACATTGCATCATTCAGCACTTTTGATTCATTCAATGCTAGATCATAGTTTTTATCAAACAGCCCCTTAGTGATTTGTCACTTCACCTCAATTCATTTATGTACCTTTATTTTAAATATTAATTATTTATTTGCCTAATGAGTAGGACGCTATTCCATTTTTTATTTTTTATTTTGGAATCTAAATTTGTTTGATACATTTTTTTAATATTATTCATTAGAGATTAGAACTTTCGTGAAACAAAAGAATAGACACTTTTAAATCCATACTAATATGCATTACTTATTGTTTTTTTTTTCTTTAAAAAAAAATGCAATCTTAAGTTGAGACAATATATTAAAAGGTATATTTCATTATGTAAGACACAAGGTTAAAATAGTAATTTGTGTTATTCAGAGCGTTAATTTAAAACATTTGTCAAACACCTTATTTTAATTCAGAATCAAGCTCATTTAGAGTCTTTGATTCAGCGTCGTAGATTCATTCAGCGCTAAATCATATTTTTTTGTCAAACAATCCCTAAAACAAGAAAAATCATTATGTAAATGAAATTATTCTAATAATGCGAGTCATGTTAACCTGTACGTGTGCAAGTGCATTATAAATGTGTGTTTAAGATTCCCGTATAAAGCAGTTGGGCAATTCTTTATAAACGTGAAAAATTCTCTTTCTTGTTTTTCACCAAAGGCCCCAGCTTAGTTATTGGATTACATTTAACTCTTCCCTTGTTGTATAGTAGCATACTAAGACAGGATGTAGAGGATCGGTCGCCAATCCGTCGGTCGCCACCACCGACGCGTCGGCCACCATTACACCACCCGACTTGAGATGCGTCGCAGGAGGGAAAAAGACATGAATCAGTCGCATATGTGACAGAGCTGAAATGAAAAGGGATGAATGTTTGTGTGTGGGTATTTATTAATTGAATTTTTAGGTATGTTTTTGTGATGTCTCCGGTCTCCTTATTATATTAAGTTTGTAATAAAATTTTCTTGTAGAAAAAAAAGACTGATGTGATAACGGTGTTGATGGTCTCTTAGTGGTAAACAGGCTAAACTTAATCTAGCATTATTTCATACACGATAAATATATATGACATGTTGATTATCAAAATCCGAGTTACAAACGGTGACCCATTTTTACATATAGCGCCAAAAAATAAGTAGATACTTGCTTTGGCCCTAACTTATTGTTGCACTCGTGATTTGGGGTTCTAACACACCTACATAACAAAACTTACAAGTCCCATGACCCTACAAGGGTGAACATGTCTAGATGTCTAACTAAAACTAAAATATGATGTAGGCGTGATATTAAAAGCATGGCATGCTTGAAAGGTACTATTGTTTTGTGGACTACCATATAAGATTAATAAATTTATTGATCGCAAGTTGTCTTATAATTCGATATCTTGTTTGTTTTTAACTTCTTAGATAGTCAATAATATTGTTTTACATCACACAATACTGTCGTGTTCATTTTCATACTCTTGGGATATGCTTAAGCACGGCTATAAAACTTTACTCGTTACAACCGATAAATAACATGAGAATTTGTGTGTATTAAGATATTTATAAGGGTTTTATATCAGACATGTTACCCAACTTTCCCACTTTGTTCTCCCAAGTTACCAAACTTTCATTTTATTCACTTAGGTTACTCAACTTTAGTTAAGCATTCAACCTTCATTTTTCAGTGTAATCAAAGTAATCCAAATGCATTTTTTTAGTTAAATTAAGTAACTCAAATGCATTTTTTAGGTAAGTTAAGTAACCTAAATGTCTCATTTTACAAATTCAGTAACCTGAATGTCAACTTCTTATAGTCAAATACCCTGTTTGCACAAAAAAAAAAAAAAAAAAAAAAAAAAAAAAAAAAAATTGGTAACTTAGGCGAATAAAGTTGGAAAGTTGGGTAACCTATCTGTTTAAAACATATCACATTAAACATTAAAACACAAAGTACATTAAACATTAAACACGAATTACATTAAACATTAAAACTACAACGAGATTGAGTAAAAATAAAACTACTAAAACTTAATAAAATGAATCATCTGAGTCCCAACCCTCGTCACTTGAAGAGGAATAAAACTCGCCATTAAAGATCTTTGATTCCATGACGTCAAAGTAGTTATCTCGAAGATATTGAGCTTCCCTTGCTTCTTGTTCATGAAGAGCAGCTTCCTCGCATGCCTGCTCTTCCATAATCTCTCTATAGTTTTCTTCATTCTGTTCAAGTTGACGAAGGGAAGCCTCACTTAACCCAATTGGATTGTTTTCAAGATCCACATGTGGACTGTTAGCAGCTTGATTATTAACAGCTGCAGTGTTAACAATTGGATTGTTCACAGATGGAGTGTTAACAATTAGATTGTTAACAGGTGGAGAGTTTAAAAATACATTTTTCGGTTGGAAAACCGGAAAGACATCTTCAGGTGGTGTTGAGTAAACTTCAAATTCTTTTGGAGTTGGAAAGCTGGTTTTCGAAAACTGAGTTGGAGTTAGAAAGCTAGTTTCCGGCAACTGTTGTGGACTTGGGAATTGCTAAGAAAAATCTTTGCGAGACAATTGCATGTGTGTGAGGTGTGTGTATAACTTGTGTGTTCTAAACAACTCTGATAGAGTTGTAAGTTGTATATATATAGGCAGAGTTGATTTTGAATTTGAATAAATCCCGCTCATATTTGATTTTTAAATTCCAAATTATCCCTCCCATAATTAACAAGTATAATTTAAATTTGAATTTGAATAGGTTGAAGGGGTATAAGCGAAAATTTATTTGAAATGGTGTAGGGGTGAAATGAAATTTTTTTCCCCTACCCTTTAACGCCCGTTAAGGTGGTAACTTGGCCCAAATAATGTCGGTTTAACGCGGAGCTCGGTGTGGCTAACGCCGGTTAACGGCAAATAACGGCTGGCTGAATAACGCCGGTCCGGCGTTAACCATTGCATATGCTCTAAACACATTCAACAGACATATACTTATTGTATATAACTAACCAATGACATCTATCTTTGGCCTATGCGGGATAGATGTCACAATTCTCAATTTTCGGTCATTTTTCAAATTTTACTATTCATCTCGGGAATTTACTATTCATCGGTTACTATTCATCATTTTACTATTCATCGTTTTCGAAGTCGATTTGATATTCTGAGAACATATTTCAAAATTTTACTATTCACGAAACACTATTCATTCCCGGAGAAAAATTTATATTTCATTAACGTATATTTTTCTTATTAAATAAACGCTATCGTACGATCATTTATTTTGAACAATTGATCCGACACTTCCCAAAAATTATCCTGATATATTTTTATACTCATTTTAAGACCATAAAAATTATATTATTAGTTACCCGGTGTTTTAAATTTATTTTGTATATAAATTGTTATATTTATATAATTATGACGGTTTTCGTAAATACTACTCGATAATTATTATTTCACTAAATTTTTGTAAGAAATTTATTTTTATAATTTTTATGACATCGATATACTTTATTTTGTTCCGTTAAAATTTATTTCTAGTTAACCCTAAATATCTATTTTAACTTACAAGTTACAAAATATAACACACCACCTCATTCTTTCTCTTTTCTTCTTGTCGACAAAACAACATGACTCAACATATATTGACATAAAAATCTTACATAGCTATACACATATGCAAAACTAGAGCTACACTTGTTATATTTTAATTATATACTTTGTATATACACATACATACTTATAACTTAAGGTGTAAAAAAAAAAAAAAAAACAAAAAAAAACAAAAACTCCCTCCCTTCCATCTCTTAGAACCGGCAAAGACAAAACAAGGTAGAAACTCAAGAGTTTTCGCAAGATCAAGCTAAATTATTAACCCTAGCATACTCTTAATTAATGTTTTGAAATAAAAACCTAGGGTTATTAGGAAAAACCTTGTTCTTTAAAACCTCGTCACTATAGTAAGTATTTCATGATCATTTTAATTCTTCCATATTCATACTTTGGTTATTTTTATCATGCTTGAGGAAAACATGCAAGTTATATGATTATCTATACCACTTTATTTGTTTTTTAGTACTTATAATGAATATATATCATCCTATAATTAATCCCTTGAAACATATCATTTTTGATGATGTTTAGGAACCCATGACACCTTAAGAAGGTGTATGGTAGATTTAGAATAGTTTTGGTGTTGATTTGAAGTGGTTAGAATAAGTATCACGCGAGAAAAATCAATTTCGACAACATTAAATAAGGGTCTGATCATTTCTGTGAAATCTGAAAAATTTGACAGTTTGTAAAATATTTTGGGCTAGATATTCAGAAAATATACTTTAAAACGAAAACGTGGTCGCTTGAACGGGTTAAAACGGAGTTATAACGAAGAAGTTATGTTATTTTCAAGTTTAACGACGAAAACTATATTTTCCGGAAAATTCAGCATGCTGTCCAGATTTTTAAGGGTTAAAAATGAGTTTTAAGCGTTATCTAAATGAGCCGACTTATCAAAAATATATTAGTATACTTTAACACGAAGCTAGGGACATATAAAACGGACTTATAATGACTAAGTTATTAACATTTTAAACAAGGTTGTCGTAACTTCTATTACAAGTATAAAACATATATTTTTCCTATTAGACAAAAACTAGTTGCCGCTAAGGACCATGTTGAGAGTCGTTTTTAACATCAATAGAATACTTTTTAGAAAACAATGTCTTCTAGTAAAAGTAAGTTCACCTAGCCTATTTTCCAAAATGTTCAACCGTTCGTCAAACGAAGTTGTAACGAATAAAATACGATCACTCAAACTTTGCCAAAAACTACCTTTAAACTATATTTTTGGTACAAGTATCCTACTTCGCTTATGTTTTTCTCCATGACCGAGACCTCTATGATGAAACGTTAAAAGCTAAAACCTTGAGATAATGCTACAATCTTTTCAAAACCATTGAATTTGTTTCCTAACACTCGATATTCACTATTTTACGACTAGCTTTTCGAGGCCGTTTAGTCACTTTCGTGAATTGTCAGATTATATTGTTTTGCGACGAAAAACTATAATTTCTTAATAAATCACTAAATGATTATCGTATGATATCATTCCGACGTAAGTACTTGTAAAGTAATTTATAACTTGATAAGACGTTATAAACTTATTTTCGACGATAAACTTTATTTTCAAATGTACAAGTGGTATGGATATCATATGAGTTTGCATGCACGACATTGTTTCATGACTTACATTAGAACACATCATTCATATTAGGTTGCGGATAGAGGTCGCACCTCATTTCAGTGTATCTACTTTTGTCACTATAATCATTGCATCAGGTGAGTTCGTAGCCCCACTTTTACTCGTTTAATTATTTTATAAACTCTTCGGGGGAGATACATGCTCAACTTCATGCTTTTACTTTACACTTATATGAACTTAAACTATATTGTTTGAACTATCATGAACTTGTTACCCTTTTGTTTCACTACTTATGCTAGTAAGTAGATTGTGCTCGAACTAAATTGATCACTATGTTATGAACACTATTATTTGAACCACTTTCCGTGATTTTGAGCCCTTGGACATATATATTTGAACTCTTTTAACTTGATAGGAACATATTGGCATAGATTTGAACACTTTAACTTGATTTAAAACATTTTGACATATAATTAATTTCTTTTAACTTAATATTGAACCTTTGACTATTTTGAACATGTTTGACGTAATATTGAACCATTTGACCATTTTGAACTTGTTTGACTTTATAATGAACCCTTTGACTATTTTGAACCTTTTGATATGTTTTGAGCTCTTTGACTGTTTTGAACTTTTGAACTCGACTCAAACACTTGAACTTAATTATGAACTTTTGAATGGAACCCTTGAACTTAACTACGAACTTATGACGTTTGAGCTTATTGAACCGTACGTGCTATGACCTTGACCTAAAGTCTCCCAAGATCGGAGCATCACTATAAAGTCTCCCATGTTTGGAGCATCACTATAAAGTCTCCCTTGTTCAGAGCAACCTTAACCCTCCCCGGTCTGGAGCAGAATGTCTCCCTATGGGAACGGAGCATTTTCAATCTAAAGTCTGCCCTGTTCGGAGCAGTGCAAATTATCCCATGTTCGGAGTGTTCTTAATTGTATATAATAGTTGTATGATGTACTGTTCGTACATTCGCATTGTTAGTCTCCTATCACTAAGTAGTATGGATATCGCTATTAGAGGTCGGCCAACCTCTCGTCCACTATGTTACGGGACGCATATTATTTATTCTAGGGGCTTTGCCTGGCATACATTATGATATACGTGGTGCAATATTGTGAATTATTATGGTAACTTATATTCGACTATTAGACACACTATATTTTGTGCAATGGGTTGTGAACACACAGGTTGCAAGTTTTGTATGGGCGGAACTTGGAACTGAGTGGATTTACAATGCCTTTGCTTTGTGAACTATTATGATAACGTGCACTTGACTTCTAGACATACTACTTTTGGCAGTGGGTTGTGAACACACAGGTTGCAAGTTTTGTATGGGCGAAACTTGGAACTTAGTGGATTTGCAATGCCTTTGCTTTGTAGACTATTCTATATGACCAAAAACTTTTCCTTTGCTGCATGAACATTCTTTAAAGGCTTTACAATTCAACCAAACTCTATGAACTCACTCAACCATTCTGTTGACACTTTTAGCATGTTTTATCTCAGGTATCTAAGGCATTCACTTCATGGCATGCATGTGGACTTATCATAGAGTCGCGATGACGACGCGTCTCACATATATTTTATGCACTTAACTATCGTTTGATTGTAACAAACTCATTTTGGTATATTGGAAATATTTTGGGACCTATGTTTTGTAAACTCTGATTATTTTACTTAATCAAACGATATTTTCAAAACGACACTTTAGGTCGTTCGATATAACTGTAACTTTGATGCTATGACAGTCATCCCCCAGGAATTCCATTCAGCTGCAAAACAGGTAATTTGAGGGTGTGACAATAGAATGTTAGGATAAAAGGTAAGAAAATATCTTCATTAAAAAAATGGTAAGAAAATATCAAAAAACATGTTTAGTAGTGATCTTCATCTTCTTTTTGAAGGTTTCAAGCCCAATAGTTGGACCCTTATGAGACAAGTTTGATCTAAATTTCGAATGCTTACCTACTGTGACATCGTTAACTAGTTTTCTTCAAGTCATCAAAGTGTAGCTCCTCTTAAGATTAGCTCGAAAGATATACGAAATCTGTTAGAAGTTATTGTCCAAGACTTTTTAATGGTGCGTGGCTTAGTTGGTTTCAAACGAGAAATAATACTCGTAAAATTCTTAGTCTTTTAGGAATTCACATAATAAATGTTATTTAAATTTGCCCGTGGTTGTAGAAAATATTTGGGAATATACTCATATAAAGCATCGTATAGTATGGACCTATCTAAAAATAAAGATTGAAGTCAGTTTCCACCCAAACATGTTATACAATAAAAAAAAAAAAAAAAAAAAACTAGACTGAAAATTGGATTAAAAAAAATTCTAGAGATCATATTTTAAGTTATCTTCCTGAAAACTTAATATTATTCTAGACACATATAAACCACATACAATATAATATATTAATAACCCACAATTTCTTTCTTCATCCAATGTGGGATAGAAGGTTAAAAAAGATATCCATATTATATAAACGATTACAACGAGATTATATATTGTTATTGCTATACCTATAAATATGAAAGACATTTTGGTTGTTGAGTTAGACGATATATACACTCTCAACATATTTTTACTTTTGCGTTGCTATATAACATTCCCAATTCACCAGAATACAGGAAATGCATTAAGCTTAGGGAAATATGTTTTGTGATCAAATTATGCTTGCCATTATTAAGCTTAGGGAAATATGTTTCGTGATAAAATTATGCTTGCTATTAATATCCGCCAAACACATTGTGGTAAAATTATAGGTAACAATTATTTATTGCTTAACCATACTCTAACCATCTTTCATGGATACAGAATAGAAAGTGATGTTTTCAATTATGAAAAGTTTGACAAACAGAATCCATTTCAGACATGTTTTAAAAAAATAGGTTGTTTAATTCAATTACATTTGCTATTCATAGTAATCAAAGAAAAACGAAGTAAATTGTTTCTCACACTCTTTCTCAGTTTCCAAGTCTTTCTTCATTAACTTCAAATATATTTTTCCCTTTTAATCTATTTGACGTAAAAGATTAGAAAGGTCTCCACAAGAACATGTTTTATTGTAAAAAAATAAATAAAAGCAGACACAAAAAAGAGTTAAGAGCTAATATGCGTTTTCAAATACGTACCTGCCTCCCGAATTTATTTTGAAGTCAGAGAGTTTGACATGTATTTGAGAACATGATATTATTCTTGACATGCATATTACGCATACACTAGAGTATATTACTAAACAAAAACATATTTCTTCAACCTATGTGGGATACAATGCTAGACTAAAAAGTTAGAAGATACTTCCATAAAAATATGGTAAACTGTCATATAAAAGACTTTTATGTACACAGAAAGAAAGAGACATGTCACTTCGTACACCAGATTGAAGTTTAAAAGCAACCAGGTTATGTGTTTGGAGAACGAATTATGAAGAGAACATCTTGTAAAACACGAAATAAAGGGGCTAGTGTTTACTTATCGTTGTGTAGATATCAATATATCGCTGAATGCATTACGTTTTTGGGTCATGAATGTTAAAGTATTTATGTATGTCTGATACTTGTTTTGTTTGTTTTGGCTATAGGTTATAATCTTATTATGTTGAAATAAGTATTTACGTTAACATCTTTTTATAAAATAGCTAGGCAACACTTTATATTTGAAGATAATATATACAGGTTTTATTAGTAAGGAGTTGGTTGAAAATATTTGTAAGCATAAAACAACGAAACAAGATATAAATGGGGCTGAATATAAAGAACATGCATCAACTCTACATTTTTTATCTTCCAAAACTTAAATCCAATAAATGGAGCTCTAACCGTCTGACCATGAAATGTTTTCTACCTACTTCGTCTTCAATTCTACTTTCAAACCATAGTTCTTTCGAGATGCGATGGCGTAAATTGCGTGAATGACGACCAAATTTTCATCTTAAGACAAACTTTTATTTTATTTTCAACCACTTCCCTGGTTTAAGTTCTTTCATTACTTCTTTTCTAGTCATCAAGTGTGGCTTCTTTTAAGATTAGCTCGAAAGATACGAAAATTTTGCATAAATTGTTGTCCAAGATTTTAATTTTTTTTGTGACGCGTAGCTCAGTTCGTTCCAAATGAGAAATAAGATTTGCAAAATCCTTGGTCTTCTAGACATTACTTAATAAATGTACTAGGTTGTGAAAATGATTTGGGAATTTAGAGAATCGTTTAATATGGAGTTTGGACCTGTGTGTTTAGAAATCCTTAGAATATTCAAAGTCGATAAGTATTATAAAATGATTATTGACGTATCGTTGTTGTGTATGTGTAAGGTCACGTTAGAACTAGAATACATATGGCACCGAGATATTTTAAAGGATATCCTCACTATGAACATTCAACTATTGAAAACTGTTAATGTCATAAAAGGTTTAGATATGTGTATAAATTATCTAATTATAATATATTATAAAAGTGGAAATTTGATGGTACAATAATGAAAGTCATTAGTGGTTAATCTTCCATTAATTTGGCACCTCATTGGTCTATTTTATGTTGCTTAAGCGTTAACAGTTGGTAGGTTTGATGTTTGTCAAACTACTATTGGCTGATAGTAGTTTGCAATTTTACTGTTCACGGATAATACATGCTAATTGCTTCCTAATACACATTAAACATAGATTATTGACCAAAATGTACAGTGACCGATTGTACAATTCAACATCTACCATCCATGTGTATCTCAACTATGTACTATCACTTCCAAGTGTCTACCAAATCTGTAAGATTACATGTATTTTCATCAAGATTAAGAAACACAACAACATTAAACCCACAGGAAAGATCAATTTCATTCGTTTACATCGCCTAAAACACACCTGCTCGATTCATCATCCCTAACTTTCCAACATCACCATAAAGCCTAAACAAATTTGACAGGCTTCTTAAAAATCTCCTATAAATTAAACCATCTCTCTCTCTCTCTCTCTCTCTGTGTTCCAGCAAGTATTGCTAAAAAAATAAAAAACCTCCGATCAAATTTTGCACGTAAGTCCTTATGATGTCAAATCTGCTAATATGCAATTTGATTCCATTGATAAAGTAAGACAAACTGAAGATTGAAAAACCACCAATTTGTGTAAGGTACGCATCAACCCTAATTTTTATCCAATAATTTACAAGGTTCTATTTTCTTCTTATGTTTTTTCTTTACCTTTCTATGTGGTGCAATATTGCAGGTGACTTAATTTTGGGCTCCGGATATGGCACCGGAGGTTAATGGTCTTTTATTTTATTTTATTTTTATTATTATTATTTTTTAATGTTTCTAATATGGGTTTTGATGGTATAAATGGGTTTGAAAATTTTGCTTATTTTGTTTTGAAGCAGGTTCTACGGGTGTGGAGAATGAGAAATGGGGATGAATATGAAGATGAGAAAAACGATGACATTGATTATAGAATGCTAATGGTCAGGTATAAAAAAATTATTATAATTATTTTTTATTTATTTTTGTTTAATTTTTTTAGTGAATTTATGAGAAAGAGGAATGGGCACGAAGGTGAAGCTAGATATACTTTTTTATATTAATACAGAGCATTGTTTTTTTGGTTCAGGATAAAGTGTATGAAAAAGGCAATAAATTGCTTCATCTAATGATCTAATCGAGGATGGAACAACGGTTTTACAAGCTTAGGAGGTCAACCATGAATCAAAATATTGGATTTTGAAGAATGTGAATCATGCTAACATTATAAGGTAACATCTTTACATAGATGCATATAACCGCATTCAATATTAGTTTAGCCTTGATATTGGGTCACTTTTAGATGCAAATTAGTATCTTTTGGGGTTGTTGTTTAGAGTCAACATAGGCTGCTATATAGGGTCATTTTTAATGCTGAATTGGGTTGCGTTTGCTATGGAATCAACCATTTTAGAAGTGAAAGTTCAAAGTTACATTTTTGATAAACCAAATGTGTAGAAGTATAGCGATTTTTGGTATGTTGTTTCATTAATTTTGTTGTTGCTCAAGTCATTATTGGCAGCCAATTTGTATAGTTTAGTTAGACTATGAATTTGTGTTTTTTGGTTGTTGTTTTAATTCACTTTTAGGCTGCTGTTTATAGTCATTTTAGCTGCTGAATTGGGTCACTTTTGGCTTTAATATTGGGTTACTTTTTCATGTCATTTTGGTTATTCTTTGCTGCAAATTTGAGTCATTATGGTTGTTTGTGTGAGTAATTTTTGTCTTAAATATTGGGCCGCTTTTTACTGTTATTATGGCTCATAGTTGTTCCCAAACTTGGTAATTAGTCTCAACTTTCATCTACAAAAGAAAGAGCATAAGTAGTGCATCTGGTAATTATAGAATCTTGAGTGTCTGCAATTATGCCTCAAATGTTGTTACATTTAATTGTAGGTTTAGGTTGTTTTAAATCATATTTGCTACTTGAGATTTCAGCTTGACAGAGTGACTTTATTCCGCACTAGAATACCAACCTATGTAGAATTTCATCGACCAGATACAAACTGAAACTGTGAAGAAGACGTTGGACTTAGAAAAGGTTGACCATATTTCGATTGCCATCCTGATATTTAAAATTATAGTTTTCATTTATTTGAAATCATAGCCTGTTGCATATTTAAATTGAGTTGTTAGTGCCCTTTGCTATTGGTATTGTCTTATTGACTCATCTAAGTTGCTCTTCCTTTTTGGTATTCATAACTTTTTGACTGAAAACTTACATTGGATGTTTGTTAAAAGTTTGTTAAGGTGTCAAGTATTTGTTTTACTGTTTCAAAATATTTTTTTTTTCTTTATTTGTAAAGATAACTAAAGTACCCTTTACAATTAACAATACCATATTTTGACTTGAATGGTTAAATTTGTCAACCATTGGTTTTTGGTAGTTGAAATTCTTGAAGATCATACATGATGTTCGATCAACTTTCTGAATGAACTTTGCTACTTCAAGGAGTTTGTAACATGCTAAAAATTGACTCATTACAACATCATTGGTGAGATTCAACTAACTCATTTTGTAATTCCTTATCACAAGAATTTATAAATTCAAAACCTGTTATGCAACCAATTTTATCTAATGTCGTAGCATTCATTTTCATATTCAAGATCAAGTGTAAATATTTTATTAACAAAATGATCACAACATCTAACTGTTTATTGTAATATTTTCATATGCTTAAGTCTTTAGATGTACTTTTAAGCAAAACAATGTGTCAAGAACCAACTGTATGCAACATCTAATTGTTGTTTATTGTGCAACAGTGGTTGAAGTACGTGTTGGGGGTTATTTCCCAGAACAGGGTTAAGACAATCAATGACAGTAGCAATACCACTTGGTGGTTACCGGATATCACTTGGAATCGTGTGATCACTTTCCAAAGTAAACTATTCGACCCTAATTCCTGGGTATCACGAATATCTACTTGGGATAAGACCAAATGCAGTTAGAGAATTAGGCACAATTCTATAACCCTTTCGCTAATAAGTGTTTATTGTTTTCTGTGTGTTATCATGCATAAACAGATATCCTATTTATAGGATATTACTCTTAACCGTTCAAATGGAATTATGAGGATTAATCGGCCCATTAATCACCTCATAACTATCCCCATTATAGCCGTTAGTGGTTACATGACCAATTAAACGTGGTCATAATGCAGTTGTAACTGCTATTTAGCAGTACTTTCAATAAGCAGTACTTTCCACTAGCAGTACTTTCCACTTGCAGTGGAAATACAACCTATCAGTGGAAACACTGCTTATCAGTACTTTCATAGCACTAGCAGTGGATACACCACTTCAGTGGAAACACTGCCTATCAGTGGAAACACTGCTTATCAGTGGAAACCACAAGCAGTACTTTCCACAAGCAGTACTTTCCTCAAGCAGTACTTTCACCAAGCAGTACTTTCACCAGCAGTACTTTCACCAGTACTACCAATACAAACCACTATAAGAGTCAGGGTGTTCATGGACCTTATGGGTGTACACTCCGTACCTCCTAACCCATTACAAGGTGTGAACTAATCCCACAAGTGCACTAAATTTTCCAACAATCCTCCCCAAATTTAGTTCACTTCCTTTGCATAAAAATAAACATCAATCAAAACATGTGCATAAACGAAAATGTCCTGAGGATTGAATTTCCATCTTAGTAAATTACACGTTAAAATATTCGAGAATCAGGGTGTTCTAAGAATTGAACCCTTCAACCCATTTGAATACATGAAGATAAAATACACTTAAAAGCTCCTGACACTATACAAGCCATGTGTCCATATCCAAATTCATAAATATTGTAAAAGCTAAAAATCCAAAGCTTCCTGAAGCGGCAAAACTTCAACATTTACATAGGTGGTTCCTCTTTAGTCATGCTCTTGCCAAGCACTTTTTCAAAGAAAATTAACCATTAAGAAGTAAAGACTTCATCCTCCTTTCAGCAGGTTCTGAGCACAACCTTGGGATGTAAATAAAACATGTGCTCCAGTCCACTGAATGTTCAGCTTTCCACATTGAACTCAGCTCCTAAGTTTCCTCAGGAGGGAGTTGGGTGTCCTAGCATTCAGTGACTAAGTTGGACTTAAATCCATCCCTTTAGCAGACTTTATAACTAAGTCTCTAGCCAGACCCTTCGTCAAGTGATCAGCTAAGTTCTGTTGAGATCTCACAAACTCTATAGATACCACCCCATTCATGATAAGCTCACGAATCATGCTATGCCTGACACCTAAGTGTCTAGACTTACCATTGTACATCTGGCTATAAGCCTTAGCCAATGTAGCTGCACTATCACACCAGATAGAAATAGGTGCTATAGGTTTAGGCCACAATGGAATCTCAAGAAGCAAGTTTTTCAACCATTCAGCTTCTTTACCAGCAGCTGCTAGAGCCACAAATTCAGATTCCATTGTTGAACTGGTGATGCAAGTTTGCTTCTTGGATGCCCAAGAAATTGCACCTCCACCAAGTAGGAATACCCAGCCACTGGTAGACGAATTGTCTTCAGTGTTACTGATCCAACTTGCATCAGTGTAACCTTCCAACACTGATGGGTAACCATTATATGAGAGACTATAATCCATAGTTCTCTTCAAATACTTCAGTACCCTCTGAACTGCTTGCCAGTGATGAGCACTAGGATTACTAGTATACCTGCTCAATTTTCCCACTGCAAAACCAATATCAGGCCTTGTACAAGTCATGGCATACATCAGGCAGCCAATTACCCTAGAATACTCAAGTTGAGATACAGCCTTGCCATGATTAGGCATCAGCTTCTCACAAGTATCCATAGGTGTACTCACTGGAGTACAATCAAAGTAATTGAATTTCCTCAGTACCTTCTCAATATAATGAGACTGAGAGATAGAAATTCTATTACTTTCATGTTTAATCCTTATACCAAGGATAACATCAGCCTCCCCCATGTCTTTCATGGAGAACCTTGATGACAAAAATTCCTTTGTCAGGTCAACCTGATTTTGGTCAGTGCCAAAGATCAACATGTCATCAACATATAGACAAATGATGACTCCTTTACCAGATTCATCAAATTTGCTATATACACATTTGTCAGCTTGGTTAAGAACATAACCACTAGACAAAACCACTTCATCAAACTTTTGATGCCATTGCTTAGGTGCCTGCTTAAGTCCATAAAGAGACTTAATCAGTTTACACACCTTGTTTTCATTGCCAGGCATGATGAAGCCATGAGGTTGGTTCATATAAACCTCCTCTTCCAATTCACCATTCAAGAAAGCTGTTTTCACATCCATCTGATGAATAACCAGATTGTGAATAGATGCCATAGCAATCAGCAGTCTTATGGTACTGATACGAGCCACAGGGGCATAAGTATCAAAGTAGTCTATTCCTGACTTTTGTTTAAAGCCCTGAATGACTAGTCTAGCCTTGAACTTTTCAATAGTTCCATCTACCTTCATTTTCCTTTTGAAAATCCATTTGCAACCTAGAGGTTTGCAACCTGGTGGTAGATCAACCAACACCCAAGTGTTGTTGCCCATGATGGAATCCATCTCATCATTGATTGCTTCTTTCCAGAAGGCAATGTCCTGGGACTTCATTGCTTCTTCAAATGTCTTGGGATCATCCTCAACAATGAAGCAATAGGAGTATTGGTCAGAGACCTCATCCCTGGTTCCTTCAACTAAGTATAGTTGAAACTCAGGTCCAAATGACTTTGAAGTCCTGACCCTTTTGCTTTTCCTGAGAACAGGTTCAGGTTGCTGAACCACAACCTCATCAGGGACCACTGATGGTTCATCATCAGGGACCTCTGATACACCAGTGTCATGAGTTCCATTAGGAATCCTCTGACTTGGTCTAGGGACTGATGAGAATCTATTCTCATCAAAATCTGCATCCCTTGATTCAATTATTGTGTTAACTGAAACATGTTCATTAGGTTCAATAACATAGAACCTAAAAGCCTTGGAATGCTCAGCATATCCAACAAAGATGCAGTCAATGCCTCTTTTACCCAAAGTATTTTGCTTTGGATCAGGGAGTCTTACAACAGCCCTACAACCCCAAACCTTGAGATAATTCAGGTTGGGTTTCTTTTTAGTCCAGAGTTCATAAGGGGTAACCTTGTTCCTTTTGTTGGGAACTCTATTTAGCAAATAGCAAGCTGTTAACATAGCTTCACCCCAGAACCCTTGACTCAGTCCTGAATAGGAAAACATGGAATTGACCATCTCCTTCAGCACCCTGTTTTTCCTTTCAGAAATACCATTTTGCTGAGGAGTATAAGGGGCAGTCGTTTCATGGATTATTCCAACAGACTGAAAGTACTGAGTATCCATGTACTCACCTCCCCTATCAGTCCTTAATCTTTTGATTAAAGACCCAAGTTGTAATTCAACTTCAGTTTTAAACACTTTGAATTTATTTAATGCTTCATCCTTGGTATGTAATAAATAGACATAACAAAATCTAGATGCATCATCAATAAATGTCACAAAGTACTTCTTATTCCCCAAAGAAGGAGTGGCATGCAAATCACACAGGTCACTGTGAATAAGCTCCAAGATCTTAGTCTCACGACTAACACTCTGAAAGGGTTTCTTGGTTATCTTGGTCAACATGCAAGTTTTACACTTTTCAGTGTCCATGTCAAAAGCAGGGATTAAACCATCCCTAGACATATCTTGCATTCTTTTATAGTGAACATGACCAAGTCTAGCATGCCAAAGGGTAGAATCAGTCTGATCATATGTGGTCACAAAAGCTGAAATAACACTGTCAGTGGTAATATTAAGCCTGAACATTTGATTACATAAATAACCAAAACCAATAAAAACACCACATTTAGAAAGAACAAATTTATCAGATTCAATAACTTGTTTATATCCATGATTATTCAAAACACTACTTGAAACCAAGTTCTTCCTGATATCAGGAACATGAATAACATTAAACAAAGTTACAATCTTTCCAGAACTAAACCTAAGATCTACACAACCACGACCATGCACCAAGGCTGTTGACTCATTTCCCATGTGAAGAATAGAACCATCATTCAGTGACTCATAAGTCTTGAACCAGCTTCTATCTTTGCACACATGAACTGTTGCACCAGATTCAACCCACCACGCAACATCATCATCCTGCACATAAAAAGATTCAGATACATATGTAACATAATAAATCTGAAAAGACTTATTAAACATATTCTGACCTTTCAGTGAGTTGGCTGAACCACCACTCCCTGAACCATTAGTGCCTGATCCATTGGCTTTACCACCAATTTTAACACCCTTGCAGTCCCTTTTAATGTGACCAGTCTTGCCACATTTCCAACAAGTAGGTGTTGCCTTCTTGTTAGGATCTGCCCTTGTGTTGTCATGATACTTGTGTTTGCCTTTGTTGTCATTGTACCTGGTGGAGTTGTTATGCTCCACCATATTGACAACAGATGGTCCAGCAGCATTGCCACTCTTTGGCTTGTCATTATCCTGCACCTTGAGAGATTCCTCAATGTGCAGATGACTGCCCAACTCAACAAGAGTTAACTCCTCCTTCATATGTTTCAAGGTATGCTTGAAGTCTTTCCATGAAGGAGGGAGTTTGTCAATGACACAAGAGACTTTGATAGCCTCATCCATGTTCATTTGGTGTTGTGTAAACCTTCCAAGTATTCCAAGAAGTTCATTGTATTGTTCCATAACTGGTCTTGAATCAGTCATTTTGTAATTTGTGAAATTACTAACAAGGAACTTCTTACTTGATGCATCCTCAGCCATATATTTGGCATCCAAGGAATCCCACAGTTCTTTGGAAGATTCAAAGTTCTGATAAATATCAAACAAAGAATCAGACATACCATTCAGAATAAGACCTCTGCATATGTAGTCATCATTCTCCCACTTGCTCCTCCTCCTGATCTACTCCACAGTAGCATCATCACCATCATCAGGAATTGGAGTAGTCAGCACATAGACCACACTCATGCTTGACAGCAAGAAGTGCATCTTCTTCTGCCACCTCCTAAAGTCCACCCCTTCAAACTTGTCCAGCTTAGCAAAGTTTGAAGCCATGTGTTTCATTGCAGCAGTTTTCATTGATTATCACAAAATAGTTTACTTTGATTGTTGGGGGTTATTTCCCAGAACAGGGTTAAGACAATCAATGACAGTAGCAATACCACTTGGTGGTTACCGGATATCACTTGGAATCGTGTGATCACTTTCCAAAGTAAACTATTCGACCCTAATGTCTGGGTATCACGAATATCTACTTGGGATAAGACCAAATGCAGTTAGAGAATTAGGCACAATTCTATAACCCTTTCGCTAATAAGTGTTTATTGTTTTCTGTGTGTTATCATGCATAAACAGATATCCTATTTATAGGATATTACTCTTAACCGTTCAAATGGAATTATGAGGATTAATCGGCCCATTAATCACCTCATAACTATCCCCATTATAGCCGTTAGTGGTTACATGACCAATTAAACGTGGTCATAATGCAGTTGTAACTGCTATTTAGCAGTACTTTCAATAAGCAGTACTTTCCACTAGGAGTACTTTCCACTTGCAGTGGAAATACAACCTATCAGTGGAAACACTGCTTATCAGTACTTTCATAGCACTAGCAGTGGATACACCACTTCAGTGGAAACACTGCCTATCAGTGGAAACACTGCTTATCAGTGGAAACCACAAGCAGTACTTTCCACAAGCAGTACTTTCCTCAAGTAGTACTTTCACCAAGCAGTACTTTCACCAGCAGTACTTTCACCAGTACTACCAATACAAACCACTATAAGAGTCAGGGTGTTCATGGACCTTATTGGTGTACACTCCGTACCTCCTAACCCATTACAAGGTGTGAACTAATCCCACAAGTGCACTAAATTTTCCAACAGTACGCAACACAAACGGCTTACCCTCCCCACCTCGGTTGATCCACAACGGCAGAGGTCAAGAGAACTGGAACCTATTCATTGGCCAAATTATAAGGTATTTTATAAGCTTATTTGTGAGCATTTAACTTAATTTTACCATGGGCCATAAAGTACGGCATTTATAGGTCCAATGTAACAATCGGGGTCCGTAATAAAATCACATTTGCCCCGTTCAAAAACACCCTTTAGTATATATTATAATCATAGTAATTAAGCATATATAGTTTTGAATCGTAAACACAAAGTTATATTAAAAAGTGTCGTACGCGGTGCCTGTTAGATCTTATGTTTGGCCTTATCAACTAATTTCGTTTAGCTTATACTATAGCATACGCCCGTAATTTCCAGCTTACAGATTACATGATGCAAAATAGACGGGTTGGGTAACGGAACGTATCATTTTTGTGCTCGTCCTAAATCCTAATGGATTGAATATTGACTAAACAGTCAAAACAATTTTTTTCTTGATTTTTCTTATTCATAGTTAATTTCATATTTGACCCATTTGATCCTGTGAGAAGAAATATAACAAAACCCAACCACGAAAATATGTCGAACTTCCTTGACATTGTTTAAGTAAAAATTAACAATTTTTTGCCAAAAATTCTTTAATTAGCTACTGGTCTATTTGATGTTACTGGTGCTTTTAAAGTTCTTTTTTCATGAATCGTTGTGGGAATTTATTTATATTGCTGTCATATTTTTTTAACACCTTTGTATAGGTGCCAGAGTCTTCTCGAAAAACTCGGGAGTCAGCCATCAGCAAAAATCACGATGGATGCTTTGGACCTCCTGGAGTTGAGCTTTTGTCACAGAAAGTTTGTTGGATTAATATTACAACAGATACTGGTCTTAAAGTACCTATCGACGAACAACGAGGCCAACCAACCATTATATTCTCATACTTCTGAAAAAAATTGCAAGATGAAGTGATGTAATGAAAATATATAGTAATAAGTGGAGGTTAGCTATAGTTTTATCATTCTTTGTTTCTTTTTTAGCTGTTATTTCAGCCTGAATAGGTGCAAAAGAGGGTGTTTGGCATTGTCTTTTTCAGATTAGTATATATATGTTTATTGCCTTTTCAATGGTAATGGCAACGGAACTTACACAAAGGCCGAACAAACTAAAAAAAACTTAAAAACGGCCGCCCCGCAGCAACGCGCGGGCTCACATGCTCGTTAGATATATGTGGGTTGTTGACTGTTGAATTAGATCGTACGTGCGTGTATTTATTTTACATTTTTATTGTTTCTTTTATTAGCTTTCACAGTTTGTTTTCTTTCCTAACTTGTGAGAAATTGAAGATTAACATGGTCTCCACCATAACATGTTTTAGATTACCAAGTTGAAAGAAAGAAGTTAAGAGTTCATGAGTTTTCAGATTCTTCAAGGACCTATCAAATTATTTGAACCTTATAGATGATGAAATATCTGAAGATATATAATAGTAGTCTCAACACATTTAACATGCATACACTTATGGAATATAATTAACCAACAACTTCTATCTTCAGGCTATGTGGGATAGAGTTTCAAGATAAAATGTTGAAAAATGTATGAGCTTAAAGAAATATGTTTTGTAATCAACTTACGTTTCCTATTCGTAGCGACGCAGAACATTGTGGTAACATTACGAGTAACCGTTTTAGTTTAAACCGAGCTCTAACATTTCCATAGAGGCAAAATAGAAAGTAATTTTCAGTTATGAAAATTCTCATATAAGTTTGGGATATAATGACATGATAAAAATTTAGAAAAGATGTCCATAGAAACATGTTACTCATAATAGTAGAAAATTATTGTCTGTATGCATAACAAATGAAGGAAAATTCAATATAAACCATGATTGACTCTTTGGAAAACCCACCGGCTGATTATGTCTAATTGCAATTTAAGGAGCATTTCGTTACAAGACTGGCATCCTCAAATCGAGATTTCCTAGAATAAGTAAGACTAAAAAAGCTTCAAGCGGGTAAAAATGTGGTATATTTATTGCTATAGAGTAACATATATATAGTTTTTGGAATGTATACTACATGCCCCGTTACATCTTCTACTTCAAACTTCCACATTTACGAGCTTCATCGTCGCTATCCTGTATAGTCTTAAGCATGAATTTTTGGAGGTGAAAAGGTTATCATTTCATTTGTTTAGGTTATACTCTATTGTGTTCATGATGTATTTGGAGGTGAAAAGGTTATCATCCAACTTTTGAACGTATGGTTCCAAACATTTCAATTCCCACCCTTTGTTAAATGGCGTGAATGAAATTAGAACAAAACATTATAATGCTAAAACGTTTTCCCTTATTTTCAATTGGCTTCTCTAGTTTAAACTCGTTAAGTTATTACTTCTCTTCAAGTCATCAAGTGTGGCTCCTTCTAGTATTAGCTTGAAAGATATGCCAAATTTATAGAAATTGTGGTCAAGACTTTTAAAATTCCGCCGTATAACTCAGTTGGTTTCGAATCACAATACTTTACAAGGAGGCTTCTAAGATCCATGGCTTATCACAAATCCTCATAATAATTGTATTCTTAAATCGTGCGTGGTTGTATCAAATGGACCTACGGGATTAGGCATTCTTGAGTATTCATAATCGATAAGTATCTAAACTTGATAAATTAAATAGTAGTTGTTGATTGTCACTATCGTTGTGGTATTTCTGTAAGATGAAATTAGAATAAATATATATGTTTTATGTTGCATTTTAATAAGAAGATACATTTTTACATATCTATAGGGTCTCCACGAAAACATGTTGTAGAGTACCAAATTAAAAGAGTTAATATGAGTTTTCGATTTCTTCCCACCTGTCTAATTTTTTCAACTTGACATATGGTGAAATATCAGAAAACATAATACTATTCTCAACAAATTAAGCACATAAACACTATGTTATATAATTAAGCAACACCTTATATCTTCGGCCAATGTGGGATAGAGTATTAGGATAAAAGGTTAGAAAATATTTGCATTAAAAAAATGGTAAGAAAGAATAAATTCAAGAGTTCTTAACAATTGGTGAAAGAAAGATTTATCACATGGAACATGAAATTGAAGTTTATTAGCAACTAATTTATGTGTTTATAACGCGAAGCATAAAGGCAACAACTTGTATAAAAGAACCTATGATGGTTTTTACTAAACACACCCACATAGCAAAACTTACAACTAGAGAAAAAATAAGAAATTGTAATCTATGCTTTCATTTTATACACTTTCAAGCAATAAAAAACGGTATTCACTTGTAATACCGAATAAGACGTTTGGTTTACAGTTGGTCTAAAACTGCAATATATGCAGTAAAAATAAACTCTATTTATAGAATGAATAACTAGTTGTGTAATCTCGATGAGTAAGAACGCGTTGTTGACTAATTAAATTCTCTCGGTTCTTGAATAACCTTCATTGAGAAAATGGTAGTGCTTGAATCAACATTCTTTGTCCTTGGTTGAATTTAACAAAGTCTAGCCATTTTTAAAACAAAATATAGAAAGAAATAAAAAGACGAACAACATTCAAAGTTAGAGAAAAAGTAGCTAAAATTTAAAACTCGTTAATTAATCACTTCTCTTCAAGTCATCAATTATGGCATCTTTTAGTATTAGCTCAAAAGATATGCCAAATTGTGGTCAAGACTTTAGAGATTTTAGCTTAGTTGGTTTTGAATGAGAAGACATTGCAAGAAGACTTCTAAAATCCATGGTTTTTCAAAAAATCCTCATAAAAATTGCATTCTTAACTCGTGTGTGGTTGTATCAAATGGACCTACGGGATTAGGCAACCTTGAGTATTCAAAGCCGCTAAGTATCTAAACATGATAATTGAAATAGTGGTTGTTGATTGTCACTATCGTTATTGTATTTGTGTAAGATCACATTAGAATGAAAATATGTATGACACTAGCTAGATGAAAATAGATATACCAAAGGATATCTTCGTTATGGACTTTCAACTATGATTTAAATTTCTTCATTTCATTTTGTTGGTTGTTGGATGCTGAGTTAGATCGTACGTGTATATATTTGTTATGTTGCATTCTAATAATAAGATACATTTTTACATATCTATACGGTCTCCACGAAAATATGTTTTATACTACCAAATTAAAAGAAAGAACAAAACATGTTTTAGAGTACCAAGCTAAAAGAAAGATCAAAACATGTTTTAGAGTACCAACTTAAAAGAAAAAAGTTGAGAATTTATATGAGTTTTCAATTGTTCCTGATACTGTGAGATTTTTCCATCCTCATAGCACAAGAAATCATTGAAAACATAATACTATTCTCAACACATTTAACACACATACACTTATGGCATATTAGTAACCAACAACTTTTATATTGAGCCTATGTGGGATGTAATATTGTTATGATAAAAGATTAGATAATATCTTTATTTAAAAAAAGGATTGTCTAATAAGTTCTTGCATCACTTAAGGCACATTAATTCATCTCGAACCAGTTTCCTTATTTAATCATATAAACTAGTGACTTGAGGGCACTTGTTCGACAAACCCTTTAAAAAATGTAAGAAAGGCATAATTCAAGAGTTGTTAACAGTTTGTGAAAGAAGGATTTGTTACATGAACCTATGATGATTTTGAAAGGTTTTAATGGATATTTAAATAATAGTATGTCTGGATTCGAACTCGAGACTTCGGGATTGCACACATTACGTATGAGAATTGATGTACATAATTAATATAAATAAAACGTTATTGTTATTAATTATTAATCACTAAATAAAACATAACGATAGTTAAATAATTAACGAGGTTTAGTTAACGGTCGTTAAATATTAACTAGAAGGACTAGAGATGTAATTAGTAGTCGGGAAAGTTCTAGAATCCCTTTGGGATGCTTGGCCGATCGGTGGGAGGGTTTCCTAAACCCAATCCCACTCTAACTTGGACTCCAAGATATGTTAACTATAAATACAAATCAATGTATTCATTATTGACTAACCTTGGATTACCAATAACCTAAATTTCTCTCCTTCTCCTCTCCTCTTTGTGTGGCCGGTCGAACATCCCTAACCCCTAGGGTGTTTCGATTTTGTCTAGCTCAAAGACACAAGTGTTTGGTTTATTTGTGATTCAAGGAACTAGCTTCTCCACATCAAATCGCTATTAGTACGTGTGTACAAGAACGAAGAACAAGCACACTTGAGCTTGTAATCCTTGGTGGTCGATTTATTGAAGTGGTCGAATTGCTAAACCCTAAAGTTAGGGTTTTGGGTTTTTGTTCTAGTTCAAAGTTTGTTTGGTTTACTTGAATTGCTAAAAGGTACGCGTTTTCTTATTCGGTTAATTACTTACATATATTATTCCTATAGTCTTCCGCTGCTTGCTTTGATGATGTATATGTTTTATGTATAATTGTTATGAGTATAAAATTCCAACAGTGGCATCACGAGCCGTTAATATGATGTAATTAATTACCGAAACACATAAAAATTGGATCTTTATGATTATATGCATGTTTTTTTATGGTTTCTAGGGTTTTGAATTTGAAACCCTAATTTTTTAATGTTTGGGTCGATTACCCTTTATTTTTTTAATTAGGTTTTAATTTTGTAAAACTTGTAGAAACCCTAGGATTGCATGCTAATTTTATGTGGTTAATTAATGAATAATTGTTATGTGCCATGTAATATGCGTATCTTGGGTGATAATTGTTATGCGGAATCCATGGTGGAACATGCATGTTTTGCCATGGAGTATTGTTTATTGTATATTGATTAATTGTTAAGTGATACACACATGTTTTATTTATTTAATAATTATAAAATTGGGGAAGACCTCAATTATAACTAATAAAATTCGTTATGTGCTATTTGGTATACTATTAACTTCGGCTTACGCAATCGACTTGTCGATGTATGTGGCTCATCTTCTCGCGAGATGAAAGTCCTAGTTAATGTATGCATTTATTTACGCCTAGAATTGTTATTAGAGTTTATTGAAATAATTATGCATGTGGCTAATTGTTTTTACATATGTTAAAATTGTTTAGTTATATGTTTATATTATTTGAGTGTGTTTAATTTTTATTAAAATGCTTTTTTGTTATATATTGTTTGACATGTTAGTAAGCAAAAAGGGTTTTTATGAATAGAAAATTAAATGGACTAAATAATGGCGAAATTGATTTATCTAAGAATTATTCTTGAACTTTTAATCGACTGATGCGACTGTACTAAATGGTTAGAACGGCTCACCCACTAGAACAAACTATAAAGGGGTATTTAAGAAGTGAGCATAGTCTCACTGAATGGATGTCTAAGGTTATGCTTCAGCGCTTACCTGGTCCTCTGCCCCCTGTGCGTTCGATTGGAGCTACCTAGTATAACCATTCTATGTACGAAGCATCTTAGTGCAAAGTTGTAAGTTTCTCAACGCATCGATTAAAACTTTGTAGAATTCAATCTTAGCAATTAAAATCTTTTAGTAAGTTTTTCGAAAATATTATGTTATAAAGTTGTATGCATGCTTCTTTATACATAAGTTTTGATTACACATCAAAAATTGTACCCTTTAAATTTAAGTTTATGCCATCTAATGATATGAAACACTTGAAGTTGTAATTTAGTTATGTGAGACCTTGATCTAGATTACAATAACGAGGTGAATTATTTTGTTGTGTGAGACCTCAGCTTTATGATTTGCAGTTTTTAAATTAGACAACTTAATTAAGTTAGTTAGTGAGACCTATAACTTAAGGCATAAGATGGGATAAAACATGCTTACGTTTTGCATTAATTGTTTTGGCAAAATTGTAAATCCCATAATTTTTGGAATTGAAAACTTGTTTGTCAATTATCGTTTTTCAACGATTACCTATTCTATACTTTCACCACTAGCAGATCAACTGATGTGGTGGAACTATGATAATGAGGATCCAATGTTCAAGGAAAATACTATGGTTAATATGAATATTGACCAAAGGGTATTTTATTTTCTTGAATGTTTACTTATCGAAAGTACTAACTTTTGAACTTTTATTTCTGTAGAAATGGCTCAAGCTGAATCTACTGCACTAGCCTCGTCGTTCAAATCTATGTTTGATCGAGAGAAATTGACTGGTAGCGCAAATTTCAATGATTGGTATCGGCAAC
The DNA here is from genome assembly GCA_019973895.1 of Chrysanthemum seticuspe. Lineage (NCBI taxonomy): Eukaryota > Viridiplantae > Streptophyta > Magnoliopsida > Asterales > Asteraceae > Chrysanthemum > Chrysanthemum seticuspe. Next base: position 250,580,276 of record BPTQ01000003.1, on the reverse strand, counting down.
TCAGAATTGTCTTGAGGGTTGCCAAAAGAATCAATTATTTGACTACGCCTTGTCCTCCTGAACCTGCAGCTGATGCTACTGCTGAAGCACGAGCTGCATGGCAATCTGAGTATGACAAGTATAATGAGGTCGCCTGCATTATGCTCGGGAGTATGAACTCAAGCTTGCAAAAGCAATTTGAGAATTACTTCCCTAATCTCATGCTGGAAGAATTGCAAAAGTTGTTTGAAAAGCCTGTGACTGTAGAGCTGTATGACTTGATTGATGCTCTTCATAGTTGCAAGCAAGGAGATGGGAAACCTGTAAGCGCCCACTGTCTGGAAATGATGAATTACATGGACCAGTTGGGGCGTTTGAACTATGTCTACCCTAATGACATACAAATTGGCCTGATCAACAGATCCCTTAACAAGGAATTTGATGGTTTCGTGCGCAATTATAATATGCATTGCACGGGGAAGACAGTCAGTGAGGTACATGCAATGCTCATTGATTACGAAAAAGGTTTGCCCAAGAAGGCCTCTACACCTGCGGTTTTGACCATCCAGAAGGGTAGAATTTCTAAGCCTAATAAGCCGCTAGCGAACAAGAAAGGGAAAGGTAAGGGTAAAGCTGATAAGGGAAAACAAGTTATGACTTATCAGCAAGAACCCAAGAAGTACCCTCCCAAAAAGCGTGAGAATCCGAAGAAGGATCAGGCTTGTCATCACTGCACCGAGGTTGGACACTGGAAGAGGAATTGTCCATTGTACCTTGATGAGTTGCGCAATAAGAGGTATAAAAATACTGGCACTGTGGCCAGTACTTCAGGTACTCTTTTGATGATAGAATTATTTGCTTTTCCTCATAAAATATATTCCTGGGTATATGATACTGGATGTGGTATTCACATTTGTAATACACTACAGGGACTTAGAGGAGCAAGGAAGCTTGCCTATGGACAGCAATACCTGCACGTGGGTAATGGAGCACATGCAGTCGTTGAAGCTATAGGCACGTTTGATTTAGTTTTACCTTCGGGTTTAGTACTGTCATTAAACGATTGTCATTACGCACCTTCCATTGTTAGGGGTGTCGTTTCTGTTTCCTTGTTAAAAGATATTGGTTTCGTTCATACATTTACTGATTATGGAATTTCTGTTTCTTTAAATGATGTTTTTTACTTTAATGTTATTCCAGTAAATGGTGTGTTTGAAATTGATTTGCATGATAATGTGAATGATAAAAATAATTCTGTCTTTAGCATCAATAATAAAAGAATCAAAAGTGATTTGGATTCTTCATTTCTTTGGCATTGTAGACTTGCTCATATAGGCAAGAAACGCATGCAACAGCTGCAACACGATGGGCTTTTGCAAGACATCAATGATGAATCATTTGATAAATGCGAATCTTGCATATCTGGGAAGATGACCAAGAAACCTTTTACAAATAGTTTAGAAAGGGCTTCTGATCTTCTTGGTGTGATACATACTGACGTATGTGGACCACTAAGACATGTGTCGAGAAAGGGTGCTAGCTACTTCTTAACCTTTACTGATGATTTCAGTCGTTATGGTTATGTTTATTTACTTAAACATAAACATGAAGTCTTTGAAACATTTAAGGTTTTTAAGAGTGAAGTAGAACTGCAACTAGGAAAGAAGATTAAAGCTCTTCGATCTGATAGAGGTGGTGAATATTTAAGCCAAGAGTTTAAAGATTATCTAGCTGAGTGTGGTATTGTACAGCAACTCACATCTCCTTATACTCCACAACAAAATGGTGTATCTGAGAGAAGGAATCGTACATTGCTTGACATGGTGCGATCGATGTTTAATCTTACTACTCTTCCCTTATCCTTTTGGGATTATGCTTTGGAAACTGCTGTTCGCATATTGAATATGGTTCCAACTAAGAAGGTTGATAAGACTCCTTATGAAGTGTGGTATGGGAAACCTCCCAACTTGTCTTACTTAAAGGTCTGGGGTTGTGAGGCGTTTGTTAAACGTGACTCTGCTGATAAGCTGCAACAAAGATCTGTTAAGTGTGTCTTCGTAGGATACCCAAAGGAAACGATGGGTTACTACTTCTACTTTCCACCTGAAAACAAAGTAATTGTTGCTAGGTATGGAGACTTTCTTGAAAAGGATCTCATATCTCATGAATTCAGTGGGAGAGTATATGATCTGGAAGATGATCAAGAAGATACAACACCTTCTGAGAACACTAGCCAACCTCAAGTAGAACCTGAAAGTCTGGGCGTTCCACCTGAGATTGAAGTGGTTCCCATTCGTAGATCCGCAAGGACTACGCGTGCACCTGAGCGTCTATGTCTCAACGTAGAAGCTGAGGAAAATATGTTAGGGGATCTTGGTGAACCTGCTAACTATAAAGCTGCCATGATGAGTCCTGAAAAGGAAAAATGGCGAGTTGCAATGAATGGGGAAATGCAATCCATGAAAGACAACGAAGTCTGGATAGAGGTTGACTTGCCTCCAAATGCTAAGGTAGTTGGAAGTAAGTGGCTCTTTAAGATAAAGACTGACATGGATGGCAATGCACACACCTATAAAGCTCGTCTTGTAGCTCAAGGTTTTACTCAAACCTATGGGATAGACTACGAGGAGACATTTTCTCCTGTAGCAGACATTAGAGCTATTAGGATTCTTATAGCCATAGCTGCGTACTATGACTATGAGATATGGCAAATGGATGTCAAAACTGCCTTCTTAAACGGTCGCCTAGATGAGGACATCTATATGGCGCAGCCTGAAGGGTTTGTGAATCCAAAGTTTCCGAAGCGTGTATGCAAACTTCAAAGATCCATTTATGGGTTGACGCAAGCATCAAGGCAATGGAACAAGAAGTTTGATGAAGAAATCAAGAAATTTGGTTTCACTCAAAATCTTGATGAGCCATGTGTGTATCACAAAGCTAGTGGGAGTAATGTTATTTTCCTTGTCTTATATGTCGATGACATATTGATCATGGGAAAAGACATTCCAAGTATGCAAGATGTAAAGTCTTATCTTGGAGAGTGCTTTTCTATGAAGGACTTAGGGGAAGCAGCATTTATTCTGGGAATCAAGATCTATAGAGATAGATCAAGGCGGTTAATTGGACTAAGCCAAAGTGCTTACATTGATAAAATACTGAAGAGATTTAGTATGCAAAATTCCAAGAAGGGATATTTGCCGATGCAAGTTGAACATGGCTTAAGTAATAAACTATGCGCGTCAACACCTGCTGAGGTGGAATACATGAGGAAAGTTCCTTATGCTTCGGCTGTAGGATCTATCATGTATGCTGTGAGATGTACAAGGCCTGATGTGGCGTTTGCACAGAACATTACCAGTCGGTATCAACAGAACCCAGGTGTGAAACACTGGCAAGCTGTTAAGAACATTCTTAAGTATCTAAGGGCTACTAAAGAAATGTTTCTAGTGTATGGAGGAAATCCAGATGCAGAACTTGATGTTACAGGTTTTTGCGATGCGTCATTCCAAACTGATAAAGATGATACGAAGTCTCAGACGGGTTATGTCTTTGTCATTAATGGAGGAGCAGTTGACTGGAAGAGCAAGAAGCAAACAACGGTTGCGATGTCTATTACAGAAGCTGAGTACATAGCTGCTTCAGAAGCTGCGATGGAAGCTGTTTGGATTAGGAAATTCATTTCAGGACTCGGAGTAATGCCCTCAATTGAATTACCTCTAAATGTGTATTGTGACAACTCTGCTGCAATAACATTTGCCAATGAGCCTGGAGTCATGAAGGGCGCCAGACATTTTCCTCGTCGATATCACTATGTTAGAGAACAAGTCGACATAGGTGAAATCAATCTACTCAAAGTTCATACAGATGAAAATCTAGCTGATCCCTTTACGAAGCCTTTGCCAAAAGATAAACTTACTGACCATGCTGATGGGATAGGACTTCGTTTAGCTAGTAGTTTCATGCAGATCTGTGATTAGTATTTGGATAAAGGATGTTATGAACAAATATTACTTAATGAAATAAAATAGTTGTTTATGTTTATTTTTCATTTTCTTAATATTATATCCTATATTTGCATGTTTAATCCGTGAGTAACTTATGTTATTCTAAAAAGTCCGTTGTCAATCAATGATGTGGGAATGTCATTGAATTAAGACAAATCTGAGTTTTGGTAGAATATACTTTTAAAGTATATTGATGCGTGGGACATACCAGATTCACATGATATTCAATGAATTGAATATAGGACTCATCCCAACTTTACATGATGATACTTTTGGATTTTATCATTAAGTATATCATGAAGTGTTTATCCTCAGACTTGAGATACCAGATAACTGATATGGATGTAGTGCATTTGTGTAAGATAGTCTAACGCTATCCGTAACTGGTAGTTATAAGGGCTATTTTCGGAAGTGTTGCAAAATTCATGAGTTATGTTTGTAGTCAAGAGAATTTGTTCCTTTGAATTTGTTTCAAAGCATAATACTATATTTGGGCCCCTCGTAGGGTTGACAAGATGTTTGTATGGCCATACCCAAGATCTATCTGGAATACGTTCAGATGATTTGGTAATCTTGTTTCAATCATATACAACGAGAAACAGAATATTAACTTATGAAATGACTTGATCCATATTCATAGTTAATGTAGTATTAGTAACAAAAGGATAAGTAAAAATGATGAATCATTAAATGGTTTTTTCCAGGAGACCATGCTCGATTCGATCTGGGGGCGTTGGCGTGTGAAAGCTAGACTCACCAATGTCATTACTATATTTAGTAATATCCAAGTGGGAGCTGAAAGGTTTTAATGGATATTTAAATAATAGTATGTCTGGATTCGAACTCGAGACTTCGGGATTGCACACATTACGTATGAGAATTGATGTACATAATTAATATAAATAAAACGTTATTGTTATTAATTATTAATCACTAAATAAAACATAACGATAGTTAAATAATTAACGAGGTTTGGTTAACGGTCGTTAAATATTAACTAGAAGGACTAGAGATGTAATTAGTAGTCGGGAAAGTTCTAGAATCCCTTTGGGATGCTTGGCCGATCGGTGGGAGGGTTTCCTAAACCCAATCCCACTCTAACTTGGACTCCAAGATATGTTAACTATAAATACAAATCAATGTATTCATTATTGACTAACCTTGGATTACCAATAACCTAAATTTCTCTCCTTCTCCTCTCCTCTTTGTGTGGCCGGTCGAACATCCCTAACCCCTAGGGTGTTTCGATTTTGTCTAGCTCAAAGACACAAGTGTTTGGTTTATTTGTGATTCAAGGAACTAGCTTCTCCACATCAAATCGCTATTAGTACGTGTGTACAAGAACGAAGAACAAGCACACTTGAGCTTGTAATCCTTGGTGGTCGATTTATTGAAGTGGTCGAATTGCTAAACCCTAAAGTTAGGGTTTTGGGTTTTTGTTCTAGTTCAAAGTTTGTTTGGTTTACTTGAATTGCTAAAAGGTACGCGTTTTCTTATTCGGTTAATTACTTACATATATTATTCCTATAGTCTTCCGCTGCTTGCTTTGATGATGTATATGTTTTATGTATAATTGTTATGAGTATAAAATTCCAACAGATTTTTACCAAGATAAAAGGATTAGTGTTTACTTATCTGAAATCGTTTATATAGAAATCCGTATGTTGTTGTATAAGTTACGTGTTAGTACCATTTACCTTGAAACTCTATCTCACATGCATAGACTAAAGATAGAAGTTTTTTGTTACATGTATACCTAAAGTTCATTAAGTTTATGTATTTTGAATGTTTTGAGACTACTATATGTCTTCGAAAGTCTCATGGCACTCTTGCTTGAAAAAATCTGCGAGTGTGTTGGAATTTTTAAAAACTCTTATAAACTCTTAACTTTTTCTCTTATTTTAGTACTCTAAACATGTTTCGGTGGAGACCATATAGATTTCTATACAATGTTTTGAAAACCGGGTTTATAATCGACCCGGTCGAGTCATCGGTCACCGGGTCAACCGGTTCGACCGCCGGATCAACCCGGTTTTCCATTAAAAAATATAAAAATAAAAGTAACCGGGTCAACCGGTTCGACCGCCGGGTCAACTCGGTTTTTAATAAAAAAAAATTTGAAAAAAACCAAACCCGGCCGGGTTTCGAGAACCGGGTTGACCCGGGTCACTCAAAACCCGGCAGGTCTAACCGGTTAACCCGGTTTTAGAAACTCGGGTTATTTTGACCCTTTTTTTTGCCCGGAACCCATCCAACCGGTTAACCCGACCGGGTCGACCCCGGTTTCAAAACATTGTTTCTATATAAACATGGTACCATATTGTTTTTTTATTAGCTTTCGGTAACGATGTTTGAGATTATTTTTTATTAGCTTTCGGTAATACCCCTCCGTCCCATACTAAGTGTCCACAATAGAATCTTGAGATATCCCAAATTAAATGTTCATAATGTATTCCAACCAATGAGATAAGATTTTAGTGGCTAAAAATAATATTTGATTGGTGGAGAGTGTAGTTAGTGGAATTTCCTAAAACTTTGTGCACTTTAAAAGTGGAAACATAATATGAGACGGAGGGAGTAATAAGTACCTTGGCTTGATTGATATCATCCAACTTTTGAATGTATGGCTCAAAACACTTCATCCAAATTTGTCTCTTAAGAGGCCGAGACTCGTGAATGCCTTGATATTCGTATTTAACGAGTAAGGGTTGTTAGTAGTTTTATTAGTGGACACTCCAGAAAAGTCAAAGATCATTTGAAGATGCGGTGAGTAAAATACATAAACGAAGATGAAGTTTGAATCAATGAGATCGATAAAGGAACACCGGCATGTATATCATTCTTTAGGACAAATAGTGGCTCACCTTGCGTGAATGACATCTGCATTATAATGTTAAAAAGTTTTCCCTTGTTTTCAATTGCTTCTTTAGTTAAAACTCGTTAATTAATTACTTCTCTTCAAGTCATCAAGTGTGGCTCCTTTTAGTATTAGCTCAAAAGATATGCCAAAGTTATAGAAAAAGTGGTGGAGACTTTAAAATTTTTTGGGCAGCGTATAGCTAAGTTGGTTTCGAATGAGAACACTTTGCAAGAAGACTTCCAAAATCCATGGATTTTCAAAAATCCTCATAATAATTGTATTCTTTACTCATGCGTGGTTGTATCAAATGGACCTTCTGGATTAGGCTTCCTTGAATATTCAAATTTGATAAGTATTTAAACTTGATAAATTAAATAGTAGTTGTTGACTATCACTATCGTTGTTGTATTTCTGTAAGATGACATTAGAACGAAAATATGTATGGCACTAGCTAGATGAAAATAAGATATACCGAAGTATATCTTCGTTATGAACTTTCAACTATGATACAAATTGTTCATTTCGTTATGTTGGTTGTTGATGTACATGTATATATTTGTTATGTTGCATTTTAATAAGATATATTGATACATATTGATACGGTCTCCACAAAAACATGTTTTAGAGTACCAAATTAGAAGAAAAAAGTTGAGAGTTAATATGAGTTTTTGATCCAACACCACAAGTCAGATTTTCTTCAACCTGACGTATGGTGAAATAACAAAAGGCATAATACCAGTCTCAACTCTCAATACATTTAACACACATACACTTATGGTATATAACTAACTAACAACTTCTATCTTTGCCAATGTGGGATAGAGTGTTAGGATAAAAGGCTAGAAAAATATTTTCATTAAAAAAATGGTAAGAAAGAGATGATTCAAGAGTTCTAAACATTTGGTGAAAGAAATATTTGTTACATGGATCATCAAATTAAAGTTTATTAGCAACTAATTTATGTGTTTATAACACGAAACAAAAAGGTAACAACTTGTATAAAAGAACTTATGATGATTTTTACTAAGCAAAAAGTATTAGCGTTTACTTATCTGAACTTGTTACATAGAAATCTATATGTTGTTGTATAAGTTACGTGTTCAGGTCATGAATACAAATCCTTGTTATATTGTGATACTTGTTTTGGTTTATTTAAAAACTTGTTGTGTCGAGTGCACAACATTAAGCATTTTTGAATGCTCAATGTGTAAATTGTGAATGTAACTGTCCTTCAAATATTTGGTCTTAATATACATGAAAAAATAAAATTGATCAATTGAGTTACTCGAAAGTCGAAACTACAGTAAGAGCAATTGAGTGGTCATTACAACCATCATCAATCACTACTATCAGTTTAGCGCCCAATTTGTTTATCCTCTCATCTACTTTACTTCACCGTGATCACTCCAGTCATTGCTAAAACAACGTTAAGTTTGCTCGTGGTTCAAACCACGAGCTGATGAAGGCCACCACGAGCTAACCACTTACCGTATCAATCTCAAAGCGTACACATGGCTTGCTAGTTCCGTCATCACAACCTTTTTAGTAAATTAAAACAAGTAATATCATTGCGTAAAGGAAACTATTCTAATAATGTGAGACATATTATCTCTTAACATGTATGCGTTTCCACTTATTGGCTTATACGGAAAAAAAAGTGTGTTTCATCAATTTAGTCATAGATTTATTTTGCACGCCATTTTCATTCTTGTAATTGAAAATCTTTCGGCAATCCTTTTACAATTTAATCAAATAAGATATGCACATTTTAATTTATTTTGTACATATATTCTTGTTCAATTTAATCAAATCAAGTAAAAAGTTAAGCGTTTATACCAGTTTTCCGCTATTTTACTAACCAATCAATTTTTTTAGCTAAAAGAAAGTAGAGTAGCTGAAAATGTAATACTATTCTTAACACATTTGACTCACAAACACTATGTGTATATTAGTTCCCACCAAGTTCTATCGCAAGTCTATGTGGCATAGAATGTTATGAAAAGTCTCATAAAAAGAAATCTCATGTATGAGATTGCTTAAATAGTTAGTTTACTTCACTTCCATTTGCTAATTTTTTATTTCATTTGCTGTTTTATAATGATCGGAATAAACTTGAACAATTAAATTGTTTCTCCACTCTTTCTTACAAAATAAACCTATATGGGATATAATGACATAGTAAAGGCGTCCATAGAAAAATGGTACTCGCAATAGTAGAAAATTATTGTCTACATGCATAACAAATGAAGGAAACATCAATATAAACCATGCTTGAATGTTTGGAAAGCCGACTTGTTGATTCAATTTATTTGTGATTTGAGGATCATTGCACACTCGGCCTCGCTTCCTTATAATATCGGCATCCTGAAATCGTCTTTTTTAGAATAAGTAAGACAATCTCAATATGTAGAAAATATGTCAAATGGGTGAAAGATGTAGAATACTATTGTTATAGAGTAACATATATGTAGTTTTTTTGGAATAACATGTACGTTAGAAAAAAAATCTTAAAAAGTTAAGAGTTCATATGAGTTTTCCGGAAATCACAATCCAAAGAGTTAAACTTTTTTAACTCAATGGATGGTAATCACCATGAAAACATCATATTATTCTGGATATGTAACATTCACATACATTATGGTATATTAGTTACAAACAATTTCTTTCTCCAACCCATGTGGGATAAAAAGAAATAGTAATAGAATGTTAGAAAAGGTCTGCATTAAACAATAAAATGGTAAACTATTACACTATTAAAAAGATTTTTAAGTACATGTAAAGAATTAGATAATGCAAAAGTTGGTGAAGAAAGGTATGTTACGTGGAACTACAAATTGAAGTTTAAAAGAAAATAGTTACTTGCAATATGAAAATAATACGTTGTAACTGAATTGAAAACTCAGATGTTAAGTTTAAGCATTGGCCTTTGTGCTTTATAAATTGTTTCGACATGTGTATGAATTATTGGACGAGACACGATTTGTTTGTTGAGTGAGACTATTGTGCTTATATTTCAAATGATAACTCGTTATAAACTTACAAGTATAATTAAAATATGTTCATTTCTTAGATGGTTTTTATATGTGTATGTATTATATATCTAACGAGACATAATATGTTGCTTGTTGATTTACATTGTACGTGTATTTACTAGCTCAATTTTTAAGTTTAAAATTGTAAATTTTATTTGTAAATCAATATATTGTTATTTTAGACTTACGTTTAACAATGTAACGTATGACATTATTTGCGTCATTTGTTTTTACTTTATAATTGTGGCTTAATTATTTGTCAATCAGGGTGCTTAATATTATCACATTAATTAAGTGGCCTCCAACAAAAAGTAATAAAGAACAATAACCAAGAAAAGTAAAAAAGATCAAGAATTCATATTAATTAACATATATGCAATTTTCTTCATCCTATGTATGTTTGGTTAGCTGGCAAACCTTTTAAGCAGAAAGAAGTCACATATATGAAAACGTAATGCTAATCTTGTCACAAGAAACTTATGTACGGTATGGTATATTAGTAACCAGGAACTTTTTTTTTTCAACCTATGTGGGATAGAATGTTAATTTGGATAAAAGAATTTTGTGTTTGAATAGAATTTCATATTGGATAGAAGAGTTATAAAGAGTTGGTGACTAAAACTTGGAACTCCAAAATCCAAATTGAAGTTCAATTAGGTTATGTGTTTAGAGCATTAAACATGAAAGTGATAGTTTGGATAACAGGTAATTTTATGTTGTTATTGCACTAATAATGACAGATTGCAAATGGTTGTGCTTTGTATTTAAAGAACTTGTGATATTTTTCCAAGCGTTTACTTGTCTAAAATCTGTAGATCTTTTACTTTTTTGAAATTGTTTATGTAGAAATTATATATAATGTTTTTGGGTCATAATATTTAGAATATTTAAGTAATATGATACTTGCTTTGGCCTAGAAAACTTATTGTGCCGATCACAAAGCAGTTTTTGCATGCTCAATTTGTAAATAATGAACGTTTCCGCTGGTGCTGGTTCTACAATCTTGGGTAGTTTCTATGTTATACCTGTCTACATTTCGATGTGCTACCACTCGGTTTGATTGTGTGGTCATAACTCTTTGGTTGGAGGGTCTGATGGGTTTCGTTTTAGTTGTCAAGGGTCATAGTAAGTGTTTCATCAATTTCCATGCTTTCTACCCGGGTGATTGCCTTCAAGTGGTTATGCGCTTTGTTAGTTTTTGGGTGACACAGTTTCTCCTTTAATTTGTTTGAATTGTCATAGTTGTAATTTTGTATTATCAGTATCGTGAGGGTCAAGATTATTGTTTAATGTTGTTTTCGTAGTTTTCGGATCGTAAGGGTCAATATTGTTGTTTAGAGTCGTTGTAAGTCCTTCTAGAGTCCTAACATCTTGCTAGTTTTTATTTATGTACTTAATTATATATAATAAATAAATTGCCTTTAAAAAGCAGTTGCTTAATTTCATCACATCAGCAACAATGAGCGATATCCGATAAAAAAGAAGAACAAAGAACGATAACCAAGAAAAGTAAAAAAGATTAAGAATTTATATTAATACTCAACTTTACAAGTTCATTCATGCTATGTATTATTATCTGGCAAATTATTTTAAGCATGAACCAAACCATAGAGGTGAAAGCATAATACTAGTCTAATTATAAGTGACTTGCGTACACTATGATATATTAGTAACCAACATCTTCATTTTTCCAACTATGTGGGATAGAATGTTATGCAGGATAGAATGTTGGGATAATACTATAAATTATATATTCTGTGAAAGAATTTTACGTACATGAAAAGAAACAAAAATAATGCTACAGTTTGGATAACATGAAAGTATATGTTGTTATAGCTCTAGTAATGAAAGAACCTATGATTTTCTCTAAGCGTTTACTTAGGGGAAATCGCTTATGTAGAAATTTTTAGAAATTTATATGTCTGTTGAACGAATTACATTTTTGGGTCATAAGTGTTAGAGTATTTATGTATTAAGATATTAATAATATTAGTTTTTACTTTTTTTTCTCAAAATAAATGTTCAATTTTAAATTATACAAAGTTTTAAGAAATCACATCAACTATATTATCCACTAATCATATATCATCTTACCCGCTAATTTTTATTTTGTTTGACTGAAACACTAAGTGAATATTTATTTGTAGACATCAAAATATTATAAGATGAACATTTAACTTAAGATGAAAAGAGTATGATTTTGGGAATTGGTTGGCCCACTCTGATTTGTTATTTGCGCTCTCAAATGTACAAAGAGGTAAAACAACATCTAATACATGTACAACTGCAAAATGCATAAATTTGCGTGTGCAGATAAGAAACTAGAGTGTGCAAATTATTAATCTTGGTCTGAGTTCCTTTAATAAAGGTCACCATTCTTTTTATTGGTCACAGTTCATTACATCGGTCCAATCATGGTTTATACGCGGGTTCAAAAATCATTTTGATCAAATTACTTTATGGGGAGCTTTTAACATGCCAAAGGTTTATTTTTCATGCCATTAGTGAGCCAAACCATAGCACCACTTGGTGCCATTGTGAGCCAAAGGCATTTGAGCCATTCCAATGGCTCAAGCCATTTGTGTTGTTTAGTGGTTTTTTTGTTTTTTGTTTTGTGTATTGTGAGTGAGTGGGTATTTTTAGTGGGGTATTTTGTGGGACCCAATAACATGTTAGTGGTGTGTTATGAGGGAGGGTGTTTTTAGTTATTGGTGAGTTATTGGGAGGTGTATGATGTGGCGCTGAGGTGGCATACCAATAACATGTTATTGGTATCTACGATAGCTTTCATAGTTCCTTTTTACATTTTTATTTTTTCTTTGTTATCTTTCATATTTCGCTTTCCTTTCATAGCAAGATAGAGTTATTAACAACAGTTGGGGAAAGAAAGATATGTTACTTGGAACTTCAAATTGAAGTTAGAAGCAGCTAGTTTTTGTGTTTCGAGCACAAATCATGATTCATGAAGGGGACAATTTAGATAACGTAAAGTTAGATGTTGTTATTGATCTAAAAATCAAAGATTGCAAATGTTCAAGCATTACTATAAAAACCTGTGAATTTTTATAAGAGAAAAAGGGTAAACGTACTTATCATAATAGAAAATGACCAACTTACTTTTGGTATATGTAACGGCTTAACATATTGTGGTAAATAACTAAGTAACCGTTTGTATTAAATCGAGCTCTAATCGTTTCAATAGATGCAAAATAGAGAGTGACGTTTTCATTTATAAAAAAATTCATTAACAGATATGAAACATCATCATTAAGTAAAATCACTTTCATTGGCTATTTTTAACAATAATCCATATTCGTTAGGTGGTGGCAATCATTATCCCATGCCTCACACATGTCTCACCAACCATCAATAATATCATTCCACCTTATTCATGTCTATCTCATGCCTCACCATACTTTTTTTGTGGCAACCATGATCCTATGCCTCACCTCATTCATGCCTCCCCAACGTTCAAATTCCAACGTCTCTTTTCCCATGCCTCTTCGGCAATCTTTGTCGAGTACCACCAAACCGCAACCATACCGCTTAGGAGGCAATGGTGTTGCCGCTCGGCATGGCCTCATGCCTCACCATACCGCATCCCATTGCCACCACCCTTATAACCATTACATTAATCCATATTAATATCTAACCATTTATGTGCACCGAAAGTTATGTTTTCCAATTTCAAAAATGTTTTAAGAAATAAATTGATAGTTCATTTCATTTGCTATTTATAATGATGAAAATAAAATTGAATAATATGATTGTTAGTCACACTCTTTCTCAGATTTTTGTCATTCTTAACTGACTTCAAAAATATTTTTACTTCTTAAGCATCGCAAGATTAACTAACATGGTTTCCACCAAAACATGTTTTATAATTAAAAAAAGGAAAGTAGAAAAAAAGTTTGAAGTTCATACAAATTTTCATGTACTCACCAACGATGAATTTTTACAAGTTGTTAGAACTTGTAAAGATTCAAAGATGTAGTGTACATGAGAACAATGTACTATTCCAGGCACATATAACCCACACAGACTAGTGGATATAAATAACTAACAAGTTCTTTCTTCAATCGATGTGGGACAAACTGTTAAGATAAAAAGTTAGAAAAGTCTTCATATCATATAAAAGAATTTTATGTACATGGAAATAAAGAGATATATAATGCAAGAGTTATCAACACTTGGTGAGAGAACTATTTGTTACATGGAACTCTATATTGAAGTTTAGAAGCGAACGGATTTAGTGTTTTTGGAGCACGAATCATGAAGGGAACATCGTGGCTAACAAGAAAGTATATGTTGGTACTGCTTTAAAATCGAAAGATTGGAAATGTTTAAGCATGGTGGGCCATACAAGTTGGGTAAGGGATGAAAATGAGTTCATTTTTAATGGTTCAGTTTTGGTACGGGTAGAATAATAAACCATCAAAGTAACCGGTGATTGAATCTTTGGAAAACCCACCTGTTGATTCTATTTAATTGTGATTTGAGGACCATTTCATACTCGGCCCGCTTCATTGCAAGATTGGCATCCTTAAATCGAGTTTTCGTAAAATAAGAAACCACTCTCAAGATATAAAAAATGGTCAAACGGGCAAAAGATGTAGAATATTATTGTTATACAGTAACATATATAGTTTCAGGAAAGTATACTTCGTCGTCGCTCTCGTGTATAGTTTTATACATGAATCGTTGGAAGTGAAAAGGTTATTATTTCATGGTTTAGACCTTAGATTATAATCTTACTGTGTTCATGATGTATTTAGATATAGTCAGAGTCATAAGATGACTAAAAATAAAGGGATAGGAGTGACTAAACGCACCAACAGTTGATGAATCTAAAAGCAAGCAGGTAGGCAATCCTTTATAGTATACTGCTTTGATCACATAAGTCATGTTTTTATTGCTCTAATATGAACTGTTGATACAAAAGTTGGGCGTTTCTTGCTCGGGGCTCCAGTTCTCGTACCAATTAATGATTGTTGCTTGAGACCTGCGCACTAAGAGACAGAAAACACCGTTAGGCTTACCGTGGGATTGTCTCCCACGATTATCCTCCGGCGTGAGAGTAAGTAATCGATTTAGGGTTAAAGGTGAGTTAGGGTTTTGAGATCGTACCTTTAACGAGGGATGTGATTCCCTTTATATACGCACGGAATCCTTGTTGGTTCCGTGTTCCTCAACCTTCGGCGTATCCCACCTAAGTCGGTTGGGGAATGATTATCTCCTTGATTAAGAGATATCCGATATCTATTCCGTGAATAGATTCGTATTTGGGCCTTCGTGGGCCTAAACGCTTATCAGCGTAGCCCAGCTCGTGCTGGGCTTATCAGTATTGGGTTTTGGGCGGGTCCGTGACCCGGATATAGACTATACGTCATCATGTCCCCCCAGTCTAGTATGCGCAGTGAATAACTACGGATGCTAGACTAATAACCGCAGTCAATGAAACAACGTCGAAGCGTAGCCAAGAAGCCATAAAAATATATCCTCCCGTACATTGTATCTAGACATGGGATTAAAAAATTGGTGCCTCGTAAATCGGGGGAAAGTAACTGCAGTAACGTCCCATCAAGCAATCTCAGCCACACAGTTAGTGTTAGTGGGGTCCACGTGTCACTCATCATGTAGATGAGAAAAATTATATAACCCATCGCTTCATTTCCACTTTGCTTCTCACAGTAAAAATGTTCATCCGCCATTGCTAACAAAACTTCAAACTACAACCCAGGAAAACACTGTATTCAAAAGGTAACCGCACGTGCGCTTTGTAAAAACAATACCATGGTCAAACAGTTGTCTGATTTCACCTACGACCTCACCGAAAGCGGTCTTCTAGAATTCACTTCAGATTACTTTATACCTCTTGACGTGCATCCGGTTGTTCCGGGTGCGCGGGCATCTATTGCGGATTTCCCCAAAGGGAAAATAGGGGTATACACACGGTTTTTTGAATTCGCGAATCAACGTGTGCCCCTATCCTGATTTTTGTGCGATGTTTTAAATTATTACGAGCTACACCTATCCCAGCTGCACTGCATCGGTGCGGCTAAAATTAACAATTTTGAGGTGAAATGCCGTTTGCCGGCGGTTAACCCAACCATCCACCTATTCCGTGCCTTTTATCACACGACATGGTCACATAGGTGGGTATCCTTTGCTAAGCGCCGGTAGATTTTAGTGTTATACTGAGAAGCTAGATGCGCTTAGAAATTGGAGGGAGTCATTTTTCTGGGTAGACGACACATGCTTCCCGTGGCACTATGACTTTTATACCCGGGGAATGTTGCCGAGGGATGAGTGCCCCGTGCCTGGATCATATGTTGCTGAGGATGCGGAACTGATAAACGCGAACCGCATCCCTATTAGTTCCTATCCTGAGGAATTTTTGGTGCGTATGGGCATCAGCCGTAATTATTTTGGTATGCCGGATGAGATGCCAATCTTCTTAGGCGCCAATGGCCAGGGTGGGTACTCGTTCCTCGCACCCCCTTTTATAACTAATGTAAGAGCTTTCTGTCCTTTTCGCGCATTATATAACCTGTGTTATTTGTTGTCTGCTATTGCGCAGAGATGGATCTTTTCACCGTTGTGCACTTAGCGAAGCCTGTCGAGGTGAAGGTAGGGGCACATCCCCTGAAAGAAGGAGAGGAAGCTATACTAGCGGCCACTGCAGGTCATACCCTGGAGATGAACATAGGGGGAACAGGTACTAGCTCCTCTGTCGCAGTGGAAGCGACGCCGCTGCAAAGCGTGCCAAGCCCCAGGGTGCCTTCTCCCGTAGTGCAGCCACCACCTGTAGCCGTGGCGCAGCCTATGGAAGAAGGAGAAGAAGAGCCAGAATCTGGTTTAAAGCGCAAAAGATCCCGCGGAGAGGATGGCGCGAGCTCCTCGAGGAAAAAACGCCCTGTGATCCTCACTGTGGAATCATCCACCAGTGATGTTGCATCATCTCACCCGTCTGCTGATGTCGCTGGCCCACAGTAAGTCATATCGTGAATGCTTTTTTTTTTTTTTTTTTTTTTTTTTTGCGCACCAACTGTATATGGGAAACTAATAATGCTCTGTTCGTGTATGCAGGTTTGAGCAGGCTGTGGAGTCTCCCCCCAAGGATAGTCCTGTGCAGTCTGAGCCATTCAGCCAAAAAGATGAAGACTTGCCTGCTGGGGTTGCATCAGTGGGTCAATTGGTTGAAGAGTTGGTACAGGTGTCTGCACACCAAGCTGCAATAGTTGAGAAGCTAAGGGTACGTATTGCTGGTGAAGGCAGCCAAGGTGCTCAAAAAGATGAGAAAATTGCTTTGCTGGAGGCGCAGTTGGCTAGTGCCAGGGCTGAGGTAGAGAGTTTGAGCGTGTATGTGCAGAAGCAAGCCGAGGAGAAAATGGCGCTAATGGGCCAAATAAGCCAAGAGCGCACAGAGTCGTCAGGGTACAAGGCTTCGTGCCTCTGAGCACTAAAATATCTGGAGAAGGATAAGGACACATTGACCTCACAGTTGGAAGATTTTGGTGCCACTGTGAGCAGTGCTCTGGAGGCACAAGAGATGAAGCTGCGTAAGCTTACTTTGGAGTATGATGAGGAATTATATCCTCATCTAATGTCTACCATCTCTGAGCGCATGTGGCTTATCAGCCATGGTCTGCGTCTTGCTGCGCTGAGTACTTTTGAGTCCAAGGAGGTAGTGGACAAATTTGGTGGGGTAGTCCAATGTGCTTTGGCGAGAGGAAAATCAGAGGCTATAGAGGCGCTGCAGGAGGCTAACTTGCTGAAGGTACCTGCTGAAAAAGTTCCTGGGTATGATGCGCAGTCCTATGATAACATGGTTGCTGCTATGAATAAGATGAAGACTTTAGAGCTTCCCATGATTGCTGAAATGGAGCGCGAACAGGATTATCCTATAACCGTTATTATGGAAGGATTGACCTTAGCGCGCCATCGTACTGATGATGCAGAAGCACAACCGGACTATTTTTTGAAGCCCGATGTCTCTCAGCTGCAGGTGCCTGTTTTTGCTCACCCTAGGGACATTCTGAATCCCTTTGCTTTAGAAAAAGAAATGTCCTTGAAGGAAGTATTGGAAGCGCATGCTACCAGACTTGCTAAAAGGGAAGGTATTAAGGGTAAAGCAATTTTGTGCGGGGTTGGTGCAGCTCATCTTCCAAGATCTGATGGCGTGCCAGTGAGTGTTGCCACCGTGTCTCGCCAAAACTCAGACTTGTTGAAGAGGCTTAGCGAGAGTGTAGATGCTACAAGCCGCGTAGGGAGTTCATCACTGGAGCGATCTAATAGTATATAGGATCTTATGTTTATGAACATCCATAGTCCTTAATAAAAATCTCCTTTTGTTAAATGTGTGTTAATATTTATTGCAGCTTGTGACGTGCGTACTTATCTGTCTATCTTTGAGTAAAAGATATATTTGTCTGAGTATCCAAGTTGTATACGAGCGCAAATAATGTGAGAAATTCATAGTCATGTATGAAGATCATAGTATACTTAAACATAGTTTCTAAGTAATAGTGTCATAATCTTGTATGATGTGATATGCAGCGTACTGTAAATATCATCTTAAAGAACCAAGCGTGTTAATTCCTTATGTTGTTAAACGCGCACCATATGCACAGTTGCGCATCCGTCGTGGGAGGCGCACAAACTTATTCCAACGTCTTGAGAACAAGGTGTTTAACAAGGATACGTGATCCAATGTTGATGGGTTTGCAACCCTCTTACTCAACAAGTTGTTTAGTAGGTTAACTTATCCTTTTACCATCGTGGGTTTATGTAGTGCATGCACGCCATGTAGGCCAGAAATAAAAAATTGTTAAGACATACAGTATATGAAAATAACAAATGAAAATATGTCGCGGAGTTAGCTAGAAACCGCGGCGTTTTATTGATAATTCAAGTTTTTATGAGAAATAAATGAGACATTATACCAAGGAAACAAAAGTAAATACATAGATAGTTATTGGGCACTTCAATAAAGTGCCAGAGCGCTTATGCGCTGGGCCATAGCCGTTCCTATAGGTAGCACCCCTTAAGGTTGCAGATGTTCCATGTACGTGGCAGTTCGCGACCATCCAAGCCTCGTAGCTTGTACGCGCCTGTTCCCAAGGCTTCAGTAACCTCATAGGGTCCTTCCCACTTTGGTCCAAGCTTACCTGTGTCTTCTGCATGGCTTGCATCATTGGCGCGGTAAACGAAGTCACCTGGTCTGAATGAAACACGACGCACTTTAGCGTCATAGTATCCTTTCATTCTTGACTTTGATTTCTCCTCCCGGATGGCTGCGCGTTCGCGCCGTTCCTCGAGCAGGTCTAAGTCGACACGTCTCTCGTCATCATTGGTTGCCACATTGATTTCCGTAGTGTGGATAGTTGGCATTCCGATTTCGGCTGGTATGACAGCTTATGTCCCATAGACTAGAGAGAAGGGAGTGTCTCCCGTGCTGGTTTTGATTGAGGTGCGGTGCGCCCACAAAACATGCGAAATTTCTTCCACCCATCTTCCTTTGTGCTTGTCCAAACGTGCCTTAATTCCTTCACCCAGGCTTCGATTCGCACGTTCAACTAAGCCGTTGGTTTGTGGGTGTTTTACTGACGCAAAGTGCTGTGTGATGTTTAGCTTCTCGTGCCAGTCCTTGAAAGGGTGGTCGCAGAATTGTTTCCCGTTGTCCGAGATGATCTCACCAGGTAGACCAAAGCGGCATACAATGTTTTCCCAGACGAAGCGCTTCACCTGGTTGCCAGTGATTATTACCACTGCCTTTGCTTCGATCCACTTGGTGAAGTAGTCTATGGCGACTATGAGGAACTTTAAACCTCTTGCTGCAACAGAAAAGGACCTGCAATGTCAATACCCCACTTGTGGAATGGCCATGGCACCGTAATTGGTGTTAACTCCTGTTGTGGTTTGCAGGGAATGGGTCTGTGGACTTGGCAGTCGCTGCACTTTCTTATCAAATCCCGCGCATCACGGTGCATGGTGGGCCAATAATAGCCTGACCGTAAAGCGCGCGCCACCACTGACCGTGGTCCTAAATGCATGCTGCATGAACCTTCATGGATTTCTCGCAGTACATAGTTTGCTTGTAAGGGACCAACACAGCGGAGCCATGGTTGCAAGAGAGAGGGTCGATATAAGATGTTGTCCCGAAGTTCAAACATTTGCGCTGTGCGCCATATCCTTCGGGCTTCTTTCTGCTCTTGAGGTAATACTCCCTTGCTTATGAATTCTACTATTGGTGTCATCCACGTAGGTCCGTCTTCCTCTATTACCGTGGATACTTCCATTTCTAAGATGGATT
This sequence comes from Chrysanthemum seticuspe, assembly GCA_019973895.1. Lineage (NCBI taxonomy): Eukaryota > Viridiplantae > Streptophyta > Magnoliopsida > Asterales > Asteraceae > Chrysanthemum > Chrysanthemum seticuspe. Next base: position 250,560,086 of record BPTQ01000003.1, on the reverse strand, counting down.
TGCTTTTCAATGTTTCCACCAACACCTGTTTGGATAGGTGCGCAAAGCTTGTGGATGCGATTTTGCTTAGTGCATCCGCCTTGCGGTTTTCCCCTCTTGGAACCTGTTTGATGGTAAACCTGTCAAAGCTTTGAATTACTGCCTTTGTTTTTTCAAGGTACTGAATCATGTTTTCCTCCTTGGCTACATACTCGCCTAACACGTGGTTGGCTACCAGTCTGGAGTCTACATTCGCTTCCAGGTTGCGTACACCCATTCAAGATGCGACGCGTAGTCCCGCTAGTAGGGCTTCATACTCTGCCTCATTATTTGTCATTGTGAATTCGAAATGCAGTGCGTAAGTGAATTCCATTCCTTCTGGGTTTGTGAGGATGAGGCCTGCTCCTGACCCATCCACGCATGAGGATCCATCTGTGAACAAGATCCATGGATCTGGTAGTTCCTCCATGCGTGGTGCAGGTGCATCATCAGTGTCTGGCTTTTCGCTGATGAAATCAGCCAGTATATGCCCTTTTATTGCAGTACGTGGTCTGTAGGTGATGTTGTGCTCACCTAGCAACACACTCCATTTTTGCAGTCGTCCTGATGCATCAGGCTTGGAGATGATTTTCTTGATCGGTTGGTCTGTGATTACTGCTATTAGGTGCGCTTGGAAGTACCTACATAGCCGTTTAGCAGCAAACACCAATGCCAGGACTAATTTTTCCATGGCGCTATAGTTCATCTCCGTCTTCTTGAGTGCCTTGCTTACAAAATAGACAGGGGTTTGTATTGAATCCCTATCTGTTAGTAGCACTGCGCTAACTGCTCCTTCAGTTGCAGATAAATACATAATCAGCTCTTCCCCAGGTCTGGGTGCAACAAGTGTGGGTAGCGTTGCCAGGTGTTGTTTAAGCTGTGTGAAGGCTTCTTCTGCCTCCGTAGTCCACCGAAAGTCTCCCTTTCTTATACACTTCTTGAGTGTTTTGAAAAGGGGTAATGATTTGTCTGCTAACTTGGATAGGAATCTGTTTAGATCTGCCAGCTTTCCGTTGAGAGATTGGACTTCCTTCAATGTGCGCGGTGAAGGAAGTTCAATGACAGCCTTAGTCTTTTCTGGACACGGTTTTATACCGTCAGGTTCTATCAGGTATCTAAGGAACATGCCTTCAGTCGCGCCGAAGGTACATTTTTTTGGATTCAACTTCATGTTGATCTCTCGTAGAGTTTTGAACGTTTCCTCAATATCGCGTACGAACTCATCTTCAGTATGGCTCTTTATGACCAGGTCATCAACATAGACCTCTAGGTTGCGGCCCACCTGTTTTTCGAAAGCATTATCTACTAACCGCTGATAGGTGGCGCCTGCATTCTTCAAGCCAAAGGGCATTTTTGTGTAACAGTAGACACCTTGGCTTGTGTGAAAGGCCGTTTTTTCCTCGTCCACCTTAGCCATTTGGATTTGTTGGTATCCTTTGTATGCGTCGAGGAAACACTTTAATGGATATCTGCACAAAGACTCTATTTTCCAGTCTATCTCGGGTAATGGGTAGCAGTCTTGTGGACATGCTTTGTTAAGATCGGTGAAGTCTACGCACATCCTCCAGCTACCATCGCTCTTCTTTACCATGACTGGGTTGGAGAGCCAGTCATGATAGTAGACTTCCCGCATGATTCCTGCCTCTACTAGCTTGTGTACCTCTGCCAGGATTGCCTGCGCGCGCTCCGGAGCCTGGCCGCGCTTCTTCTGGCGTATGGGTGAGTATCCTTGTCGGATTCTCAGTTTATGCTCTGTGATTGAACGTGGTACTCCAGTCATGTGTTTTGGCTCCCATGCAAAAATGTCTAAGTTCTTTTGTAAGAGCGTACATATAGCTGCGTTGTCGTTGTCCGACAGTGACCCTCCGATGGATATTTCCTGTTCCGGGTATTCAGGGTGAATTGCCACCTTCAGATTTGGAACTTTGGTTACGCGCTGTTATGGGATCGGTGTCGTATCGCATGTAATCGTGTTACATTCTCTTTGCGGTACAGTGGTATTGTAAAGGGTAACAATACCACCTTTCACTGGGAATTTAAGCATCCCGTGCGATGTAGATGGCACCGCGCGCATAGCCGATATCCCTGGTCTTCCAATAATGCCATTGTATGGCGAAGGGGATTTGATCACCATAAATTCCATCAAGGCCGTCGCGGAGTGTTCTTCATTGCCAATGCTGACTGGTAATCGTATTTGCCCCATAGGCCATATCTTTTCACCTGTAAAACCAGTCAGCGCCGTTCTGACCGGGGTTAACTGACTGCATATTTCAGGCCGCAGTCGCTTGAAGCAGTGCTCATACATGATGTCCGCCGATGCTCCACCATCAACGTACATGCGGTGGATGTCGTGACCCCCCGCACTAATCTCAATGGTGAGTGGCTCTATCACTGCGTTGTCCGCAGTTAAGGTGGGGAAGGAGATTTTACTTCCTCGGGAAAACTCCTGGCTGACCTTCTGTCTAGTGACCCGCTGCCATGATTGTATCATGTAGATGGGGTCAGCCTTGTCTTTGGGTGTCTCCTTCTTGTTTCCACTCTTCTGTCTATCCTTTCCCTCATTGATATTTTTGACCAAATGGTCCAATCTGCCCTTTTTAACCATTTTGTCAATGAGCTGGCGCAGTTGGACACATTCATTAGTAGTGTGGCCCTTCTGTGCGTGGTAGTCACAGTATCCATTTCCGGTGCGTCGATCCTCTGGAGTGCGCATTTGCGGCGGTCTAGGAAAATTCGCACCTTCTGTTGCGAGTATTTCCTTAGGAGTCTTGGTCAGCGGGGTGTATCTGTCATTATCCCTTCCGCTCCCCTGACTGCGATAGCTCCTATTGCGATTGCTACCCCGGTCGGTGGATTGTCTCCCAGGTTGTTCCTGTGACCGGTAGTTCGAGTAGTTTCTTTTGCTATCCGCCGCGGCGGCTTCTCCTTGGACAAAGGACCGAGAGCGTTTCATGAGTTCATCAAAGGTTTCGGGAATCTTGTCGTTCAACCTCTTGATGAGTTCTGGGTTATTTATCCCGTTCATGAAACCAGAGATCTTTAGCACTTCAGGGCATGCTTTAACTTGCATGCATTCATCTTTGAAGCGTTCCATGAATGCGCTTGTAGATTCTCTCTGGCGCTGCTTTACCCTGGCGAGTTCGACAGGATTTTTAGCGCACTTCTTCCGCTGAGTAAAGTTTAGGCGAAACGCCTTTCTTAATTCCTCAAAGTCATTGATGCTTCTTCGTGGAAGCTTGCTGAACCAGTTTCGCGCGTTTCCTACCAGCGTGGAGTTGAACATGTGGCACCATACAGGCTGTGGCCAGTTTTCAATTGTAGCGGCTGATTCAAAATTTTTGAGGTGATCATCAGGATCACCCGTCCCGTCATAGGTTTTTACGTTGGCAGGCATGCGCCTCCTTTTGTTCTCTGAGAAGTCACTGATGCGTCGAGTGAACGCATCCACCTTTTGACGGCGCCACGGGAGATATATCTTCATCCTCCTGGTCATTATATCTATTTCTGGACTTCCAGTGTCTAGTTTCTCTATCCTCGTTGTCCGAGGAATTTCCAGAGAATGAATTTTCCCTCATTCGGCGCTTGCACCGACTGTCCTCAGAGTTTGTACTCGAAGGGCTTTCACTTGGGGAATATCGTCGCCCAAGTCTGTCATGTATTTTGCGGCTACCAAGTCTGGTGTGGACACTGGTACGCCGTTCATCCTCCTCACTTCCTTCCAGATGTTGTGAGTTGGACGTCTCATCATCCTCAACCTTCTTCCCAATTCTGTTAAACACAGGGGGTCGGTGGTTGTCTCTACCGCGCTTCTCCTTCTGACGGCGCGGTGGTGAGGTTTCGTATTCCGAGTCAAAACTGAGTCGGGTTTGTAGGCTTCGACTCGATCTCTTTCTAGCTTCCTCTTGCATAAGAGCGGTCAAGGTTTTGTAATTTTGGGATACGAAATCCTTTGGTGTTAATTCCGGTGCGACCCCTTCTAGAGCGAGGGTATTTGCTTCTACCGATGTGTCCTTGTTTCCATCCGGTGCATCTGGTGCTTTTGTTGGGTCAGTCTCTAGCACCGATTGGAGAGGAGTGGTAAGAACAGTGCGCAGTGGATCCACTGCGCTAGTGGTGGTTGTAGTGGCCTGGGTTGTCCCCGAGCGCGGTTCCACCAGAGGGAAGACCAAGTCATGGCATAATCCCTTGTTTTTAGCAGTACTGGTTGTCCCAGGAGTCTGCTTGGAAGCTGAACTGATGTGCGGCTTCTTTCCGGTAAGATCCGTTTGCGATCGCTGATTTCCATGTTTCGTCATTCTAGTCTTAGTTCTTAGTGAATGGTCCCACGGATGGCGCCACTTGTTGATACAAAAGTTGGGCGTTCCTTGTTCGGGGCTCCGGTTCTCGTACCAATTAATGATTGTTGCTTGAGACCTGCGCACTAAGAGACAGAAAACACCGTTAGGCTTATCGTGGGATTGTCTCCCACGATTATCCTCCGGCGTGAGAGTAAGTAATCGATTTAGGGTTAAAGGTGAGTTAGGGTTTTGAGATCGTACCTTTAACGAGGGATGTGATTCCCTTTATATACACACGAAATCCTTGTTGGTTCCGTGTTCCTCAACCTTCGGCGTATCCCGCCTAAGTCGGTTGGGGAATGATTATCTCCTTAATTAAGAGATATCCGATATCTATTCCGTAAATAGATTTGTATTTGGGCCTTCGTGGGCCTAAACGCTTATCAGCGTAGCCCAGTTCGTGCTGGGCTTATCAGTATTGAGCTTTGGGCGGGTTCGTGACCCGGATATAGACTATACGTCATCACCTATGTTTATAACAAAGACTAGAGATATTCACATGAACATTTCCCAGTAGTTACATAAAATGTGGTTCTTGTCCGAAACAAAGATGCTACAAAGAGTACGTCGTTTAAAAACATCTGGTCCATTTGTACTAATAATAATGCTAATTCTAATTGATGTTATTTTTTACTCGTACGATATCTACCCAACTATCAAACGTTTTGCTAAATTCAAAATGCAAAAGCTGCTACAATCATTCACCGTACTGTAAATAAATAACTTTAGTTACTGACTCTAACATTTGTGGACATATGCGTACTTTAATTGCATGTGGTAAAAAAAGGATCCAAATTTCTAAATAGTGGCACAATAAAGTATGAAAATGAAAGTCATGTTCTTTTACAAAGTCCTTGGGTCCTTTAAGCATGGGTAGGGTTCCCAATGGGCTTGACTCGTCTCCCTCCACCAAGGCCCACTCAAACATTTTATATTCTTAGATTTAGATAAAAAGTTAACAAGTTTATCCTAAAAATAAAATATAGTTTAAATTTAAAGTTTTAAGACACATTCGGATCGATTCTATGACTATAAGTTTATTTCATACTGGACCAGACCGGAAGTTATATATCTTTCTCGGTGTGAGAAGGGGTCATTTAAGCGTATCTAAAGAGACACCTTTCAATCTAGCAATCCAGTCTCCGTCTGTGAAACTAGTGCGATTATTGGAGTCGATTTTCGTAATAACTTTACTACCACTAGAATAAATTTTAAACATGTGAATATGAAAAGAACATTTTTATTAAGTTGTGAATGAGTCAACTGCTTAAACTATATAAAACAAATGATTGGATAAATCAATAAGTAGAACAAAAGCCATGTGCATGGATACAAGAATACAATCAAGTAAGGTACAAAACATGGACCAAAATCGAAGCTCAAGATATTCTAAGCACATTTACAAGATTCCAATTCAAGATCTTGTCTCTTCTATATGACTTGTCTTTCAAACCCATTGATATTATTTTGGCAAAGTACACCATTAATCCAAGAAAAGCCACAAATTTTTTAGTATCTTGCTTCTTGGGGTTGACTAAAAAGATCCTCTAAACACGACTCTCAACAACCTTAACAATAATAATTGTTGATAGAAAAGACACATATCTAACTCATATTATAAAATTATGTTTTACATCATCTTAAACCAGATAATATTGTATAATAATGTCAGCATACAATGTCTTAAAATGATCTTCAAGAATAAATTAATCAATGTCATTTTCCGTTTGTCATTCACAAGTTGCATGCTAATTACACTTGTATTGAATTCCTTGGTATATCTATGTTAATAAAATTGACAAATGTATAGTTTCAAAGTTTACATATTTCTTGTCATGAAATGATTTTTCAAACAAAATATCATATATGAGAAATGATACATGGACCTAAACTTATGCCTAAACTTAGACCTAAAACCACTTGGCATCATCCTGATGAGTTGTAAAATAAGTGAGTCCTTGTCTGCAATCATCAAGATGCTGACACTTGATTTTAGGTCTAAGTTTAAACCTAAGTTTAGGTCCATGTATCATATCTCATCATATATTATTGTAGTTTTCATGTTATGGAAAAGTAATATATTCGAATGAGGCAAGTACCATATTTGTCACTATGTTACATTTCCATGATAAGAAAAAGGGATCTTTGTTCTTTAACCAGTGAGTGGTTTGTGACAAAAGAAAAGACAATGAAAATGAACCAAAGTCAAATTTCTCAAAATGTTCAAATTAAAAAACTAGCTAGCATCATATCACCCCTTTTGAATTTCCAATTCAAAGCACTTTATGCTCACCTAGGGGTTTAAAAGCTATATAGAGTTATCATCAACAAGAACAAATGTTCAAAGACAAAACCAACAACCATCACAAACCCTTTTCACTTTGACCCATAATCTAATAATTATAATATTCAAACACATAAAAGAACACTTTTTAGTTGACCAAATAAATCCTAAAAGCCAAACCATAACCATTTAGCTACTATTACAAACAAGCTAATCATAAAGGGTTACTATTTGGGGAAACATTTATAAACCCATTGTTGCTATGATACCTGCATATGACTTTGCACTTGACCACATTTCCATATATATAGAACCCTGGTTCAACCATGACTCGAACCATAGGCGACGTGAACTTCTTAGCCTTGTCTCCACCCATATCCTCCATGTAGATTGAGTCAAACCGCATCCCTTTATCAACTCTAAATATAGGTAGTCCCGGATGAACCGAATTAGCCAATAAGTGAACCAACCAGATTGCTTTAGACGCGCCAAAAAACGCTTGTAAAAGCGGTTCGGGCCACGCACGAGTCCAACCCAACATACTCACAACTTCACTCATTTTCCTATCACAAAATTTACTAAACTCCTCACTAAACTGTTTAGTCCCTTTGTTTAAAACCTCTTCCCAACTTAACTCCTTTAAACGTAAAAACGACTTGAAATTCTCTTCACATCGATGGATCGGGTTAAGGGTCCGATTCACCCCGGATTTCTGAAACCCGGGTGACTCAAAATCCTCGAAAAACGCTCTGTTCAAAAGAGCTTCAAGATACAAAAGCACGATTCTCGGGTTTGTTGAAGCCGTAATCTTAATATCATACGGTTGAAGAAGCAACTGTATACGATCATAAAGCTTCCCACCAGCTATTTGAGGCAATTGCAACGTTAACGAACGACTAAGATGCCTCATTGTTGACCTAGACTCCGAAACCGACACAAGGAAATGCTCGATCACCCTATCGTGATCACCTATCTTAATGGGTTCATGTTTCACACCACTTGCTTTATTTGCACAATCATCAAGTCCCGACTTCAAACTATGACAATAAACTTCAAGCTTATTAAGCTTCTTCTCAAGTTCGCCCATCGAGAATTTCAATCTAGACGCCTCTAAAATCGCCTCGTCCCGTTTCTTAGTAGCATGAATAAGCTTATGAGACAATTCAGCTACAGCACTTTTCCATTGGTCATCTTTTCCTAGCCCTTCAGAGGAAGCTGATGTGGACGCTGATCTCGGGCTTTTTATCACTCTAGAGAAAATAGACTTAAATAAACCATTTGGGCTCGCATTAGAGTGTCGCCCTACGGTCGAGGTATCAAGTGGGACGACCGAGAATTTCTCTCGTGCACTTGGCCTACATTTGTTGCACGAGATACCTCGGTCGTCATACGATTCGGAGCGTTTTTTCGAGGGTTTGGTTGCGTGTTTCGGGGTGTGGTTATGAAGGGGTGTAGGTTTATGAATGTAGTATGAATCTTCAGTACTTGGTGTGGCTCTAACACTAGTGTTTTGTTCACATGATTCATCATCTTCTTTACCTTCTCTTTCACATTCTTGAATCTAATAAAACCAAAACCGTTACTATTTAACTTTTGATCACGAGATGATACAATTATTTAAGCCATAAATAGCACTATCATAAACACAAACCCGGAAAATATGATGTAACGTATTATATATATTTCATAAAGTAAATAAAAACACAAAGACCGACAAAGATAAAAACATGTAAAATCAAATCAGTAGAACAGGAACCTTAACATGTTTGGAATCATGTTTCAAACACAGATTATGTCTTTACAACATAACATGTTGGAAAAAAAACATGTCTCAAACTTTTTTTTTTCTTTCAAAACTAAGTTTTCTTACATATATAATTACTGTTTTTCAAACGTACTTTCGGGGACTGAGCCAGGACCAAATATGACCCCGTGTGCAAAATCTTTTGAAACACATTTCGAATAACCGGGTGCATTTAAAAAGTATTTAGGAAAAATAGTGTTTTTTCCAAAACTAACACTACATAAAAAATTTAAAAAAAAATCTATGGGATTGCCGGGCACCCGCGAAAACCCTCTAGCTCCGTCTCTGACTACTATAGAAACAAAATCTAAAATCTAGAATTAAGAGCTCAAAGATGTGTAAAAAAAAAAAGGTACTTACAGGAGTGACAGGAGGATGATGATGAGGAGATAGTGAAGAGAAAGTAGCAGCCATATATATGTATGTAAATATTTAACTGAAAATGATATCACTTGTTAACACATCAACTACAAATTCATTGCACCGTTTGATCTGCTACGAGAAATTTTACACACAGAGAGAAACAAGTGTGTGTGTGTGTGTGTGTGAAGGGGTTGGGTTGAAATGAATGTGGTGTAGTAATGGAGGTGTGATCGGTTCACTCGTCGGCTAGTTATTAATGAAGGCTGTGGGCTCCACTATATTTGACTCCATCAGTATTTTTACTTACTTGCCTCTGCTGGCTGATTTTGGTGTGGTTGTAATTTGTGTAGCTCAAGCACAAAGAGAGAGACTATCTGTATTTTCGCAATGTTTTAAAAACCGAGTTTTTAATTGACTTGGTTTAATCATTGAGTTATCGGTTTAATTGGTTCGATCGTTAGATTAATTCAGTCTTTCATTAAAAAATTTATATTTTTTAACCGGTTCGACTATCAGATTAACCCGGTTAAAAAAAAAAAAAAAAAAAAAAAAAAACGGCTGGATTTTGGAAAACGGGTTGACCCGTTTTTAAAAACCGGTTTTTCTTGACTTGTTTTTTTTTTCCTCAAAACCGGTTCAACTGATTAACCCGGTTAAGTCGACCCGAGTTTCAAAACATTAAGGCCCCGTTTGGTTTGTTGTCCGGAATGATAATCGGTAGAGATTTAGTATCATTCCGGTTTTTCTTGACTTTCATGTATGGCTAGATATTTAGTATCATTTCGGTTTTACATTCCCATGTTAACTAACCAAACATTAATACATAGAAATCAAAGTATTCCCTCATTCCGATTAGCACACATAATATATTGTCATAATTATATAAAAAAAGATAACTCACTTTTTTTTTTATTGTTTTAGTAGGAGTAATTGTTAGTTGCACTATCGTCATCTTTGATATCGTCTTAACATATATAAAAGTCACAGGTGGCCCTTTTCACACGTACGTAAACGTCATATTTTATTTATTTTTTAAAATGAATTGCAAAAATAGTCCCTGTAATAAGTTGAAATTGCAGACGAAGCTTTTACTTTTTTGAGAGTTCAAGTGTTGTTTTTTTGGAAAACCTTTTTTCCTTCATGCGTCAAAATGAAATGACTAAAATGCCTTTGATTTCAGTGAAATTATTCTTTTGCTTTGAAGCATTTTAGTCATTTCAATTTGAGTCAAATATGATATCAACAACAATAGTTTTTCACATGGACGACCCTTGTATTTTCAAAAAGATAAGATTTGTGTTAGGAATATTAACATATTACAAGGACGATTTTTGCAAGTTACTCTATTTTATTATATAAAATGGTTCAAATCAAAAGAAGTTCTTTTGATTTGAGTCATTGAATTAAATTCAATGGCTCATAAGTCCCTAACTTGAGTCAAGTTGTGTTTCGAACTTGAGAGGATATCCCTCCGAATTCAATACTATACTTTTCTTGCTTAATTGGTAATTTATTAACAGTGTTTATGGCTGGTTTTATGTTGATTTAAAAAGATGTGTTTGATAGGAAAGTTTTACTCTTTTGTTAAAGAAAAAGAAGCTTCGCTTTCAATGATAAAAAGTATGTTTGGTCTATTTAACTTTAATTTTGACTAAGAAAAACTAATTAATATTAATTGCTTATATTTAGACTACCAGAAAAAAAATGTCCTCATCTTTCTTAATAAAACATTATAATTTAACATGTATTTTCGCGATACATATATTAGCTAGTATTATCTTTATCTATATTACATTATAAAGTATTTAGGACTTTTTATTAAAGAAAGTCTTAAAATTTTAAAACTAAAAACATTACTATAAAAGGAAAAATAAAAAATGAATGTAAAATTTGAAAATTTAAGTCTCGTTAAAACCATATGTAACCGCCCTTCAATAATGTTACATTTTAATGGAATTGTTTATAAGAAAAGCTCACTATAGTTAAACCACCAATTTAATGCTAAAATTTGAAAAATAAAAATGTTTACCATTTACACTATTAATAATTTAAACTATCTACTTTTGAAAAACATTTATCTACTACTTTATAATAAGGAAGTTTAAAATAAAAAACATTTGTTCGTCACAAAAATAGTTATCGGGTACCCACCGCCGCATTGCGCGGGTACCCTTCTAGTTTTAATAACATCTTATATAAAAACTATTAATGGTAAATTACTTCCCTGTGGAAATGTTCCAAAATAATTATCTCACATTTAATTAATCAAAAACTTTTAAAAATTACAATAAATTCTTATCGGCTGACAAGTTTAATCGTTATAGTCGTGTGTTGTCAACTTTTCTTATAATAGAAACTTATATATCCCGAAGTATGAGATTGTTACGTAAGTTATATGAAATTTATGAAATTAATTATAGTAGGAGTCATATGGTTGGTGCAATATGGTACCGTCACATTTTCAGCTAAACTGCACGCCTTACGTCTTCCTATTACTATTTTCTTATGGGAATAAATTATGATTAATAGAATGAGATATTATTAGCATCTTTAATTATTTGTAACCAGTTGAATACTTTTCTCAGTAAAAAAATTAAGAAAATGCGTATTTTACTTATTAGGTATAAGTCTCGTGCACGTACAGTATTTACACAGGAATTCAATAATAATCTTAAAATATTTTTTTAATATACGGATATATAAGAATTTGACATAGTTTAATGTTTTGTATATTTGATGCTACACACACGACGTCCTAAGTATAACAAGTATTATATTTTAACTAACTTTGTTTGGTGGATACTTGATACTTATAATTTCGTGCATCTACAGAACGTGAGTATTACAATTAAATTACTTTATCGTTATCTATATTCTAGTTACCAAATTTATCATTGACTAATATTAGCCAATATGAAGCTCGATTTTGCAATTAAGTTCTCTCATCTATACATATATATGAGACTACACATGCCACATAACTAATGCTTAGTAGGCATTTTAATGTTGACATGGCACATCTTTTGATGAGGTGGAAATGCCACCATGGCAACAAATCCGATTACATACTAAAAAAGAATTTGTACCGGGCAAGATTCGAACATGGGTCTCAACATTCAAAGCCTCAAGCCTCAACCACCGAGGCAATCCACTTATTGTGATACAAAGTCTTCATCTGTTTTTACTATTCATTCTGGAAAATCCTATACAACGAAATCCCTGCTCATTTGGCTCTACATTAATTTTTGCTTCAATGCCATCCCCTATTTCACGCACCATAACTAATTTCTTAAAAACAGCCAAATCCCCTCAATCTCTACCATGTTTATGTTGATGTATTTCAAGATTTCAAAATCAAAATCAAGATCCACTTAAAAATGATGGCAAGGAACCCTAAATGTAGATCAATCAACGCTAGGCCCTAACAACATAAACTATTCCAGCCAAGAATTCATAATCGATACTCACCTCGCTTATTTAAACGCCCACATATACGACCTCAATCAAGTCGACTCATCTATTCCAGGTCTGTGATTTCGTAATTCTATGAAAATAAATGATTCATTTGTTTGATTATTCTTTGTTTGATTAATTATTAAATAACAAATATATAAATGCTTTGATTGTTTTTCTTATGTTTTTCTTGTTGTCTGATTGTTTTTATGATTATTCAAAATAGGTTGGTATTATTAAATCAGTTTCATATATCACGTTCATATGATTTACAATTATTTAATCACATAATCATTTTTGTATGATTTGTAGCTAATAAGGTTTATAGTCATTGTAGTTCGGATTGATGACTCACTGATGGGGTTGATTATTGGGAGTTAAGTATCAACAATCATTGTAAGGCAGTAAGGTATGTTTGATCTTAAATTTACGTTTGAATCATTCATCTCATTCGAATAACTATAACTTGCATCCTATTAATTTTTGAACCTGATATATGTATAGATGTGCAGTTGATTTGTTACAACTCAGTTGCGTTGGATGAGATGCTTCCCAAATGCTGAAAATGAGATTGCATTATATGTAGCTGCAAAGCTGCCACCGTCTCATCGACTTAATGATGTGATAGACTCACAGATGCAGATTTGCATATGCAATGTGAGCTTCAATGGTTTAAGGTGAGCAAAGTAAATTTATGAATTTATGAGCTGACAATGGATGTCATCCGATAATTAGGAAAACATATGCATCAACTGAAAAACAAAAGTTGAAACTCAAAAGTGAAAAGAAACACAAAGACATATATTGTCCTATCTAACTGTTTTTTAATTCGTTGATTTGTAGGGACGAAGGGACTTTTAAGTGGTTAATGGAGCAAACTCCAGCTCCCATACCATCTGCGTCAGAAAACCCAACCAACCAAACACTACCCGAGACTAATCCCAACGCTGCCGATTTCAACACTTGATGGTACGTTATTTTGACACTTTCGTATTCATTTCATTATGTGACAGATATAGGCCTCAGGTATTCCGGTATATGTATATGGTTGTACTTTATTGTAGCATGATTTTGGTTACCAAGGCAGTGTAAAGTTAAATGAACAATGGTAAAATTTGCGATGCTGACTCGACTCATATTTCTGATACAGGGGAATGGAGTGGATCGGGATGAACTCAAGGAATTGTCAACAGATTATGGCGTGACCAAACAGTTAACTATTCAGTGGTTGGTTTCAATAGTTGTGTTCATGCTGGTGTTGGGTTTAGTTTATTGCTCTTACGTGTTGGTTCAGTTAATGTGTTTAGTGGGTGTTATATAGACGGTCTTATATACATTTTCATATAACCTGTTGCTGCTGCTGCTTATAGAAAGCTAAGGCAGGCTAATATTTCGGCAATATAGTAAAACATTTGAAAAAGATAAAGATTTATTACATAATCTAAATCCATTAATTATTCACACATTAATCGGTTAAATTTAGTTTTATTAACAGTTTAACACTTTCATACACCTTTTATATAAATCAAGTTATTGTGCTTTAATATTGACTTATGAACAATGCGCATCTTTGAAACTCAATACAAGTTTATGTTTTTTCAGCGATTTTGTTTAAAGCTCATTATATGGATGGTTCAATTAAATAAAAGTATCTTTTTTAGGCGTACGGATGACAGCTGTGGTCTAAAACTTCGTGCCTCTGGGATGGGTGCTAAACTACGACAGCGATGAATCAGCTAACGAGGCCATGAAAGACATGGATGGAAAGGTTAGAAAATAACATCAGTTGACATTTTATTTAATTGCACACTTGCACTTTCAGCCATCAATTAAATTCGTTAAATCTGTTATTATTTTTTTGAAAGTAATGGTGACGGCAAGTATATATAGAAGAGTTCTTAACGGGGAGATGGAGGGAAGATAGTGATGAGGGGGTTCTGGCTTCGGACTTTCGGGTCCGATGTTGATTGAGACTGAAAATCTTTTGCTAACTTAGGTATAATTTTCTCGGCTTCTATTTCGATTTCATTTAAGCTCTTTGGCTTTTTGTAACTGTTTTTGCTGAATATATACCAACAATTTCAGTTATGTATGTGGATAATATGTTAACGTGGTGTATAAATTGGTTTTAACAAATACATTAAATCAAGGCATAATTTGTAATGGACAAAGACGCTAAATTACTCTCCCATTCTCCCTTATATAAATCATCATATTAATTTGTGATTTGATTTGAACATCTACACACAATCTGTTAATTTGTGACTACATATGTTTTCTCGATTGAATTAATACATGCTTAATATTCTCTTTGTTTCTTTTTTTTTTAAAATCAAGTTAAAGATTGTAGTATATTCATTCACTAACAATTACGGTCAGTATAGGTGCACTTCGACAAATAGGCTTATTCGAGCTCGAGCTCGAGCCGAGTTTGGAGCATACTGTATGTGCGTTTGGATTTGCTGGTTTCACTATTCTTACTGAGGATTTTGTGTTGGTGCGGGCAACATTCGTCGTTTCTCTGTGACCGTGAAAACAAAATTTGGCGACAAGCTCAAGTTGCACACATGTATGTAAAATATTTTGCGAGTAGTATCTATAAGTTAAATGTATTTTCAAGCTACCAAAGTCAAGTATTGAAGTAAAATTTGCAAAGAATACATGCCTTTTTTTTCTTTTTTTCTTTCTTTTTTTTAATCGAAGCAATTAACTTTTTTTTTCAGCCGGGGTCCGGCCAATGATGGAGTAAGTAATAAACCTCAACTACCATATATATTTGAATCACGTTCGTTTTTTGTTGATATATTTGTTGGAAAATTTAGTGCACTTGTGGGATGGTTCACACCTTGTAATGGGTTAGGAGGTACGGAGTGTACACCCATAAGGTCCAAGAACACCATGACTCTAATAGTGGTATGTATTGGTAGTGCTTGGTGAAAGTACGGTTGTGGTTAACGCTGATTATCAGTGTTTCCACTGAAGCAGTACTTCAGCAGGATCAGTGTTTCCACTGAAGTGGTATCTCACTGAAGTTGTGTTTACACTGAAGCAGTGGCGTTTCCACTGAAGCAGTGTAACCACTGAAAGCACTATGAAAGTACTGATAAATGACAGTTACAACTGCATCATTATGACCACGTTTAATTGGTCATGTAACCACTAACGACTATAATGGGGATAATTATGAGGCTATTAATGGGCCGATTAATACTCATAATTCCATTGGAACGGTCAAGAGTAACCTCCTATAAATAGGAGCTCTGAACATGCATGAAGAAGACACAGAAAACACAAAACACTTATAAGTGCAAGGGTTAAAGAATTGTGCCTAATTCTCTAACTGCATTTGGTCTTATCCCAAGTAGATATTCGTGATACCCAGGCATTAGGGTCGAATAGTTTACTTTGGAAAGTGATCACACGATTCCAAGTGATATCCGGTAACCACCTGGTGGTATTTGTTACTGCTGACCATTGTTTGTTTCTGCTGAAACAGTTGATCGTTTCTGCTGAAGTTGATTATCTACACCCTGTTCTGGGACGAATAACCACCAACAATATTTTGCTTCCGGACCAGGTTATGCTCAAAGATAGCAAAGAAGCTGATGAATCCAGAGGCAGACGAGATACTACGAGCAAATATGGTGACGAACATAGGCACAAACTAATCCAACTCGCAGTATTCTATTGCTAAATATGGTGGACTAGCGACGGTTAATAATGGTGCTATAATTGCGATAATCATTGACCTCCCTGATGCCATACAAAAGATTTCACTATTCTTATCAAAAAGGTATGATCGTAAAAGTTTACGAGCCATTTTATGTACTATTGTCACATACGAATTAAGATTGGAGATTCTTAGCGATGTTTATGCTACAAGATTAAATACTATCAACTATTAATTGAGTAAATCATTTAATGACATAAAAGCGTTACAAATGTATATTCGTAGCCGATCTTATAATCATTGTATTTGTGTGTGCGCAATCTGCATTTTCTGCAAAACTACAGTTTAATGTGTGTCTAGGCTGCTGCAAAACTGTAGTTTAAAAGGCTGTTGCCGTCGTTTTAAATTGTGTTTTGACATACTACAAACCGTTAGCTTTAAGGGGTGTTTGTGTCGATTTAATGGTATTTGGGCCTGCTGAAAAACTGTTTTCTAAAGGAGTGTCGTGCTAACCGTTCAAGGGGTACTTGAGCTTGCTGCAAAACTGCCGTCTGAATTTGTATTTTTATTATCTTTTCCAGGTTCTATGGGGTGTTTGTTCCGCCACAAACTGCAACTTTTTTAATCGGTTGTTTCGCTATATATGTTGTTGTTTTTAGGGTGTTTGGATCTGCTGCAAACCTAGCGACTTGCGGGGACTTTTGTGTCTGCTGCAATTGTATATTAAAGCGGTGTTTAGGTATGGCTGCTGTTGTATACTGACTTAAAACAAATTTATGGTTCACATACATATATTTTTTAATACTTAGGCTGTAACTTGGCCTGTTGCCAAATGCTAAGCTTAAAATCTTCGGTAAGTACTAAAGTTGCCAGTGGCACTTTTACGATTACACAGGTCGAAAGCTATAGCAAACACCCCCGCCGCAACGCGGGGGGCTCCTGCTACTTGTTTAATAAAGAAGTTTAGATAGGTGTACGTAAGCATTTAAATATACTCTTGCCTTTGTGTGGTTGTTTCAAGAGTCAAGATGAAAAAAAGTTTGAAGGTTCTTTGTTGTAACAAAGACAGCGAATACACAAACTACTCAACAAATGTTGTATACAAAGCAGTTTTATTTTGTAAATGAATAAGAACCATGTAATTTATTTGTTCTCATACTTATCATTATTCTTTTTACATATAATACATGAAATACTGTAGTTTTTTCAAGTTTTTTTGTTTAACATATTCACCGTTATTCATTATTAATTTACGTCCATTTCGATTATGTCAAGCAATATTATGAAACGAACCCGCCCATTGGGCGGGTTATGAAGCTAGTTAATAAATAAAAAAACAAGTTGCAACAAAATGCTTTTATCTTATTATATAAAAGATTGGTAAGAGCATTTGGCTACTTAGAGTGAGGGGTATGGGCTTCGTCAAATTTCGCCACTTCCGACGTGGCTTCTAGCCGGTTGTTTTCGATCCTCGCCGTGATACCAGTGGCCCTCGCCACTTGGTCTTTCGTCGTCCAAACGACACACAAAAGGACAAAAGATTTCAAAAGGTTAACGTTGAGAAATTACCGTTTTAATCAAACGGATTTTTTTTTTTTCATTTCAAACCCAATTTAATACACCCTTTTCTTTATAAATACTACTCATTTTTTACTAAAACATTCACACTTCTCATTCACAACCATAAATATATTATCATCCTCATCTTAATCCACAACCAAAAATGTCTCAAGATCCCAACGAGATGTCGTTTATGAATCTCCTCAACTCGTCTTCGTCAAACCCGTCCACCCCATCGTCTCAAACCTCAAGCACTTCTTCGCAAGTCGGATTTCAAGCTTTTCAATATCCAAGACAATCACCACCGCAATTCTATCAATCACAACCGCAATTTTATCCCTCACAACCATCACCACCGCAATTTTATCCGTCACAAGCACCACCACCGCAATTTTATCCGTCACAACAACATTACTTTGAATCACAATTCAAAGTGCCTCAACCACCACCAACCGATACACGTGAAGAACGTCGTCAAGGAAAAAAACCGGCCAAAACGACAAAGAAAAAAAAGAAGGCCGTTGTAAACTTGGACGCTGACGACGAGGAGGAGGATGTGGATGAAGAGGGTCGCACGACAATTTGTTGGTCAAACAATGAAGAAAAATTTTTAGCCGAGTGTTGGGTCGAGGTATCCCAAAACGCCGCTATCGGTAATGACCGACTAAACGATGCGTTTTGGACTCAGATTTGGGAGGACTTCAGGGCTCGTAGTCCTGAGCCTTATCGTACAAAAAATATGTGCACGGGAAAATGGTCTCGGATAAACGGTGATTGTCAAAAGTTTAATGGTTTTTACAAGCATTTGCAGCGTAGATCCGGGGAAAATGATGTTGATCACATTGAGAATGCAAGACTTGCTTACAAAAATGGGACGGGGAAAAACTTTAATATGGTTTCGGCATGGAAGGTTTTGAGAGAATATCCCAAATGGGACGCGCCGGATGGGATCAATGAAGATAATATCGCCGAATTATTCGGCCCTGATCCTAGAGCTCGACCCGCAGGCAAGCCTCGTCCGGCAAAAAAAAGTAAATCAGTGGAGTCGTCAACGAGCACCGGAGGGAGTCAATCGGATGCTATTGCGGAAGCTTTAGCTCAAGAGTATAAACGTAAAGTTGACGGAGCACGAGAAGTGTACAATGCGAAGATTGCGAAAGAAAAGTCGGATCAAGAGTGCCGAGAATTGGAGTTTCTCATGCATGATATTGAAAATTTGCCGGAGCCAAAAAGAACAATCCTCAAGAAGAAACAAGATGAATTGATAGCAAAATACTACAAATAGAGTTGTATTGTTTAAGTTTCGTATGGTTTTTATTTTCCGTATGTTTTTTTTTTCCGTACGTTTTTTTTTTCCGTATGTTTTTTAAATTTTCCGTATGTTTTTTATTTTTATTTTCCGTATTGTATGTTGTATTTTTATTTTAAATGAATGAAATGAATTTAGTTGTGTTTGGAAAATATGGAAAATAAATAAAATGATAGTGGGTGGGGCCCAAGTGAAGAGAAGTGGTGATGTTGTGATTGAAGGGTATTTTTTTGTTAGTGTGTTGGAGTGATGTGGAGGTGATGTGGCACACGTGGGGCCCAAGTGAAGAGAAGTGAAGAGGTTGTGATACCCCTTGCTCTTAGAGGGGACGGAGTGGAGTCGGGTTGGGGGGGCGAGTTCATGAAACCGAACGGCTACACCATATCGTGTAGCTCGGGTAAGGGGGGCGGGTTGGATTTGCGAGTTCAGAAGCCGAAGGTGAACGTTGCAAATTTAAACGTTGGGTTTGTATTTCTTATTTTATTTTGTCTTTTTTTTGCTTGTTTTTGCAGGTACAGGAACAAAAAGGGTACCACTCCGAGGAAGAAGAAGGTACCACAGTGCAGGTAAAAAAAAAAAAAAAAAAAAAAAAAAAAAGAAATTCGGGTACTAGGGTACCACTCCGTCCACTTAGGGTAGTGTTAGGGTAGTATTGGGGTAGTTTTGAGTTGAAAGATTTTTATTGGATAGAGGTGACGTGGCACCCTCAGGGTATTAGGGTAAGAAACTACCACTCCTCCCTCCCTTACAATTTCATTAGGAAAGCATAACGTGTGAATTTTGTTTTATTGATTGTTGTCATGTTTTTTAAAATAAAATAATGATTGTATTACGTCTTTAGTGTTCCAATTTAAATATTTCTTGTCTCTCTTGTAATTGACTTTCAAGCTATTTTATTTTTGTTTTGTATACCAGCATATATATATTTTGTTTTGTATAATGTTTAACAGGACCATAATATACATAACTTTAATCCGGAAGTTTTGTTTTGTATAATGATAACAAATCCAAAAAGAATATCACATCAAATTTCAGTTTGTCTTTTCCAATTTGAAATTTGTTTGTACCACAGTGTCTTTGAAAAAATTTATATGATTCCAAAAAAAAGTTTAGATTGGCGGGAACACTTTGACCCCATATGCTTTTCGGCACCAGCCATTGTCCACCTCATAAGGAATAGCTCCGGAAACTCTCCTGGCCTAGTGAGGCACCAACTGGAGTGAGCACGAGACAAGACTCGGACCCCTGAGCTCTAATTCCACAAAATCTCTCTAGCGTGCCCATAGGTTTTGCGAAAGTGGGTACCTATATGAAGCAAATGTCAAAGATGAGACTTGAACTTGGGTCTATTGACTGAAGCACAAGTGCTTCAACCATTGGACTAATGCTCCATTGGTAAAAAAAAAAAATTATATGATATATTCACTTATCATATTCTTAAATAAACAATTAAACAGTTTTTTGAAAACACTACAATAGTTTATGAGGCATGACGGAGTGGTACCCTAGTACCCTAATACCCTGAGAGTGCCACATCACCTCTATCTAATAAAAACCTTCCAACTCAAAACTACCCCAATTCTACCCTAACACTACCTTAACTAGACGGAGTGGTACCCGATCCTACCCTAACACTACCTTTCATAAAAAGACAAAAAAAAATAGAGAAGAAAGGTAATACTCGATCGGCTTCTGAGCTCGATTTGGTACAAAATTTCAAGTACCCTATGTACTGGGGACGGTGTACCCTATGTACTGGGGACGGTTTACCCTAATACCCTAAGTATACCCGCACCCCTACCCGTGCTCCACTCCGTCATGCCTGAGCTAGCCTTAAGTCCCAAATAATTACCTACTTGCATTTGATTTTAATGCAATTGAAAGTGCCCTGCATGAATAAAGTACATGGTACCCATATAAACGAAATATGAACACTAATTTTAATCATTGTTCAAGGAATTTCGAAGAATAAACGCTAAGCTATTTAAGAATGTACTACAAAACATTATCGCATGAATGTCATCACAATATTAAGGCAAGAAATGGCCATTTGGTTTATGACTTTTTTGAAGAAAAAAAAAATATATATATTGCAACTTGCAACAATTTGTTTATTTTGGACAGTCAAGTATTCACACGCATAACTTTTTTTTTTTTTTTTCTTCTTCATTTTTTTTCGGAAAGCAAATTTTTACGAACGATATCACACATCTGACACATGTTTTCTCTTATAAGTCTTTGACGAGACTTAAACTCGTAACTTTTTGATTGATTAGCAACTCACAGATCACTAGGCTAAAGACCCTTAGATCTAGTATCGACACACATGTAACATGTTATATCATATGTTACTCTCTATATCTCATACACTTCTGGAATAAAAATTTTAACCAACAATTTTGGTTTGTTATTAGTCACTCACAAAGTAAATATGTGTGCTTCGAGGGTTGCCTTGGATCGTCTCCCGACTAGAAACAACCTATGTCGACGTGGTATTCTTCGTATTGATGAGCAACTAAAAAATTACTTGTACTTCATACTCGGTTTGGATACCGAACGACATCAATTCAAACATTTCATTTAAAATCGGTACCTGCTTACGATAGATGATCATATAATTTAGTGTCACTAATCAATGAAATACCGTAGTCCATTTATTTACCCATTCAATATGCATTTTTTTCATGTGCTTTTTATTATGAGTAATGAAGATAAATTGTCTGTTTTTAAGTGTTTTTTAAACGGTCCAAAATCACTCGAAACACACGTACAAATGTCTTAACGTTGTTGAATCTCATACATCACAATCATTGATCGACTGATATTAATTGAAGTAAAGGCCATTAGTATTTAACTTGTTTTTATAATGTCCTTTTTTTTTTTCAAAAAATCATTTCTTTTTTCATATTGCTAGTTATATGGTTCCATATGTTTGTTATTGTATCCACTATCCAATTGTTCGTATGAACATTAGCAGTTCAGTTCACTAAACAACATAGTTACCACCTTATTTTGTTACATGAGTTTTAGGGTTCAAATCTCATCAGGTGTATATTTGAGAGGCCAGGGGTAATGTTCGAAATGGTCATTGGGATACTCGGGTAGAGTCATGTATATCAAAATCAAATACTCGACCTCTTTGAATAACCTGAACAGTAAAAAACTCATTTGGTTACCCAGTTTGTAAAATACCATCCTCAATTGTGAAGGCAATTTCCGAAACTTTATATCTGGTGTGTTTGGTAGCAAGCATAAAAAAGCTTTTTTGAGCAATTAGCATTTACTCCCTCCGTCCCAAAATAATTGTCTAGTTTGACTTTGTTTTTTTGTCTTTTTACTTTAACTTTGACCATAAATAATTTTATTTGTGTTACATAATATTTGATGCAAAATATATGAACGGATTAAGGTTTAAAATGTGTTTTCATTGGTATAATTTTCATTAAGTATTATATGACACAAATAAAAGTATTTATGATCAAAGTTGAACAAGAAAGACTCAAAAAAGTCAAACTGGACAATTAATATAGGACGGACCGTCTCATAATAATTGTCTAGTTTAACTTTTTTAAGTTTTTTTTTTTCAACTTTGACCATTAATATTGTTATTTGTGTTATATAATACTCCCTCCGTCCCAAAATATAAGTCTATATTTTAATTTTCAAAGTCTTTGTTTTCTGACTTTGACAGTAATTATTTTTTTCCGTGCTATATGATACTTGATGAAAAGTATACCAATGAAAATACATTTGAAACACGAATCCATTTATATATTTTGCATCAATTATTATATAACACGAAAAAAAATAATTACGATCAAAATATGAGGAGAAAGAATTTGAAAAGTAAAAAACGGACTTATATTTTGGGACGGAGGTAGTACTTGATGAAAATTATACCAATGAAAATACATTTAAAACCCGATTCATTCATATATTTTTTATCAAGTATTATATAACACGACTTAAAATATTTTCTAAAAAAGTCAAAGTGGACTATTATGGGACGGAGGTAGTAGCATTTAGAGTTATTGGTTGTATGCTTGTTTGAAATGATCCACAGTTAACATTTATGAAAAAAAATGTTAAATGTTCATTGAAACAACATTTTAAGAGCAACGAAATTAAAGAATTACTTAAATACCCTCATATAATTTATTTAAAGAGTTTATATTTAAATATGTATGCCCTTTTACGTCATTTTACACATTATTATTACAACTACAGCCAGTCTATCAAACACTTTTATAAAATAAACTGCTAGCGCTAAAATAAATGTTTACTGATAACTGCTACCGCTAATTTCGACAAACACACCAGAGGGTTAAAAGTGTTAAGATGGAAATATAAAGGCCCAAACATGGGTGAGGTATAAAGATAGGAATGTCTTGGTTACTACCAATAAGAAAGATATGAATCTCATTAAATGAGTGTTCTTGCCGGTTGGTCCTTTCGTTTTCAATAATTACACTCAATGTTGGCTTTTAGCCATAGCATTTATGGCTATATCCAACTACCTTTCTCAAATCGTATTTAATTCACACATACATAGGTCTCTCGTAGACGTGGATATTGAAACTTTGAAGGTACCACCAACCCTTCAATCCTAACTAGAAGTGACATGTATTTGGAACCAATATAATCCATGTGACTTCAGTAAATATATAGCCAAGTAGAATTAGCAATTAAAATATATGTACCAAAACTTTTAGGTACTAACCACTCAAGGCTGGTCTAATGGTAAAAGTGTTTGTGACTATCAATCTAAAATATATGATGTTTCAAGTTCAATTTTTACTAGATGCAAATAATCTTGAAATAACCACGTCAACTTTCTGAAAATGAAGGGTTTTACCTGGTTTGAGTCTGTGTAACGGTGTATTCAAACTTCGTGGATTAGTTAGACAAAAGGTCAGAAACTATTGTTACCAAAAAAAAATAGCAAGCACATACATGTTTAGCCGAGTAGATTATATGTCTAAACTTATATGACCATAATATGTTGGTTTCAGGACGGAGCTAGGGGGTTTCCGCGGGTGCTCGGAAATTCCATGAATTTTTTCGATATGATGTTAAGTTTTGAAAAAAACACTGATTTTTTCTAAATGCATCCGGTCTTTCAAAATGTGCTTCCAGTATTACGGGTCAAAAGATTTTGTTGCACCCGGTCATATTTGGTCCTGGCTAGAATAAACTCACTTTCTCATAAATAAATACATACCAAAACTTCTAGGTATGAAATTAGACACATTTTTAGAACTTCAAAAATATTTCTCTTATAATTATCTCAAAACCTGTAGATTAGTCGGTGGAAAAGTCGAAAACTATGATTAAAATGTGTGAGGTCTCACGTTCAATTCCTGCTAGGTACAAACAACCCTGAAGTTGTCACGCCAACCTCCTGAAAAAGAAAAGTTTTACCCGTTTGAATCTGTATGACGGTGGGTTCAAATCTCGTGGATTAGTCGATCAAAGATGTGAATTCATGGTTACCAAACAAAGGAAGTAAACCAAATGACATTTACGTTTTCGTACAGTACGTTCCTACAAAACAAACAAGCACATACTCAGTATATAATTATAGTATAGTTGTTTTACTGTTTACGATCAGTAAATGCATGTGATTATGTCTATAGGGAATGCATGCAATGAGAGGTATCGACATGGATACGCAAAGTTTTGTAAATAGGCCTCATGCATGATCGATGCATGAATGAATAAGCTAATATGTAGTAGCTTGTTGGGTAAAAAGTTCCTTGCGTGTTTGGATAAAAAAAAGTTACATGATCACTCAACATCAAATTTATGTCGTAGGTCATGACCAATTGACAATAGTCGTCTCTTTGGTCTTCCCCTTTCTCAAGGGCAATATAAAACATGACAAAGCTTCATTAAATTCCTTTGAATTTTTAAGACATCCATCGGCCAATTCTCGACTCAATCATCGCAATATTTCACGAACACGTACTGCAAAACGTTGGTGGTGCAATAACTCTTCTCGTATACACTTGTCGAACTATCTTTTTCATCGGTACTGTTAGATGTCTCACTCACTAACTTGTTGCCCCTCGTTCGTGCAAAACTCGAGCGTTTTTCACATAGTAGTGAACACTATTTCTACTTGTGTAATTAAGTTATGTTACTTTTGACAACAAAAAATATACTCTTTAGCTTTAATCGTATGACTTTTTTTATCTGAAAATAAAATAAGTGTGATACGTTAATAGGTTCAGAAATCCTTAAAGCATATGAAATACTTACAATGATTAAAATTGTTTTACAACAAGAATATTGCATCATGATTTCGAAATTTATTTCAAGAATATATCATATTGATGTCAAGAAATGTGTGATTAAGTCCTATATAATTACCAAACATATAATATTTTTTCATCTCAACGTCATTAATTCACTATCTCATGACGGATCAAGCCAGACGTCGTCACAAAGGTACATCCTCTACTAAAGAAAGTGAAGTAGAAGATACCGCCACTAGCCACAGGCATGAAGGTGTTGGTATGTCGGACATTCAAGCGTTAGACTGTATTCTTAAGTTTCATTCGCGTTATAAAGTATTCCCATGGGACAATCCAACTTCCTTGGAAAATTTTTTGTCTCGAGCAATTCATTTGGGCTTTGGAAACGCGATAGAATGGGATATGAAGTTTGAACATTTGAGGAATAAGTGGTGGAATCAACGTAGTCGTTCATTGAATAAATATGATGAAAAGGAATATAGTTTGTGGCAAAAGATTTGGGGTTGGGATGGTTCGAGTGCATCTTCTTAGTGAGAAATGTTAGCGTTATAGCAATCTATATATGTTACTAGATATAAATTGAGTGCACAAATGGTTTTCTAGTTTGCATCGCAATCCATATATGTTACAAGAAAAATAAATGACGAGAAGAATGCAATAAATATAGATTCATATCGACTCATTTCTTAAAAATAAGTAAAAATTGTAACTCAGATCGACTCATTTTAAAAGATACTCATAACATGGCTAAAGGCAATTTATCTATTGGACCGAAACAATACTATTGTGTCATCCGCGTACTACTGAAGAAGATGATATTGTTTAATAGTACGCGGATGATGCAATCTTCTCTGGGCCTAGATTTCAAAACCCATCTCATTAATGGGCTACCATATATTCACACGAGAGTTGCATGGTAGCAGGCTCACACAATGAATAAAAGGAAGAAATTAAAAAGAACCGATATATAACAAGGAAAAACTATATAACCTAGAATCACTTATACTTGGATTTCTAGTTATCATGTTTTGGGACGACAAGAACGACAATTGCTCATCCGGTTTGCTTTGTATTCACTCGATAACATGTTAAACCTATGTTTGATTTATTTTTTACTAGAATAATTTTGTGTTTAATTGTTAGTAATGTATTGATAACTATAATCGATTCGGACTCCATTGTGTTAGTAACATCAGACTTGAGAAAATAGTCCTTGGTTGGAGTTGAGTTCTTGGTCCTAGTCAAGTTTCAAGCCTAGCTTGAGTTACATGTTCAAGACGAATATACAGTTTAACTCGGCTCAACTCGGCTCAATCTTAAATATGCCTCTAAGCTAACATCTTTTCGCCTAGCAGTATTAAGCATCTGGGTTTGAATGATATTTGTGTGATCGATGAATGAATAAGCTAATTTGCAAGGACTAAAACGTGATATTCTCTGCGCTAAACAATCAACATGGTTTCTATAACTAATATAACAAGAGTGAGGTTTGGCTTATAATGTTTTAAGATTAAACTTACCTTGAATATACAAATAGCAAGTTTGTAAAACTCAATTTGCATGGATTGATATTTCAACAAGCATTTTAAACATGTAAGTTGCGATGGAGCTTAATGTTTTAAACCCGTGCGTTGAGTGCGGAGACGTTTTAGTCGGGTGTTCGGTCTTTGCGTAAGGAAAACCCCCACGCCGTTGGCTCTTACAATATTTGATAGGGGCATTATTTATCTTCTCGCCATTGCTATCAAAAAAACTCACGACCGACCCTAATGATATGGTTATTTGAATCAACTAATTGTGCATCAAAATCGACACTATCATGATATGGTTACTAGAATCAACTGCTACTTAAGGCGAGAGTCTCTATTATTCATCTCATTAATATTATTATTGTCTCCTTCATGTTTTATAATCATCCATAAAAAAGGGATAATTTTATATTTACCCTATCTAAATATGAAAATGTCATATATATTAAAAATACAAGTTTTGAATGCATAATGTACAATACAATTAAAGCATATTTTGGGTAAATATGACATTATATCGAATTGTATGTTTATTGATACTTTTAGCCTTTATTTTACTATGGGCTACTTTTGACATAGGTATGAAAAAAGTAGCTCAAATACTTAAAAGGACCATATGAAACTCATTAGCCCGACTCAGAATCAATAGCAAAACCACCCGCCAAAATATTTTTAGTCTCTTTTTTTCCTTATAAATATGGTTTAGGGATTAAGTATTAATCATTAGCGGTTGATTCTCAAATTTGTAAGTAATTGAAAACTACGCCTTTATGGGATTCAAGTTGTCTTCATCGCTGTTGGTTGAGGGTGTTGCTTCTTTGATAACCCCGTTGCATGATTAACGAATAAGCTACCTAACTTTATCCAGGAACCAAAAATGCAATCCAAACTTTAAAATGAGGACTATCGTTGCACTTTCAAAGTTTTGAGGACCAAACTTGCAATTTGCCAAATCACAGGGACCAAAAATTGCAATTAACTCTTATTACAATAATCTATGGGTTTTTATATTTCAAACTCTAATTATCACATATTAGTTATATTTTACCATTTAAGGACTACATGTTAGTTATATTTTAAGTAAGTGGTAAGTGGTTTGGCCAATGGGTGAAAATGCACAAGTAAGTGGTATTCAGGAGCTATATGTTGTTTCAGTGTTTATAAAAGCTTACACTTGAAGTCAATATTCGAAAGAAAATCAACCAGTTAGAATGTCTAAAGGTGCTTATACTTTTACATTCAATGATTGTTGGTTTATGTAATGTATACCAAGGTACTTGTAATCTAGCGGTATCTGTATTGTTATTATTGCGTTATATAGTATAGGCAAATCTCAACCTAGATAATGTGTGAGTAATAGTGTTTTATTGTTGGTTTGTAAAAAAAATATATAATATTCTCACTACACTCAAACTTTATATTTAGTTTTCTTTAACTAAAGCATAAGTCCGTTATACCATTAGAATCAGTCATGATGGTTAACTTGAGGAAGATGAGAATGACTCGATAAAACCTTTTACTTAAGGTGCAAACTAGTCAAGTTGCTCATGAGTTCTTAAATGAGTCACACTCAAAAACTTGTGAAACATGTCTCGAGCCGAGCTCTCAGGACAAAAACATTAAGCTCGAGACTAATTACGTATCTAACAAGGTTTTTAGCCTGCGCTTCGCAGCGGGATATTTGCATACATAAATATTATTTAACGCTCGAGCTAAATGTGTTCCTATTAGATATGTTTAGTATTTGAAGTGTGAACAATATAATTAAGCGGTTGCGAATTTACCAAAAAGTATGTTATCAATTCTTGGCTACGTTGCGTTTTATATAGAGCTTCTTAATTAAAAATGATAGAATGTCGTTATTTAACAACCGTTAAGTAACGGCTGTTAGTAGGACTGTTTGTGTAACGAACATCTAACGTGAAGGACCAATTATGTAATTTTTTTTACATCGTTAGTCCCTACATGACCTATTTTGCAACGCAATTTAAACCTCAGGGACTCTTGTCGCATTTTCGTTTTTTTAAAAAGTATTTAAAAAAAACAAAATAGAAATAAAGTAACGACCGTTAGTAGATAACGGTCGCTAACTAACGACCGTTAGTTACTGCGTTAAGTAACGACCGTTAGTAGGACTGTTTGTGTAACGAATATACAACATGAAGGACCAATTACGTAATTTTTTTACATTTTTAGTCCCTAGAGGACCTATTTTGCAAAGCAAGTAAAACGTCTGAGACTTTTACATTGTTAGTAGATAACGGTCGTTAACTAACGACCATTAGTTACAATACATTTCACTGTTCATGAAACTCTTATTGGGTGTGGAGATAGCAAAAATAAGAGTGGCTAAAGCCACGTTGACAAATGTACTTATAAGTAAGAGTAAACTGCAAAAATCATCCCTGCGGTTTGTGTATTTTCGCAAGAATCATCCCTATCTCAAACCTTTAGCATTAAACATCCACAAGTCCACAAACCTTTGGCATTAATCATCCTGAGCACTAACGTCGATAGTTTTACCCGTTAAGTGTTAAATAATATTTTCCCGTTAGTCTCTCCGTTAATATTTTTTGCATCGTTAGTCCTCATTTTACGTTTTCCATCGATTTTTACGTTTTTTTTTTCAGTTTTTACTCGTTTTCGTTCGTTTTTATATGTTTCGTCCGCTTTTTATCCGTTTTTGTCCGTTTTTATATGTATTCGTCCGGTTTTTTTTGACGTTTTTTACGTTCTCGTACGTTTTTTTACGTTTTCGTCCGTTATTTTACTTTTTCGTCCGTTTTACTCGCTTTTATCCATTTTTATAGGTCTCGTCCGCTTTTTATCCGTTTTTGTCCGTTTTTTATATGTATTCGTCCCGTTTTTTTATGTTTTCGCCCCTTTTTTTACGTTTTCGTATGTTTTTTTTATGTTTTTGTTCGTTTTTACTGGTTTTCGTCTGTTTTATATATGTTTCGTCCGCTTTTTATTCGTTTTTTTACGTTGTCATCCGTTTTTGCGTTTCCGTCCTTTTATTTACGTGTTTTTTCCGTTTATATACGTTTTTATCCGTTTTCTAAATGTATTCGTCAGTTTTTTTACGTTTTTAGGTTTTCGTCCATTTTACTCGCTTTTATCCGTTTTTATATGTTTCGTCCGCTTTTTATCCGTTTTCGTCCGTTTTTTATATGTATTCGTCCGGGTTTTTTTTTACGTTTTCGTCTGTTTTTTTACGTTTTTATTGGTTTTCGTCCGTATTTATATGTTTCGTCCGCTTTTTATTCATTTTTTACGTTGTCGTCTGTTTTTGCGTTTTCGTCCGTTTATATATGTTTTTGTCCTTTTTTTACGTTTTTGTCCATACATAAGAAAACGTAAAAAAATGGACGAAAACGCAAAAAACAAACAAAGACGTAAAAAAAATGGACGAGAACGTAAAGAACGGAGAAAAACGTAAAAAATGTACGAAAACGTAAAAAAACGGACAAAAACTTAAAAAAACGGACGAGAACGTAAAAGATGGACAAAAACATTAAAAAAAACGGACGAGAATGTAAAAAAAGGGACAAAACACAAAAAACGGACGAAAACGTAAAAAAACGGATAAAAAGCGGACGAAACATATAAAAACAGACGAAAACGAGTTAAAACGGACAAAAACGTATAAAAAATGGACGAAAACGTAAAAAACGGACGAAAACGTAAAAAAACGAACGAGAACATATAAAACGTAAAAACGGACGAATACATATAAAAAACGGATAAAAAGCGGACGAAACATATAAAAACGGACGAAAACGAGTAACAACGGACAAAACGTAAAAAAGAACGAAAAGGTAAAAAAAACAGACGAGAACGTAAAAACATAAAGAACGGACGAATACATATAGAAAACGGATAAAAAGCGGACGAAAACGAGTAAAGACGGACAAAAACGTAAAAAAACGGATGAAAACGTAAAATGAGGACTAACGATGGAAAAAATATTAACGGAGGGACTAACGGGCAAATGTTAATTAACATTTAACGGGTAAAACTAACGACGTTAGTGCTCAGGGATGATTAATGCTAAAGGTTTGTGGACTTGAGGATGTTTAATGCTAAAGGTTTGAGATATGGATGATTCTTACGAAAATACACAAATCACATGGATGATTTTTGCAGTTTACTCCATAAGTAATAGCCAGTGATAAACCCGGGTTGACCCGGAAACCGGGTCAATTTAAAAACCCGGTTTTGACAAAAATGAATGACGGTTAAAGAAAACCCGAAACCCGGGTGAATAAAAACCGGGTCGAAAGTTCTAGCTCTAGGACAATAATAATATCACACGCTTGGAATCAATTCCTAAAAAACTGAATTCAATTTTTGCTCTTCAATTAACTCATCCAAAAGGTAGATTAAAATTATATTCATTTCATTCATATTATTATTATTGTTATTATTATTATTATTGTTATTATTGTTATATCGAATTGTATGCTTATTGATAGTTACTTTTAGGTTTTATTTTATGTGATTTTGTTGCTTATTACATTTATTTATTATGATCATCATCATCATCATATATTAATTGCTTAATTTGTTCCTGCTAAGGGGGTGTTTCTCTAAGCTTATTCAATTTTTAATAAGCTCATTGGCTCATTTTTTTGGGCTTATTATAACCTTTTATCTACTTGAGCTTATAAACTCATAATCCCCCAAAATAGGAGCTTATCAGTTTTTCAATAAGCCCATCGAATAAGCTAAATCGTTGATTAATAAGAAACCTTATAACTGTTCACCGACTATTCGTTACTTTCATTGTATGTGTTTGTAGGGCCTGTTTGGCTAAGCTTATTTATCATAAGCCGATTTGGGCTTATTTTTTATAAGCTCCGATTTTGTGGCTTATTTTGAGACTTGTCGGCTTATATAAGTTTATTATGATATGATAAACTTATAAAAGCCGGGGCTTATAAAAAATAAGCCCAAATTTCATGAAATTTTGGGCTTATTTTTTATAAGCCCAAATTTTATGGCTTATTTTGAGACTTGTCGGCTTTTATAAGTTTATCATATCATAATAAACTTATATAGGCCAAGAAGTCCCAAAATAAGCCACAAAATCGGAGCTTATAAAAAATAAGCCCGAATCGGCTTATAATAAATAAGCTTAGCCAAACATGCCCGTAATGTTTGTCCGAGTTTGGTATTGAATGTTTCTATCGGGATGAGGATCGATAGCTTATTTGAATTGCGTGACATTTCATAGGTAGACCGTTTGAAGAAGAATGCAGGGTGGTAGAGGAAGAGGCGACCCTTTCTTTGGTATGGGCGGCGATCCTTTTGCTGGTTTTGGTGGTATGCCGAGTCTATTTGGAGGCAGGGACCCGTTTGACGACCCTTTTTTCACCAACCCAATGGCTGGAATGTTGCAGCCAAATCCGTTCGGCCATATGGGGAGTTCGTTATTGGGTGGAAGCCCGTTCATGGGTGGAGGCCCTTTTGGCAATGGAAGGAGTCCGTTCATGGGTGGAAGTCCGTTTGGGTCAAGCTTATTGGGTCCGAATGGTAGTCCTTTTATGGATGCACATGAACCTAGACGTTATGAGCACAGGCAATCCATGCCAAATACTTCTAGGGGTCCGGTTATTGAAGAATTGAACTCTGACGATGAAAACGATGGACAAGAAGGTGGGCTCGACCATCATATGTATGGTGGGTCTGCAAGGCAACCTTATGTTGAGCAGCCATATGATGGAAGTGGAGGTAATGTTTTTCGTTATGTACATGGCTAAAGTTTGTAATGGATCATTCGTTTTGATTGACTATTTGGCTTTAATAAAGGAACTAAGCCTAACTATATATATAACCAGAATCGGTTTAATAGAAACATTGGATATAAGGTGAAATGTAGCGTTAAGAAATGAGAATGTACATACTGAAACTAAATATTTGAGCAAAATGGAAATTAATCACAATGAGCTAAACAGTTGCAATTGAGTGGTAGTTGTATATTTGGTATGCATCCCGTTTGATATATTATGTTTTCCTTTATTTTGGCAGGAAGGGAGCTGATGCAACCTCAGTACGGGAATCAGTTTAATGTCATGCATGATACACATTCACACCCGCAAACTCAGAGCTTCACCTTTCAGAGTTCAACTGTTACGTATGGTGGTTCTAATGGAGCTTATTATAGTGCATCTACTACTAGGCGGGCTGGCAGTGATGGTGTAAGCAACCTAAACCCTTATTTAGCAAGAATCTCTTTTTCATATGTTTTTTTAATATATTAATGATGTATTATATTGGAATTCAGCTGAAATTTGAAGAACATAAAGAAGCTGATTCAGTGACGGGCCAGGCTTCTCATAGGGTGTCAAGGGGAATCCATGATAAGGTACTCGTACTTGATTTTTACCTGCCTTTTTATGTAATATTAACTCGAAGTTTCTATTTTTTTTATATGGCCATAATGGAATAAAACGCTTGTATTCCAGGGCCACACTCTTGCAAGGCATCTCAAATCAGATGGTCAAGTGGATTCAATGCAAACATTGCACAACATAAATGAAGGTATGTCTTAGTCTATTTGTATCTTGTGGTGCATTTCAGAAGATGATGCAAAGGTGATTAGTAATACATCATTTATGTGGTTATCAGATGAGCTTAATGGCTTTGAAGAGGCTTGGGAAGGACAAGCGAGAAGGCTTATGCCTGGCTTGGCTGGTGGAAACAATTTTCAAAATGGTAATAGTTTTATGTCATCTGATGTGACTTTTATCTGGATCTTATGTTTGAATTTTGACGTTATGACCTTTGTAACCGAGATTACCTGACTTTCATTTCTTACAGCTGGTATTGAAGGATCTGGTGAGTCAAGTAGGGGTGGTAGATTGGCGCTGCCTTCAACTGAGAACAGATATGCAGGTGAAAGAAGACGCCAAGGTGCAGCAGAGCATGCTCCATTATCAAAACATCAGAAACGTTGATGAACTCAATACAGTGATCGCGCTTTCAGGTTGAAGGGCTCTATACCAGCAGATATATATATTAGAATCGGTTAGCATATAATCATATGTGTAGGATCAACCAAGTATACTGTGAAGTTCGACCCTGTCGTTCTTTTACCACGCTCATTGGGCCTTTGTTTTACATTGATATGGCGTTTGAAGCTTTTATTGAAAATGTTTCTGACCTGGTACATGGTTTGTTTCTGTTTGGTTGTAAAAGAGCTTGACGACTTGTGTTGGTTTGCGCTAATGTTATGTGCTTTCTATATTACTTTTATGCTTCAACAAGCACTGTAAAAGAGGGATTGTGTTTTTTTTATGGTGGCTATTATACTAAACCACTTGGATCGGATACTCATGTTCCTCGAAAATATAGAAGCTGAAATTGTATATTGAATTGGGTTCTCCGTAAACAAACGTTATTCCATCTATCTACTTGAGTTAAAAGACCATGGAAATTGAATTGTACCAAGTGTGTCGCGCGAATGTCACTCTTTAAAAGAGTCATGGTTCGAGAAAGACATGCTCTTTTGCTATGAGGATTGAAACGACACACCTAATAAGGTTTTATAAATATAAGAACTAGAAATTCACTAATGTGAAAAAAGTAGTAGATGGGGTGTTGGTTTTAGCTTTTATGTGGGGCCCATGAGCTTATTTGGGAAATGTAATCTCGGTAAAATGTATTAATGAATATAAACGTTTAAATAGACAGAAGAAATGTGGATGGGTTTCACATTAACCTCACAAAACACTAGACGTACTTGTGATAACTACATAGACTCAACATGTCGAGACTATGGAACCGAATAACAATGTCAAACACGGCTAGAAGAAAGCTAACACTAGCCAACCAGAAATAAAAAAGCAAAAAACATGGCTATTTTCGTGTATTATTTGACCGGTTTACTCCACTTCTGGTTTAACTTGAGTATATAAATTAAGCGTAAACTTGTCAAATAATACACACAACTGGTCATACGATACATCAAAAAGGTTGAATTTAAAAGTATACTACACAGATCTAAAAAACAAATAATTGCCTAGACAGAATTACAAAAAGTGATAAGTGTAACTAGCTCAATAATATAAAAAGTATTATGAAAAGAGTTTTTTTTTTTTTTTTTTTTTTTTTTTTTTTCCCCCCTTATATAACCTTTTATTCTATCACAAGGTAACTCAAATATTGAATATTAGCTTAAGAGCTTAATGATCATAAGCCACATTAAAGGGGTGTTTGTTTAAGTTTATATACGGCTTTTTAGCTTATTTGTTTTTCGGCTTATATATCATTAAGTCTTAATTTTTTGGCTTATTTTGATACTTATGGGCTTAGCTTATATGTGTTCGGGTTATATAACACAAGTTATAATTTTGAGGCTAATTTTGACACTTATAGGCTTATATAACATTGCATAAGTGTCAAAAATAAACCACCCTAAATTGTAGCTTATGTTATATAACCCGAACACATAAACCTAATAAGCCATATATAAGCTTAAACAAACACCCCTTAAGCTTAATCCAAAACAATAATGAAACTTTAGACAAACACCTTCCTGGCAGTAGTAGTATTTGAAAGCTTCCTTAATAAATTAGTGGCTAACAAAATTCCCCAAACCAAAATACTACTGAAATAATGGCGGCAATCAGAGCAAACGCTGCACTTGTTCTTGCCAGAGAAATCTTCCGCCCACTTTTTCGAACCCTCCCGGTTCGGCTCATAAGCCGTTGTCCAATAAGCTACACCCCGGTCCGATGTGGTTCAGATTCCAACAAGAAAACATCATCAAGGCTGTCACAAGTACAACAGCAGTTACATGAAGCAATTGAAAGATCAGCTGCTGGTGGCAATGACCCTATCCCCAACATTACTCTTGGTACTACTTTTATTCATTTCATTTCTTACAATTCTTTAGGGCTTGTTTAAGCTTATTTTTTTGGCTTATCATGTAAGCTTATGATGACATAATAGACTTTTATATAAGTCTCAAAATAAGCCGATAGAATTAAACACCCCCTTATACACTGGTAGTTAAAAGCTAAATATAGGCAATCACATTTTGTTAGCCGTGCTTGCGTCTTAAACTAAAACAGTGAAGAGGCAAGTATAGGCTAAGACATTAT
Organism: Chrysanthemum seticuspe; assembly: GCA_019973895.1. Lineage (NCBI taxonomy): Eukaryota > Viridiplantae > Streptophyta > Magnoliopsida > Asterales > Asteraceae > Chrysanthemum > Chrysanthemum seticuspe. Next base: position 250,524,395 of record BPTQ01000003.1, on the reverse strand, counting down.
GCTAGCTGCACGTCTTAAACTAAACTGTTATCAGTCCAGGAGATTCGGTTAGTATCAATTCTTCAAAAGGACATTAGTGACTTTGTAGAGGCTAGTTATTTATCTCACCTCCTATGCAAGGGCGGAGCTATTAAGGGACCGGGAAGGGTCCCGGCCCCCCTACGCCTAAGCTCGTTAGTGTATATTTTCTCGATTTCGTGTGTATTTCCGGAAATTTTTTTTATTTCGGCCTCCCACGGAAATTTTTCTAGCTCCGCCATTGCTCCTATGGTTAGTCACTCGCTGGGACAAGTGCTGTGTGGCTGCCCTGCCCTTTTTTGGAACATTAGCGTGCCCATTTCAGGGTTCTTTGCCCCAAGCTGGAATTGAACTTGATGCCTCTTACATTTTTAGTCACAAGCTTTTTAACCACCCCTGATTGGTTTCCAATGCATACTATTAATACTAGTCTATAACTAGCCAATTTTCGCATTAAAATTAAGTTTGGACTTTCGAGAATTTACTACAGTCTCGATGGCATCACTCTTGTGCTCCTTGGTATTCATCTAGTCATAACTATGAAATTGGAGATACATGATGGAACTCATTAAAATGTATTTCTAGTTTGATAACAAGTCTAGTATTTTTTTTTCCTTTCTGGAAATATCATAGAAGCACTGATAAGTTACGTGTTATGTCAAAAGAAGTCAACCGTAGCATAAATTAGACGTCCTTCAGTGGAGGCTGTTATGTGCCAATTTGTTGGTCCCTGAGAATTCCTCATGCTGCAGAGGATGGCGCATAATCATTACCCCTTTGTAAAAAGACTTTCTTATTTAAATTAACGACGCCTTGGAATTGAGTCTGATTGTCGATGGAAGTCACCTTAATGCATTGATAGGTATCTATCAGTAAAACAGACGGACAAATATGTTTAAGATTCTACTGCAAATCTCATAGAAGCACTGTTAGGGGGTGTTTGTATAAGCTTATTTGAGAAGTTTAATAGCTTATTGTGTCTGGAAAGTTATTAAGCTCCCTGAAGGTGTTTAGGCAACCGTACGTTAAAGATTTTGGTGGGTGAGATAAGGGAATAAACTTATGCTTAAGCTGCAAAGCTGGCCCGCTCTGAAGAATTCATGGGTCGGCAGGCGGGCGAGACAGAATGGGCGAGCACTACTAACCAAATTTGGAGCTTTTTGAGAATGTTTAAGTTAAAGCTGACCCAAACGCTTCCTTGCTTGCTTTTGGTCTTAAAGAAGGTTCATTGAAGCGTACAATCTATATTCTATATGAAGTCCTTTAGTCATTTTGTGCCAATATGTTGGCCCCGTAGACTCCCCCATGCTTCAGCATATAGCCCGTAATCATTGTCCCCTTTGAAAAGTCTGTCTTGTCTTGTAAACAGAACACCATGGAAATGATTCCGCGTGTCAATGGAAAACGCTCTGTTGTTCTGGAGCTTACTTGTTTATAGGACAAATCTACAGTATATATCCATTCAGCGTTCTGCATAAAATTTGATTAGTAGATGTTGCTGCTTTCATGCCAAAACAAGCGAAGGGCGTAAGGTGAATGATAGAGGATTTCGTTATATATTACATAAGAGTAGGGTCTGGGATACATCATTAAGTTGCCTTAAACGTATAATTATTTGGAGATCTACAAGACTAGAACAAATTAGTTACGGTTATGCTGGAAAATAAACGGATGGGGTTTTCCCTGTTCAAGTTACCCCCCCGGAGGGCGTGTACGCAGTCTAACCTTGGTATCCCCGTGACCGGTTCCAACCCCAAGATTTACCTAGGGAGGTTCGAACCTGAGACCTCTTGTGAGGCCATCAGGACGCCACCTTGGTGATAGTTTATGTAATGCAGGAAAATGCTCATCCATATCACCCCTTCACTTGAGACTACTACTCTACCTAGCAAAAATAGCAGTACCCTCACACATATGCGTTGTACTTTCTCGCAAGAGAATTGTAGAATATTTTGTGTTGCCATAGCACTTATTTTGCCTGATGGGACTATTTTGCACTTTATATATTATTTCTTTTATTCCTGATGACAATTTACTTCTTTTAATCTGATAAGGGGAGTAGTTTGTTTGCCTTAGGCTTATAGCTTTGCTGTTTTACTGACACGTAATCTACAAAGTAAGAGTTATTACTGGAAGTACCGTTTCTTTTACAGTCATACATGGGGATATCACTAGATAATTTCTTTGGTGCTTTTATCATTATTCATACTCAATCGCTTGTCTTATAATCCGGATAAAATACTTCTCCCTTCGCTCTGGTCGAGTCCCACTTTGGCTCTGTTGGCAGCTTTCGTACTACCACCACCCCTTAATATGAAATAAATTACAAATTTTTTCACTCTGATGCTAGTTCTATAACCATCTATTTGTGGGGCTTTAGATACAACTATGTCTTCACTGACTTCGTTCTGATACAGATCATGTTACTGTGAGCTTTGCTAGGAGTGGCGGACCTGGCGGTCAAAATGTCAACAAAGGTTCGATATCTTTAATTCTTTCAAGTAGTTTGCCTGTAGCCTCACTGACACTTCAAACTGCGTCTTCACTTATTCGTCCTCTCCATTTTGTTTGCAGTAAATACCAAGGTCGATATGAGGTTTAATGTCAAGGCAGCACATTGGTTAAGTGATAGAGTGAGAGACAAAATTCTACAAACGGTTAGTCCACTGCTATACTCATTGTTGTTTCTGATATTGTAATCATAGCATTGTGTAAAGTAGATAAACTTTGCACCCTAAGGGGGTTTGAATGAACTTGGTGCATTGTCGTGACAGTCAGATTTGTAAATAACTGTTGGATATTGAGTCGTGCTTATCAATCGTCAAAACGTCTTCTTAACCAGGAAAAGAACCGAATCAACAAAGATGGCGAGCTTGTTATTTCCTCCACAAAGACCAGAACACAGAAGTGAAATTCTATCCATTGTCCATTCAGTTTTACATTACAGTATTTTACTATTTTGTTTTAGTTAAACTGAATGCTGCAAGCTTATTCTATTTTATCTTTTTTTTACTTGCAGGGGTAACATTGAGGATGCTTTGGAGAAACTACAGGTAACAATAAAAAGAAATCTTGTTATAAGACTAGGTAATTTCACATTAATAGAGATTCATATTTGTGTATTAAAATTTGTGATTATATAAATACGATAGGCGATCATTGATGCTGCTTCATATGTGCCACCTCCTCCATCAGAAGAACAAGTAAAAAAGATAACCAAAATGTAAGGCCTATTTCTAATCCCGTAGTTTTCCTATATTACAACTGGCATCAAAATCAACAAAATTTCTTTTTTTGCTAAACAGAGCCGCTGCAGCTGAGCATAAAAGGCTGCAGAACAAAAAGGTCCTTTCACAGAAGAAAGCATTCAGAAGGAGCCGAGACAGTTATGATTGAAGACCCTACGACATAGATCAATGAAATATGGCATCAGCGTGTTACTTTTGGTTATAATTCCTATATTGGGCTTGTCCAGAGGAGAACATAGAATGAAACTAGGTGATTGGTACAGTGCACGTACGATTGGTCAAGTAAAGGCCTTAATTCCTCGATATCTCTAGAAACTCAAAAATCTATTAGGAAAAAGTGCTAAGGTATGAATAGGTTTTCATAACTTTACCATATTTGTAAAGAGTCAACAAATTGGCGCGTGAACCACTGTCTCAATATTGAAAGACTTCAAATATAAATAATAGAGTAAATTACACCGTTCGTCCTTGTGGTTTGCGTTGACCGCAGGGTTTCGTCCTTTGACCAAAAAAGTTGCACCGTTCGTCCTTAAGTGTGAAACGTTATGCGTTGTTCGTCCTTTGACCAAACGACGTTAAGTTTGACCGTTAAACTCCCCTCATGTGACTTGCACATGAGGGTAAAAATGTCATTTTAGTCACTCTTTTTAATCATTAACATCTTTTTCGTTTTTAAAGAGGTTCATGTAGATCATACCACTTCCCATATTCATCTTCAACCACAAACACCCAAATCCCACCACCATTATTTACATCCATCAATTTTTTCGGCCACATTATTGAAATTCCGACCACCTCAATTAAAACACCAATGTATCCCTTTAAATTCCGTCCAGAAAAAAAAGAGGGGTCAAAGTTAATGTTTAACCAACAGAGAATCAATGTAAGCAAAACTTTGACAAACAAACCGTAAATGATGACATGTTAATCTTTAACCAAGAGAATCAATGTAAGCAAAACTTGTATCTTGCACTAGACATTAGAGGTAACCAAACTGAAATGCAGTTTGGGTAGTTCAACTGTCAATATGACAGCACTAGCAGTCTTATCAGGTTGATTGACGCATATATCTTCCAAAACCACTTGCACAAAATACAAAACAGACTTCCCTTCAAAGGCATTCAAATCCAGAAAACCACTCACCTCATATTTTTCTGAAGCCAAAGCTCAGATTTTATTTGGAGATTGATTAAAAATCAGAGTCCTCAAAAACCGGCAACCACCAACTTGATTATTTAACAAACAAACAAAAAATTCTCACTAAACTAGCTATGAAATAAAAATCACAAAACCCACATCATAATTCATCATCATCAACCCACCCAATTCGCACCCAACAATATGCACCTTCCTTAACCCCCTACAATTCTCCACCACGCTCAACAACCCCAAATTAGAACAATCCGGCGTTTTCAAAATATGCAAAACCTCCAAACTCCTACATTTCGCAACCGCCACTAACCCAACATCACTCAATTGCAACCTCTCCAAATGCACCTCAACCAAACCAGTAACACTCTCCGTAACCATCTCCAACACCTTATCCCAATCACCCGAACACACAAACTTCAAACTCATCCCACCCGGTCCCACACTCTCCGCCACAAAGCATAACCACAAGGTAACTAACAGAAACGACCCACATAACTTACCCACTCACTGAGTTGACACAGCCAACGAATCAAAGGTCTATCCACACGAGTTGTATAAAAAAAACGTTTTCAAAATCTTTTAAACCACGAAAACCTTGTTAAACTTCTTTGTATATACAATCGGTTAAAAAAACGAGTGGTGGGGGATTTGCGGTATGTCTCAGAAACGACCCAAATGTGCTCCTTTTTTTTTCCAAGTACTCCAGAAATACTCTCGTTCTCTTGATCTACGCGTCGATATCAAAAACTACATCGCCGGAATTTTGGCCAGAAAACGGTGCGGCACCAGAAATTAGAAATCCGGTGAGTGTGTGTGATATTGTGAGGGGAAACCCTAAAAAAATCTTTTATATGCCAAAAGAAAATACTTAAATTACTATTTTACCCTCATGGTTAAGTGAGTTAACTGACGTTAGTGGGAATTGGTGGGCCCAGTTGGATGGAGGGACGAACGGTGCATAACGTTTCACACTTAAGGACGGACGGTGCAACTTTTTTGTTCAAAGGACGAAACCCTGCGATCAACGCAAACCACAAAGACGAACGGTGTAATTTACTCTAAATAATATTATTACAGTGAAAGTTGAGGTGCTACACTGTAGCCCAAAACTGCCCATTAATTGGCCCAAAAGTGATGATACACTTTTGATCTAATAATATTAGGTTTGACAAATACTTAAAAAGACACCTTTGGGGTGTTCATCGGTTCGGTTCTCGGGTTAATCGGTTTATTCGATTCGGTTTGTTCGGTTAACTTTTTTAGGATATAACCGAAAACCGAACCGAACCGAACCGAACCAAAAATATTTGTGACCAAACCGAACCGAGAACTTAATCGAAGTTCGGTTCGGTTATGGTTCAAAACCGAAAACCGAATTTATATATTTTTTTAATTTAATTAAATAGATTTTTGGCAAAAGAAAAATTATTTCAAGCATAAAAAGTATTTTTTATATTAGGATAAAATTTTAATGGTCTTTTCGTATATATAAATACATTAAAAAAATAGAAAAAATTACACGTTTGGTCCCTGTGGTTTGCTCAGATTTCATGTTTACTCCCTAAGTCGTTTTAATTACACCAGATATACCTATTTTTGAAACTTGCACTCATTTAGTCCCTATTTTGAATGGGCCATTAGCTTATCCGTTAAGTGTTTGCACCGTTAGTCCTAATTTTTTAAAATGAATTAAAATCTCGTTTTTATTCGTTTTCGTTCGTTTTTTATTACGTTTTCGTCCGTTTTTTCACGTTTTTGTCCGTATTTTTATGTTTTCGTCCGTTTTTTCACGTTTTCATAGATATTTTTTACGTTTTCGTCCGTTTTTTCACGTTTACGTAGATGTTGTTACGTTTTCATCTGTATTTTTCGTTTTGGTCCGTTTTTTTACATTCTCGCCCGTTTTAAATGTTTTCATCCGTTTTTTTACGTTTTCGTCTATTTTTACGGTTTCTTCTGATTTTTTTACATATTTTTTCGTTTTTATACGTTTTCGTCATTTTTTTTTACGTTTACGACCCATTTTTTACGTTTTTGCCCGGTTTTTACGTTTCCGTCCATTTTTTAACGTTTTCATATGGTTTTTTTTTTTAATGTTTTCGTCATTTTTTTACGTTTTCGTCCATTGTTTTACGAGAAGTCCGTTTTTTACGTTTTTGTCCTTTTTTTTTACGTTTTCATCCATTTTTAAACGTTTTCATTTGTTTTCATACGTTTTAGTCTGTTTTTTTACGTTTTCGTCCATTTTTATCCGTTTTTGCCTGTTTTCTACGTTTTGTTCTGTTTCTTACGTCATTGCTCGTTTTAGTCATTTTTTACGTTTTCGTATAACGTTTGCATCTTTCTTACGTTTTCGTCTGTTTTTTACGTGTTCGTCTATTTTTTTACGTTTTCATCTGTTTTTTACATTTTTGTCTATTTTTTTTTTACGTTTTCGTCCATTTTTATCTGTTTTTATGTTTTTGTCTTTATTTTTACGTTTTTGTCTGTTTTCGTCCATTTTTAAACGGACGGAAGTGTAAAAATGGACAAAAACATATGAAAACAAACGAAAATGTAAAAAAAAACGTAAGAAAACGGACGAAATCGTAAAAAAAAAGACAAAAACGTAAAAAACGGATAAAAACATATAAAAACAAACGAAAACATAAAAAAACAGATGAAAATGTTTAAAAACAGACTAAAACGTAAAAAAAGGGCAAAAACGTAAAAAAAACGGACGAAAACGTAAAAAAATATCGAAAACGTAAAAAATGGACTAACACGTAAAAAAGCGGACGAAAACGTAATAAAAAACGGACGAAAACGTAAAAAAGATGGACGAAGACGAATAAAAAAGAGTTTTTAATTCACTTTAAAAACTGAGGACTAACGGTGCAAAAAATCTTAACGGAGGGACTAACGGTGCAAACACTTAACGGATTAACTAACGGCATCCAAAATACAGACTAAATGAGTGCAAAGTTTCAAAAATAGGTATCTCTAGTGTAATTAAACTGACTTAGGGACTAAACATGAAATCTAAGCAAACCACAGGGACCATACGCGTAATCTCGTCAAAAAATATATATTACATATATAAAGTGTTTTTATATATAAATATATAAAAAGTATATATATATTTATATAAATTCGATTTTTGGTTCAGATAGCAAAAACCATATCAAAACCGAAAACCGAATTTTTAGTTCGGTTCGCTTCGGTTTTGACAAATTTGATTCGGTTTTAAGTTCGGTTTGGTTTTCGGTTTATTCGGTTATTACCCGACCCATGAACACCCCTACCTCCAGGAAAGAAAGTATAAAACTTGCTAAATTGGTTAAACTAAAAACTACAGTAATTAACTACAAATACATAAAGTTAACCTTTTTTTTGTAAAACTTTAAAAAAAACAAAAGGAGAACATGATTAAATTTGAACCCGGGTTAAAAGAAAAAATCTTAGAAAAAGGAAAGTAGCCTATGATTAAACTTTGAACTTGGGGATGGATTTCGTAAATTGCGGCAATGTTTGGATTATTTACGTTACTTTTCACTTGAAGATGTTATGCGTTAAGTAAGGTAACTTTCAGGGACTAGTTATGTAGCTTTTTGTTACACACAGTCCTTGATTTTAACTTACAAATTGGTTTTGTAATCACGGTTTTAATCTCAAGGACGTTTCTTGCAAAAAAATTGAGATTGTTTGTGTAATTACAAGTGGATCTCAAGGACCAGTTTTGCCATTTTACTAACAAAGATTACTCTTCACTAAACAATAATGTCAAGTAGAAGTTGTTTATTATTTAAAATGTGCTAAAAATAGGTAATTTGATTATTCATCTATACTACTTTATAAAATGTTTGAGACTTGCTAAATTAAGTAGTCTTAAAATTTTTAAGACAAAAAACATTTCTTAAATTAGAAAGACTTGTCTTACTTTGTTATAAAAAATCAATAAACACACATAAATAATTGAAAGCTCGGAAATTTAATTGTCTTTAAAAAGTCCGAATTGTTACAAATACAGCTTTCATTGCTTGTATTGTTTTTATAAGCGTTACACAACCCATAATTAACAGCCCATTTATCAACATGTAACAGCCCACCCCAAAAGCTATAACCAACACAAAAGTCACACATAACAACAAACAAAAGAACACTCCCTGGTTTTCAATTTTCATTCTCTATTATTTGCCTTATTCAGCCGCTCACTCTACCTCCTCCCTTCCACCACCACCACTGATGAAGATGACACCACCATGACCAATACTAAAACACCTTCTTTTCATATCCAAATAAAACCCTTTATTTCCTAGAATAAAAATGGGTCCAAAAAATCCAAATATCAAACAAGATTATGTTACTATATATTATGATCTTTCAAGGGCTATATTTGGACCCGGCCCAGAACCCATTTCCAGTTACTACATCGCCGGAATATTCTCCGATCAAGTCACACATCGCAAGAACCCATTTCCCGGCTACTACATACCATATGCGGCTACTACATTGCCGGACTGGCCCAGAAGCCACTTTCGGCTACTAAAACACCTGATTTGTTTATGTTTAGATTTGAGAAAAGTGGGTTTGATTATCATGAAGATGATAAGTATTTGGCCCATTTAAATGGGTCAGGTATTGCACCCGGGTCGGGTTTCGAGTCAGAGCTCGGGTTTGGGTTTGAAATGAAGAAAAGGGTGTTGAGACGGGCGAAAAGCTCATCATCGAATTCCTTGTCGAGTGCGTCGTCTGGGTGTGGTTCGATGATGGAGTGGGAGAGCGTCGAGGAGAATAAGCTTAAAGGGCCTATGGGTTTTTCGTTGTTAGTATTTTTTGTTTTGAGTCTCGTGAAATTTTTTATTTTACCCGTTTGAGATTATTTTGTTGGGATAGTTTGATTGATTGATTCTTTGGTTAGATGTTTTTTGTTGCTTGTTTGGTGTCATTACTCATTAACATGCATACTTGTAACAAAGACGAGAAATTCATTCATCAATGTATTATAAAATAGATCTTTTTTGCATATTAGTTAAAAAGATTGAAATATTTGTTTGTAATACAAGCCGCATGTCATTTACGTTTCATGAGAAAGGGGACAATGTAAATATATGTTAATGAAAGTACCGGTATGTATGCATCCACTCGAAGAAGCTCAAACAAGAAATACAACCTGTTAATAATATAACAAGTTTCAAAATCCGATATGGTGCAAATATATTTTAAATGAAATTTCATATTTAGTTATTAAAGGGTGTAAATGTGTATTTTTATACTCTATAAATTGTAAAAAATAATTTCACGCCGTCTCTTACTTATATTTGTTTAAGCCGCTATCATTTTGACTTCTACCACCATAGCATTAACGAGTATCGACTCTATATTTATGTAACATCGCGCTTACACCTTGCTATTTTATATGAAATGGATTGATATTTCATAAAGTTACTTCAGTCTAAAATTCTCATCATATCTAATGTTATAATCACGAAGAACGTATAAAAAGAAAAAACCGCTCGCCGAAACTTTTAGTTACAGGATACCCGCCGCCGCAACGCGCGGATACCCTTCTAGTGTAATTAAATAACATATGATTGATATAGTAGAAAAGCGAATAATGTTACAATACGTGATTAAACAAAATAGGATCAGGAGAAAAGTCATTGTCCAGAATTTACAGCTAGTTTTATATAAAACACATTATATCAGCTAGACATATTGACTAAATATATTGAGATGAAGATTTTTCTCCTGTGCTCTGCTGCGGTGTGCGGGGTTTAGTTCTAGTTAAAGGACTACTAAAATAATCGGAAGTAACAAGAGGGATAGTTATTATTATTTTTTAAGAACTATTTTTGCAACATATGTAAACTGGAGGAACATTTCGGTTATTGTTGGTTACACAAGTTTTTAGATTTAAAAAATAGACTGTTTTTTAATCGCGTGTTAATGTAAAGGACCTTTTTTGCAATTTTTATGAATTGTAGTCGCAAAGAAAATAAAACACGTGGACAATTTCGGCCAAAAACGAATGTCAAGGAATAATTTTTTGCTATTTTAGGGAATTTTCAAGTATTAATTGTGCATTTTTATAAGGAGTGTTTCCGCAAATCATATAAACCACAAGGACCATTTCTGCCATGCGCCAAACTGTAGGGACCACTTTTTAGAAATGTTTACCGTTGTTGGTGGACAGTTACATTCCTGAAAAATGTTACTGTAATATTTAAAACGATGTAATTTACGTATATTTATTTTTATATTAAAGTAACCCGTACTTACAATTTGATAATTATATTCCCGTTTTCGGTAATTTAGCCGTCATCAAATTTACAATTTTGTTTCTTTTAAAAAATCAGTAAAGAGAGAAGTGCAATATTCTTCCTATTTATCCTCCTAATGCAACATATAAATAATTCATACATCAAGATCATGTTAAAAATTAGGGTTAGCGATAGGGATGGCAAAAGCACCCGAAACCGATGGGGAAAACCGAAACCCGAACCGGTTGGGTCGGGTTCGGGGGCGGGTTCGCGGGTTTGGATGCGGGTTCGGGTAGATATATTCTTTTCTTTTCGGGTACGGGTTCTGGTACGGGTTCTAGTAATACCCGCCCGTTTACCCGTACCCGTATCCGTACCCGTATACCCGAATTTGTACCCGTTTTTTTTTGCTAATTTATATAAGGTCCTAATAAGTTTTGAGCTCTTAACTTTGTACAATTCTTTTTCTACTCTACTCCTTAATAGCATATATCTTGGTAATTACAAATTACTAAATTAACACTTACGCTTAACGCTTTAATTCTCACGCACATGACACATTAACTATTTAATCTTCAAACATTACGATTATTGAAGTCGTTTTCTTTAACTTCTAAAAACTTTGAATATATTAAGGTGTTTTGGTTTTTTTTTAAGGTTGAGTTGTACAACGATGATTCTAATTGGGGATAACCGAAACCCGCGGGGAAAACCGATAACCCGATGAATAATAATAATCGGGTACCCATCGGGTATTGGGGCGGGTTCGGGTTTGGATATTATAAACGGGTACGGGTACAGGTTCACTAAAACCCGCCCCGAACCCGACCCGTTGCCATCCCTAGTTAGCGATGATAATCTTGAATATCTTCTCGGATTGTGAAGTTTATTTTCTGTATAAAGTATTTCGACTCTATTAGTGTTTGGGTATCACGAAATCTTTATCAGGATAATTTAAGAAAATACTTTGTTTCTAAACACAAGAGAACAAAACAAGTCTGACAGAATTGTGTTACTATTTTCTGACAATGTGATGTATGTGGTCATACTTTTATTAAACAATTAATTTACAAATAATAATAACTTAAGTTAAGACAGCGAAAATAATTCCAACTCTTGTTAACCGAAACTACCACAAACAAAATCTTGATTTTTTCCTTCAGCACAATCACTCTTCGTCATTTTTGGAGCCAAATGACCCAGTTCGACCCTCATGTTGCAATAGCGGCGACTCGGTCAGCACAACAGGTGACCGAACTGGTCGACCGACCACTGCGGGCAGCCTAATGGCTTTATTTTTAAGTGCTTGGCTTAGTAGCTTGATTAGTTTGTATATTGTGGTTAAATTGTTGTATATTTTGATGAAGATGTTAATTAAATAGTGTATTAATTGTATGTGTTGAATAGTGCTTTTTTAATTATGAGTTAATTGCATTTTTGGTCCTTGTAGTATGGCCAAACTGCAAGTTTGGTCTCTTAAACTTTGAAAATGAGCTCACGTTTGTTTATTAAATGAGCTTCAAAATAAGCTCATTAAAACTCAATTGATTCAAAATTTTACAAAAACCAATCTCCAATAACTCACGAACACCTCAGCTCGGTCACACAAAAACATTACTAATTACATCGTCTAAAAAATTTCCCATTCCATTAAAAGCGAGAAGTTTCCCCCGAAAATTAACCCCAAAACTCGAGGTATAGTACGAAAGCTAGAGCTCATGCTCGATAGTTATTCACAAAACTCGAGCTTGAACATTTTCTTATGTTTTCATACGTTTCTATCCGTTTTCGTCCGTTTTTATACGTTTTCGTCAGTTTTTTTACGTTTTTATCCGTTTTTAACGTTTTCGTCCGTTTTTTACATTTTCGTTCAATTTTTTACATTTTCGCCCATTGTTATATACGTTATTACAAAACCATTCTTATATACACTTTTGTACACGTTACTTTTTATACATGCTCTTATATACTTTTGAAAAGGTCGGGACGAAACTTGCAATTTGGCCAAAGTTCAGGTACTATTCATTTCCCCCAAATTAAAATTAAAATTAAAAACCGTAACCCTAATTGAATGATGGCGCCAAAATTAAAAGCAAAAGAGGAGCAGATGAACGAAGCCATTGCGTTAACTTTTTATTTTTATAAAAGTTAGGGTTTCAAGGGCTTGATTTAATTGTATTTTTATAAAATACTTGTGTTTGTTTGTTTAGCTTTATATATTCACTGTTTGTCTAAGCTTATTGGGTTTCTAAAGCTACAAAATTTAATAAGCTTGTTTTTGAACCTCATAAGCCCATCACATAGCTTATTAGGGGGCGTTTGTATAAGCTTATTTTGTCGTCCTATTACATTTCATTAGTTGGGCTTTTTGAAAATATGATAAGCCCATCAATTTAGCTTAGACAAACACTCATTCTGGCTTATTAGCTTATTAGGGGGCGTTTGTTTAAGCATACTTGGTCGCCTTATTGAAAAGCCCAAAAGTTGACCTTATAAGCAGGCTAAACAAATTTAAAGATGAAAAATAAGCTTAGTCACTAGTGCATTATTTGACGGGCTTATTCAAAATTTAATAACCTTGTTTATGTGGCTTATGAGCTTATTAGGGGGTGTTTGTTCAAGCTTATTTTGTCTGCCTATTGAACTTTTGATTTGCTCATTGTGGCTTATGAGCTTATTAGGGGGTGTTTGTTCAAGCATACTTGGTCGCCTTATTGAAAAGCCCAAAAGTTGACCTTATAAGCAGGCTAAATAAGCTTAAACAAATTTAAAGATGAAAAATAAGCTTTGTCACTAGTGCATTATTGTACTAATCACAGTTAAGTTGTTTAACTAAATAAGCATAAACACATCAAAAACAACATCTCTCTCGATGATAAAATCAAAACCACTATTATGTTTAGGTTTGCTAGTCGTTACATGTTTTTTTTGTTTCTGTCCTACATCTTCTTATATTGACCATTGTGCTGTTTTTAGTTCTGTTTAGATTGTCGTTTTTGCTGGTTTTAATGCTGCTGTGTATGTTGATTTTTATACTTCGTTGCTGTTTTTTTGGCCTTTTAACGTGTTTTAGTTGCTGTTCATATTGCTATTTAAGTTAGTGTCTTACATGTTTTTTTTTTACTTGAAGGAGGATCGAATGTCTTCAATGGAGATTGTATTCAACTGTGTTATTCCGTACATACAGAATGGTGATGACAGGAACTCTGTTTCGTTGGTTTGTCGTAAATGTTACGAGATCGATTGTCTCACACGCAAGCACGTGACCGTGCACGTGCGTTACGCACCCACACCGTCTCGTTTATCTAAACGGTTTCCGTTTCTCGAATCTCTAACCCTAAAAGGAATGCAGAATTCGGATTCAATTATTGACCTCAGTCCGTGGATCCGAGAAATAGCCATCAAGTTTACACGCTTGAAATCACTTTGTATCCGTCGTTTGGTTATTGGTGATTCTGATCTCGAGCACCTTGCGGAAAACCGAGGGAAGGATTTGCGGAGTTTGAAAATTTGTCAGTGTAAAGGGTTTTCAGAGAATGGGCTAATGTGTGTTGCTAAGTATTGTAGCGAGTTGAGAGAACTATGTTTGGAAGGGAATCTTTTGGTTGTTGGTGACAAGGAGGTGGAGGAACATGGGAAATGGTTACGTGTGTTGGCTTTGCGTAAAATCGAGAAGTTTTCACATAGATATGATGCGGCTACTACTCTATTTGGTCAAGAAGATGTTGTGTTCCTGCTAGAAAAATGTAGGGAGTCTTTAGTTTCGTTAAGAGTTGATACATGTTCTATAGACTATGCAGCGCAGGCAATTAGCAATGCTGTTAACTTGCAAGATTTTTATGGAGCTTTTTTTGATGAAGACGAGCAATATATCGGTTTTAAGCTCCCCTCGAGTATTCGTAGTTTAGGCTTAAGTGATATGCCTCGAGGTTCGATTAGGTTTGTTGACCACCTATTGAATCAGTTAAGGGAATTGGACTTTAGGTGGATAGATGTTCCAGAAGACTGTCAGTGTCTCTTTCTTCAGGGCTGTTCTAACTTGGAAGTTCTTTACACTGAGGATGTGTGTAAAGACACCGGATTGGAACTTATTAGTCAGGTCTGCAAGAAATTGCGCAAACTGACTGCTTACTCCAGGACTGCTTACTCCGGGACTTGTCTGGGATTAATGGCTGTGGCACAAGGATGTCCAAATTTGGAATATTTACATGTCGAACTCGCTGATGTTTCAAATGAAGCTTTGGAGTGCATAGGATCTAATTTGAAGAATTTGCGTGTTTTTTATATCTGTGTGCGACCAGAAGAAGATGAAGAATGCAATACAATTATACCGCTAGACAATGGGATCCGAGCTATGCTGATCGGTTGCACCAAACTTGAGAGGCTAAGCATCCATCTTTATGACGAGGAAGATTTGACGGATGTAGGTTTGAGGTTTATCGGACAGTATGGTATAAATCTAAGATTTCTTTCTCTTGGTTATATAGGAGGATCTGATGAAGGACTTAGGGCGTTATCAATGGGGTGCCCAAGATTAAGAAAACTCGAAATTCAGGGTTATGATATTAGCGAGCAAGCTATTTATAGCTTTTTGTTTAAGATACACACGCTAAGGTATATTTATGTTCTGGATGATCGTTGTGAAGTAGTTTTGGCACTGACGCGTCCAAATTTTGGTTCTAGTACCATGGAAGCTCAGGTTTGTAAATATAACTCTTATCTGATATGTGGATTTTGTATTGGCTCTATCATCATAGGTAATATGTTTCTGTACCTTGTCAAAGTAATTCGTGTTTCTTGTGGTAACAAAATAAGAACCTTAACTTACAATTTTTGATACTCTTAACATCCCCACCCTTATTTGATGGGCTTATTGAAAATTTAATAACCTTGTGTTTTAAGCTGATGTTGTAGTTGACTAAAATGATGTTACTAGACCATTTGTCTTTGTTGATTCATTTCATGTTCGTCATACATAGTCTACTTAATTTGTTTCTTGGCTTAAATTACTCAAAATAATACATTCACTTCATTTCATGTCATAGTCTGCTTTTTTGTATACATTCTGTTATATATTAGTAGTAAACTTAAACATATATTAGGGACTTAAGTGTACTTTGTAATTAGATTAGGTGTTAGACATAAACTAGGATTAGTTAACTTGGAGTGCAAGGCAAGTTAATGTTTCTACCCCCTCATCTCTATAAATAGAGATGAGGGGGGATGCTAGTTATTCATTCTTCTTCCTCGTTGTAATAGCTTTATTAGGTTTTTAATAAAGGTTTGGTACGAGGGTATATCGTGTGCAATATTCTTGTCGTTTCTTTGTAGTATCGTGTCTCTCGTGTTTGCTACTTGTGCTCAACATAACTCGCGATCTAGTGTTCCGCGATCGAGCTTCGGGTTGTTGGCGGTTTTGTCCAACAAGTGGTATCAAGAGCCGCGGTTATTGTGGTCATCGAAGTTCGAGTGCTAGGCCGAGGTTTTGAATTAATTCAAGGTTTCGAGGTTTGGTTTTCGAATTGTATTTTTTGGAGTAGCGATCGATTAATAAGAGATAGAAGTGACGTGGAATTTTACATGTGATTGGTTTCTTTTTCTGTACCACGTGAAGAGTTTTCTACAAGGTTGACAAAGTTTTTTTATTCGTTTTTATTAAAGGAATAAAAGTGAAGTTTTCTTTGTCAAAAGTTTTCGAGGTTTTATATTAAAACTCGACTTCGTTTATATTAAAGCGAAGGCACTTGTTTGCGGTTTTCTTGTCGTACAAGTTTCGATCGTGGTTTGCTTGGAGTTCAAGTTTACGATCGGGTTTGCTTGTTCCAAATCGAGGGTTTAGGGTTATTCTAATTAATTCGATTTGCAAGAAGGGTTTTTTAGCAACAAGGGGAATATTGCACACGGCTTGTGAGGCTTGTCGGTAAAGTTGGTTAAGAAACAACTTGACAAGGTTTTTAGCAAGGTATAAGAAGAATGGCTAGTTCGATAACTAGGTTTGACATCGAAAAATTCGATGGGAAGAATGACTTCGGGTTATGGCAAATAAAGACGCGTGCTTTAATGGTACAGCTGGGATGTGATGCTGCATTAGAGACATTACCCGAGGACATGGAAGCAGGTGAAAAGGCTGCTTTGATGAAGAAGGCATATAGTACCTTGATTCTATGCTTGGGAGACCGGGTTTTATGGGAAGTTACCAAGGAAACAACGGCTGCATGAATTTGGACGAAGTTGACTAGTCTTTATATGACTAAGTCCTTAGCAAACAGACTGTATCTGAAGAAGAAGCTGTACACGTACTATATGAGTCCAGGTACGAAACTGGGTGATCATATAGATGAGTTTAATAAGTTGATACTTGACTTGGCGAATATTGATATTGAGATTGAGGATGAGGATCAGGCACTTATGTTACTTACGTCCTTGCCATCGTCTTACGAAAACTTTGTGGAGACATTGTTGTATGGGAGGGAATCCTTGACAATGGAAGATGTTCTTGCGACTCTGAATTCAAGGGAGTTGAAGAAAAGAACTGAAGGCACAAAGGAAGAAACTGGTGACGGGTTATATGTAAGGGGAGGGTCAGATCATTCAAGGAAAGCTCATTCTGGTGGAAGTTCGCGGTTTAAGTCAAGAGGTGGAACTGGTAAACTCAAGTGCTTCATATGTCATTCAGAGGGTCATCTGAAGAGAGACTGTCCAATGAAGAAGTCAAGTGGGTTTGTCAAGAAGGGTAAGCATGATCAGGATTCTGATTCTTCTGATGACGAGGGTAACGCCTACTTTGGAGAAGCCTTGGTGGTAGTCGGTAATGATGAGATGGCTGAATTGGTAATGGATTCAGGTGGGTCTTATCATATGACACCTAGGAGGGATTTCTTGTATGACTTCAAGGATATTGATGGTGGTTCGGTTCGGTTAGGTGATAACAGGACATGCACTATCAGTGGGACAGGAAAAGTGAAGATACAGTTGCATGATGGTTCAAGCTTTATACTGGAAGATGTCAGGTATGTTCCAGGGTTAAGAAGGAGCTTGATTTCATTGGGTACTCTTGAAAAAGAGGGTTATACGGTGAAGATGCAGTTGGGTAAAGTCAAGGTGATCAAAGGTTGTCGGGTTATGATGATCGGGATCAGGGGAAAGAACTGTGTGTATACTCTTGAAGCAAAAGTGAAGACTTTTGGTGTACAAAAGCATGGAGGTTCAAAACAAGTTGGATTCAAACAACTTGGTCAAAAACAAGTTGGGTTCAAACAACTTGGTCACAAACAAGTTGGGTTCAAACAACTTGGTCCTGGTGTTAAAACAGGAGTCCATGGAGTACATGTTGATGAACGTGTTTGGTTTGAGGTGGAACTGCAGGGAGCTCAGGAAAATCGTGAAGCTGAGGTTGTTCAGGATAGTAACGATGATGCTGCAGTGGCTCAAAGAAAGTTGGAAGACAAGCAACTTGAAGAAAATACAAACACAGACTGCTTGGTAAAGGAGCAGGAAAAGGTACACCTTGGTATAAAGGTGGGGCAGACATTATGGTAACCGGAGTACCTGGTCAAAAGGGTGCAGAGGGTAATGCTGCTGAAAAGAAGAAAGTGAAGGAGTCTAAAGAAGCTAATCTTGGAAATTTACTGAAGTACAATGCCTGGTCGACAAGGTGGTCCCCGGTCCGAGGTTCCAGTACAAGGAAAAGGTGCTGAGTATCGGTTATGTTTAAGTGTTACTCCTAAGGTGGAAATTGTTATATATTAGTAGTAAACTTAAACATATATTAGGGACTTAAGTGTACTTTGTAATTAGATTAGGTGTTAGACATAAACTAGGATTAGTTAACTTGGAGTGCAAGGCAAGTTAATGTTTCTACCCCCTCATCTCTATAAATAGAGATGAGGGGGGATGCTAGTTATTCATTCTTCTTCCTCGTTGTAATAGCTTTATTAGGTTTTTAATAAAGGTTTGGTACGAGGGTATATCGTGTGCAATATTCTTGTCGTTTCTTTGTAGTATCGTGTCTCTCGTGTTTGCTACTTGTGCTCAACATAACTCGCGATCTAGTGTTCCGCGATCGAGCTTCGGGTTGTTGGCGGTTTTGTCCAACACATTCTTAGGATGCACTTGATTGTCAGAAACGAGAAAAAGAAGCTAGAATATTATTGGAAAAAGATCGCGATTCTTTAAAGGAAGAGCTTCAAAGGGTTCAAAAAGAGGTATTGTTGAACTAAAACTACACTCTTGCTATTTCAGTATGTCTGTTTAGTTAATGGGTTTGATTTTTAGGTGGAAACCCATGAGGACATGTACAAGATGTTGCAACAGAACTTGGAACGTCTTACTTCTTAGTTAGCTAGGTTTACAGAAGATATGCGGTGCACTTTTGTTAGTGTGGCTGATAAATTAAGCACTTTGGAGGTTAGCTGCTCAAATGCTCATCTTTCATCATTTGATTTGACGTGTGAAGATGATTGCTATATTTTATTTCTTCTATTGTAGGAGACTTGTTTCTCTCAAAGAGACCAAATATCAGTACTACAACAAACGTTGGCTGCTAACCAGAAACTCGAGGTACACTTATATTATTTTTAAAATATCATTGGTAAGTCACCACAGTTGATCTTGTTTTAATAACCCAATATCACTACTTCGGCTAATATGTAGTATTTAATTTCAAAGGGTAAATTATGGATCATCAATATTGTGTCCGTGCATACTTGGTCTGTAATTCTAGTGTTTTCTTTTGGCTCCTAATGTATCGAGACCTTATTCGTTTACTTTCTCTTTTTTAATTGGTTGCCCGTGAACTCGGGAAAGAGTCCTTAGCTTGCCTGGTCGGTTTCTTTAATTGCGAAATCAGTCACGTGCGAGCGCTTTTTTAGGAGGAGTTGAGGTGGATTGAACTTATTGCATATGGAAACCTTTTCAGTGTGGAACTATAGGTTTTAATCAGTAGTCATAATAATATTTATACGGAACGCAGATCAACATTGTATTTTCGTCATTTTCCTAGGTCTATGAAGGCATTTTAGGGATCTTACAATCATGTTCTTGGTAAGGAACAGAAATGTGACAAATAGGAACGGGTCAAAACTAAATCCTATTGCTGCTTGCAGAGCAAGTACGAAACAGCATCCTCTATCGGAGGTATCTTCTCCTCAATTTGGGGGCAGAGGATCCTGGCGATTTGGACCGCATGGTTTCTATCATCTCAAACCAGGCCTTAATAGAATCGTAAAGGACACAGTAATAGTTGTAAGAGTAGTATATGCAAGATAGTACAGTCAAGTGTCTTAGATAAATAAGCCACGTACTCTTAAGCAAATCTAGAATCTGAATTTGAATGTGCAGTTATCTATCGACTATAGGTACCATTTATTTATGCTAACAATGTCCACTGTGAACACTTTTCACCTACCACAAGGACAATTTCTGTGATTTAATCCGTCTGTGGTTTTTCTTTTCCTGAAAGAGATTTTTTCTCAAAACGTTCTAGGAATGAATGTTATTCATGTTGATGTTGATGACCTTTTGCTGCAGGTACCTACACAACTGAAATCGTATGTTAAACTTGCTGACAAACTTGATAGATTAGCTCTACAGTTGGTAGCCAGAGGAGGAAGTGGTCTGAAATCCGTAAAGGTGACATATGCATCCACTACAGAACCTGATTTACTCCGTTCTATGGTCGCCAAAGGTATACATATAAGTGAAGAGCAGGTCATTTTGGATGGGCCGTCACACGAAATCATTCAAGTCAAAATTGCTGATGTGGAATCCAGATTTGTGGGTGCAATTTCTGAGTCTGGCGATCTTAAAGTTGAGGGGACACTGAAAAATGGGGTCCCATATCTCACAAAAGTAGGTGATTTTGAAATCGACGTGAGTTTAGAAGGAGACGTCATACTTTGTAGACATGGTGATCAGCCTGGTATTATTGGGAGTGTTTTCACTATATTGGGTGAAGAGAAAGTGAATGTGAGTTTTATGAGTGTCGGTAAGACCATAACAAAAGAAGTTGTTATGGCGATTGTTGTGGCTGATAAGAAACCAAGGTTAAAGACATTGAAAAAGATTGGTGAGAGTCAGGGTGTTAAAGAGGTTGTGTTCCTTGTTTTGTAGAACAAATGTGACGGTTACACACAAAAAAATGTTCCTTCACTGCAACAAATCGTTTTTCTCACCCTGGGTTGTTTTGATGTCAGACACAAGGGTGATATTATTATGTGATTACTAGCTCTGTTTTTGCATATTATGTAGGGCTAATTGAACTAATGGTTTAGTCACTTGTCTTCTCTTAACCATGTCCAGAAAAGTTGTCAATGTTTGGTTTTGGAGGTGTTACACAGGTATGAGAACCATAGTTTTGAAAGGTTATTACCGTAAGTGTATTAGTACCAAAGAGTGAAAAGACCGTCACGGTATGCAACTCGATCATTCGTTGTGGACTTGTGGTTGATGATCCGCAGTTATATCATTGGTTCATCGGTTGTGTGAATCATGTAATGTTTGGATCTACTAGTCACTTTCGTTTAAATTGAACAAATTCTAAATCAAGATTAACACCAAGTTAAAAACAGTGGAACAACTGAAGAATTAGGTTGATGAGATTTGAAAAGCTCATCAGCAATTGGCGAAAGCTCATATTGCTAAAGTAATGAGCCAACTACAAGCTGGTGACGACTTTTGACAACATCGGCTACCCTGCTTTTTATATGTGCTACTCACCCATTCCTATTTATAATCAACTTTCTCTAGCTGCTTTCCTTTATCAAAACCTCAACTTCTCAATGTCTCTAGAAAGTCAAAAATCTATTAGGAAAATACACGAGTGCATTGATGCAAAAATATGAACATAGTTTCATAATTTCACCATACTGTAAAGAGTCAACCATTTGGCTATGAACTAGATAAACAAGGCATGTATGTAGTGTAATAATACTTGTTACTTGCGAAATCCCCCAATTCGAAGATTTTGGCGCCAAAATTCTTTTTCGATTTTTCGGTGTTTTTAGGCTTTAATGTTTTCATAATGTCATCTAGGAAATCAAAAAGGAAAAATAAGCGTCCTACTAAGTATGATGATTCAGTATCGATTTGAAAGGGAATAAAGCTGTTCATATGTTCATAGAAGTAATGAGTGTAGGAATGAAAATGAGATTGATAAGGAAGCTGATAAGGGAGAAATAGAGGTTAATGATAATGAGGAACTTGAAGGTGAGTTACAAGGGTATTTTAGTCATTGAACTTTGGCCAGAGACGAAAATGAACTCAACTTTTCCTCACAGGGAGGCCGCCTGCACTTTCGAAAACTCAAGAACCATTTGTGCAATTTACTCTTTTTTTAATATCTATATATATATATATATATATATATATATATATATATATATATATATATATATATCTATATTATATATAACAGGAGGCATTTGACATTAATGCCACCTCAATGCCACCTCAATGACACCTCAATGCCACCTAAGCATTTTTGTGCCAACTAAGCAATTGTTATTTTTCGTTTTTTTTTTTTTTTTTTTTTTTTGGTAATTTTCGGATTTTTTTTTAAACATTTTTTAAAATTGTTTATAAAAAAAGCCCCTTGCTAGGTTTGAACCTTGGTTGTTTTGCTAAATAACTTGTGTGTTTACCACTTAAGCAACAAGTTATTTTGATAATTATGTTGCATATTATAATCTATAAATGCCAATAATCTATTAATACATGATTTTTTTTTGAAATCCCATATATATCACGTAAAAAAAAATCTCAGTGCATTCATAATATGTCTCCAAACCCTAATTTCATCTTTTCCTCAACCTAATGATCAATCGATTTCTTTTGGATATAACCCTGATTTCATCTTTTCCTCAACCTTTTTTTCTCAATTCTCTCATGTTGATCTTCTTTTGTGTTTGCAGGTTTGAAAATACCAGGGTGCATAGAAAGCCAGATGAGCCACAAGTAACAACAGCAGCAGATTGCACTCGCATCCTTTTTCTCATAGCCCTAATGATCAATCGATTTCTTTTGGATATACATGTAAGTCTCTTTAGAACTCATAATATTCTTATCTCAATTTATGTATTTTATGAATATGTATTCTTTTGGATATAATGTTTATTGTCTGCTAATCAATGATTGTGTGAAATTATAGGTACGATGTCAAACCAAACAACGCTATTCTTGATTTTATGTGATTCTAGAGGTTTTTTTTTGTTTTGTTTCTTATTTTGATTTTTTTTTTTAAATTTGTTTGCTGCAATTTAGTGTATAATGATAGTGTTTTTACTTTTGTTAATATCATTATTATAGCATAATTATCACACACCGAATGAACTAAAAACAAATTGTCTTCAAGCTACATCTAGCATAGTTTATAGTTTTCGTATATGTTGTAGCAACTGTTTTACTTTGTCAATATAATCTCTCAAATTTTTAAGTGCGACTTCTCAATTAATTCATGGAACTGGAAAAACACTATTGGATAAATTGATATAAGCTCTTTTAAGTGTATTTAAACAGTATGTCCATTGGACACTTGGTGGTTGTTGTCCATAATTTGGTTATGGAAGATTGAGAAACAGCGAATGTCTCTACCTTCAATCAATATTCATAGTAAAAACAAGCTAAATATTACAGCTAAAGTATAACAAACAACATATTTGTTTATTTTGATATTATATAAAAGATTTTTAGCTCTTATATTAACATAATTTTCTTTGTTCTCTTTTATAATTAGGTTAAGTCGTGGAGTTCCAGGCATTGGTTAACATAACTCGGGTATACGTTTGCATTTGCTTTTTTTTCCTCCCACATTTTTTGTCTGCGTTATCATACTGGTACTATAAGTATAATTTAGCATTTGTCTTTGTCTTCCTTATCATACTACTAACACAAGTATAAGTTACCAGTTGTCTTTTTCTTTTTGCTCCAGGTATTTTTAATTATTACATTTTGTGTCTTTTGATGTTAGACACTGAGATCAGCTTCATGGTTAAGCTAGGATGTATTGGACCAGTCTCCATTGCTAAAACCTTTTTTAGGAATTTTACAGGTATCCAAGTGCTTTACGATGGATTAGAGCTTTTATAAGATACATATACATCGATTATTTCAACGTTGGATTAAATTTTTTAGTCATTTTTTTACTGATTCAATTCCATCTAGGCAAAAACAGGAGGTATAATACAGGTCGAGCAGGAGTGATACAACGGCATGATAGTTGCTCTATGTGAGTTTCTATATATGAACAGTCTCTAGCTGTTGGATGTTTCTTTGAATTGCTTGACTGTGATTAAACATTTATAACTTTCAACAAACTTGAAATATTATAACAAATCAAAGGCGTTGATTTGATAATGTTAATGGACGGAAATTTGAGTTAGAACATGATTTGTTATGATTATGAAAAGTGGGATACTAAGGATTTGGAACTGAGTAGTTATGAATTAGTCAAGATGCAACATAGACATACCACAAAAGTTACTGAGATCGAAGTAGATGTCAATAAGGATGAAATTGATGATTATCATCTTGACGTTATGTATAATAACAAACCTGATCTTTTTTGTTTTTGTTTTTTGTTTAATATATACAGAGTATAAAATCCTTCCGATTCAAATGGCGGTTTGTAAAACCTGTAATTACTATTTCTGTTTTTGCCCTTCCTTAACTTGATGGTTAGTTGGTTGGCTGGCTGGCTGGTGTGTCTAGGTTGAAAGAATTTTTAAAGATGAAGCTACTGAAGAGAAGGGTGAACGGGCAAGAATGGTGAGTAGTGTTCTTACCCTTCCTTGATTTCAAAATTGTATAATGAGTTAGTTTTTTACATTATCATTTCGATTCAGTCATCCTTTGCTGGAGGGATGGCGGTACAAGAGTTGGTGAAGACGACATTAGGGCCTAAGGGAATGGTTTGTATTTTCACCTTATTGCATGTAATCTATTTATTTATACATACACGCATACATACTAAGTTATTGATACTTTGCAGGATAAAATATTACAATCAACAGGTAGAGGCCACAGTTTTACAGTCACGAATGATGGTGCTACGATCTTAAAGTCCCTTCATATTGACAACCCTGCTGCTAAAGTCCTTATTGGTACGCGTTCCTTTATCTTTTGCCCAGTGCTACTCGCATTTGGATCATTGAGGCTAAGGGAAGTGCCGGATGACGTGTACAAAAGTTTGGATCAGGTTGGTGAAGGTGAAAACTGGTGGGAGGCTAGAGAATTGAATTAACTGACCTATGAATAAAACGAAGTTTGAAAAATAATTGAGGCTCAAGAATTATAGGTTGGTACAGTAGAAGCAACTTTTAAAAAATAAGATACAGAGGTGATCCTCTTTAATCATCCATAATCGTTACATCATGGTAAGCTTCTTGACACACTGATGAAAGACTTTGTACGCCATATTTCGAAAGGTACAATCTCTAAGAAAATTAGCATTATTTAAAGACATGAACGCTCTAACTGTTCTTTTAAAAATTTGTGCAGTTTACTTCACTGATGTTGGAGGATTTGATCTTGATTCCCATTATGGATTTGTGGTCGAGTATGGAGTGGATAGAGATGTTGATCTAGGTTTCCATACGGATGACTCAAAAGTAACCTTAAATGTATGCTTAGGCAAGCAGTTTACTGGCGGGGACTTTTTTTTAGAGGTATGCGATGTGAGGATCATGTGAATGGTCAATTATATCCTGAGGTATGTTGATATCTTTTTATCGTACTATGTTCTCAATCATCGAGTAACCAGCTTTATCCTTGATTTGTTTTTAAGTTTGTAATATAAATGGAAATATAACTGAATAATGGTTAAAAGAAATTTTTATATACATTCACAGGAAGTTTTTGATTTTTCTCATACCGTTGGACATGCAATCGTTCATCGTGGTCGTCATCGACATAGTGCTTCAGCTACCACTTCTGGACACAAAATTAACTTAATTCTGTGGTGTAGAAGGTATGTGATTCTTCATTTTCTTAGTTTTTTTTTATTGAGTAACAAACGAAGTCAATTAAATGCTTACAGCATGTCGTTTCTTTGACTATCATAGTCTTCAGTTATTAGATTGCGCAAGTGATCATCTACCATGTTTCAAGATCTTTTTGTTTAAACCAGAAAGTATTTGGTTTTTAGTAGATTCTCCATTTCAGTTATTGTAAAACTAGCAGTAGAAAAGATGGACAGGTTAAGAGAAGTGACTGCGAAAGTTCTTCAAAGGATTTATACAGTGAAAGCTTGCGTTTTAAGATGGCTTCGTTCACAAGGCGTGACTGTTGGGATTGTTAGCAATGCAGAGTATAGATATCAGGATGTAATTCTTCCCGCCCTTGACTTAAATGAGGTTAGCTAATTCAACTCGCCCATTTATGACCTCTAATAAAACATCAACAAACTAAAAAAATAGTAGTACGTTACTTGACATTTTACCATCTCCAGTAAACGTCAAGTAAGAGACTAATAGTCCATTTCTTACATTTTGGAAATCAGAGATCTGAAGATACTGCCTTAAAAGGTTTTTGATGTATTGCTTCATTTCTACAGGCGTCATTATCTACAGTGCCCACAAGGGTTATTAGGCAAACACTTTGAGAAACTGATCCAGCGTATGTCGTTTCTTGAGACTAAACCTTCTTTCAGACACACTTCATTCGTTCCGAACACATCAAGTAGCAACTATGCTATTCTAATCATGAGACTATTATTACCAAATACTATGTAATAAATGTTTCGATATGTATCTCTAATAGCTGTCAAATCTTTAAGTCATCGAATATAATTAGCACTACTCCTCTGTATCTATACACATTACTGTTAGAACTTAAAATATTAAAATATATATCAAAACCTACAATAAAATGACTTAGATTAAAATGTTAAATGGATTTACACATTCTTTAGTACCCCTCTTTTATTTATAAAAGTTAAACTTAACCTCAGGTAAATAGGTTCCGCACACGCTTCTATGTCGTGCACGCATGAATGGACGAGTTTACGTATGGAAGATTGCAGAAGGTCCTGATGAGTATGATAAGCCAGAGATCAAAGAAAATTTAGTAATTGCAATCCAATTTATTCGAAAAGGAGAACATGTTCGTCCTCAAGTTTGTTGGCACTGCCATAAACAGGTAATGCTTTTTTAAGACTGTGTTGTAGTTGTGTGCAGATGGAAAAATATCAGAGGTTGCGCAGGTAGGGATGTAGGGTAAGGTAAACGGGTTTAGAGGATTTTGGTAACTCAAAATCTCATTGACCATTTCTTTAGCGTTTCCAATAAGATTACAAATATATATTATTTCAATAGCAAATGCTTATAGATAAAGCTGTGATACTAAAGCAGACAATAACATGTAATATTTAGTTGTTTACTTTGAATATAAACCGCAATTCAAAAGCTAAACATAATCCCAAGCAAAACGATGACGACCAGTTGTTCTAGCAAATGAAGGGTTTTCAGGTCATCCAAATGATCATGATTCAGAAGGTGTGGATGAATAAGACTGGTTTAAGGATGGTAATTGGCAGAAAAGTAGTGCCAGCAATACTTCTTTGTCTCAGCAGGCTGATCAGTTAGACGTGTTTGACAAACATAATGATGGATCTTTACAGGATAATATGAATGATTCATCTGCACAAGTTGTCGATGTGGATTGGTTTGAAAAACACCGCTGAATAAAGTGAACGATTGGTAATATGCACAAATAGGTAATTTGGCTTTAAAATTGGCAAACAGAACTTAATGCTGCAATCTTTCAGGCCGCCCCCGGCAGACACCACACGAAAAATTAGGGTGTAAATATATCTGATATTATCCATTAAATCTGATACGTTTCTGCAGCTACATCAGTTCTTATTTAATAATAAATTATGTATTTTGGCATGTTGCATCGTAACTTTATTAGATAAACTGGTATATATGTATGTGGTCCTATTTATGTTCACAATAGTTTAATCTTCATACAAGTTTTTAGGTCGCCCTCTTTGCTATGTGTATTGTACAGGGCTTTGGCAAGAAACATAGGAAAGGAAGATAACAATGAAAACTCTTCACTCTTTGTGAGTCTGTTCCTGCTCCAACTGCGTCTTCGACTCCAGCTTCAATCAATAGTCCATTGTCACCAACAAGGCTTATGAAACCAAGTGAGGATGCCATCTGGGAAAATGTGGAAGGTATTCCTTCATGTCTGTTCCATTGGTTTTTATGTCATTGGATTGCCGTATACAGGACATGGCTGATGGTCTAACTTATACTACTCCGTAATACTTTCTGTCTACTGTTGTTGCAGGTATTAATGAAGGGATAGACAAAGGCACCACCAGTTGCGTGAGAACGACTGTAGACGCTCTACGCCCCAAGGCAAGTGAAGCTATTAATACCCTCTGTATTGCTTAATCAGCTCTTTGAATGGGTCGATACTAATAAGTATTTGTGCCCCCTAAAAATTTTCGTCATTGAAATAACTTACTCTGTTGATTTTATAAATTGCTATAACCTGTTTTTTCTAAGTATCTTGACACTAAAATAATTAGAAAATCATAGCGATGAACGGTTTTGGGCAAGCACTTGAAAATCATTACTACAACTTGAAGTTGCAACAACCAGTTAAATGCACATCCAAACACTCCTTTGGTAGTGATTTACATTGCAAGTTGGTGAGGTTGAACCATATAAAGTTATTGCAAACACTTTGCTCCCCTGGGAAACCAGCTTTGTCATTTTATCACAGTTATATCCCAAACACCCTCTAAATTTTAGATATTTGAATCATATTAAGATCTCTGAGTTGCAAAATTTCTGCAATATTTTCTTCAACTTTAGTTGTTTACAAAATGAATGGATGCACATATTTGGAGTTTCACTTTTGAAAGGACGGTGCAGTTTCTTTAGGTAACAGGGAAAATAAAAGGCAGTGTCACAAAAGCTGATATTGAAGCTGTAAAGTAGAATTATTTTTGGTAAACAGGTTAGTCTATATGAGAATGAATGATCATATGACTATCTTGGAACCAGTCAGTGGCGTTTGATTGTTGTTTCTTTGAATTATCAGGATCTGATCTGAATCAAGTCACGGACATTATAAAATAGATGGTTAATCAGTAAATAGACTAAAAAATGTCGATGGTTCAGGGCAAGTTGGGAAATAGGTTAGAAATGAGTATTTTTAAAGCAAAAGTCAAAACGGGAATTATATACACAAACGTTAGATAATAAAATAGACCATTGGAGGTACATTGTTTTTAAATTTGTGTATATTATCAGTAGTTTGTTGTGTATAGTTATGAATATATAGGAGAAAAGTTTGAAAGCACTTACTTAAATTTTGTGGAAGAGACACATAGAAAATGTAAGGTTTTTTTATTAGTATACTTTTTTGAATATGTTCATATTTTTAGGGGTTTTTATGTGATTATGATGATTATGTGCTTTATGAATTTATGTGATTATGATGATCAAACCACTATTGAACCGATTTTTATTTTATTTATTTATTCATTTTTTTTTGGTAGATTTAATGCTTTGAATTGCCGAGAAGTCAGATATTATTTACGAGATATTGGTGTCGTTTTTCATTGATGAAAAACCCAAAACTGCAACGTTGTGGTCGCCGAGGGCTCGGACAAGAGCTGCTAAAGTTGGCCTTGCATTGTTGGCTTGAAAAAACTTCGAAAGTTATCCTTGCAACTTGAGTTGGGTGCATGAGATTGTGTAGATAAGTTTTCTGAAGCCGTGCAATTATCTAGAGGATGAAAGAATGATATTTAGTATTTTTAGAAAAAAAGTGGAATACGAATGATATTATGGACACTGAATAAAATGTGGAATTGTATAAATGATCATTGAGGTATTATTATAACATATCAAATTTACCTATTAACTGTTTAATAATTGCTAACGGTCAATTAATTTCCATAACCGTACTTTAAAATTTTATTATTCGTTAATTAATACCTTCAAACGATCTTTATAAGTCATGCCCGCCCATTGGGCGGGCTTCGACCACTAGTATATATATATATATATATATATATATATATATATATATATATATATATATATATATATATATATATATTAAAAAAACTGTAATTTGAGCAAACCACATGGACCATTTATGCAATTTACTATTTTTTTAATGTCTTGAAGTTGTCATTATACGATGAAAATGTCGGAACATGCAAAAATGGCTCGACTGTGCATTAACCAACCAGCCAAACCGGCTTGACATAAATATAAAATAGTATGCCAAATTTTGTCAATTATGGTTTCGGTTTTGATAGTTTTAAAAAAAATATACTATTACAAGAGTATTTAACACAAAAATATAAACGAAAACCAAGAATCTGTTTCTAGGTGTTGCGGTCATAAAGATGTCCTCTTAACAGAGAGTGTTTTCAAAACTAGTCTCTATGTGACAATCTAACGTTCTCTAAATAATATGGTAAACAAAGGAAGGAGAAACAAAAAACTTTACTAGCAACTGAATCTGGCCATGAGTTATAAGCAAATGTTTATCGATAATCCAACTTACCCAGCTATGTAAGAATTATGTTTTGAATATGTAATTAGTAATTCCGTGTATAACTATATCATTGAAGGTAAATGAAATAAGCACCGCTCATGATAACTTGTACTAGTAGTTGTCAATAAGATAATAATAATAATAATAATAATAATAATAATAATAATTTCAGATGTTGTGCTCAGCTTGTTCTAGAGTCTTTACTGGGGATATTTATGGGGACCATTTTGTATCGTGCGCGGGTATTATTGGCATTAAACATCGGCATAATGTGGTGCGTGATGTTCTTGTTGACATATGTTCTCGTTCAGGGGTTTCGGCTCGTAAAGAGGTTGACATTGGGCTTATTGGGGAAAGGGACACATCCTTACGTCCAGCTGATATTTTACTTTACTCGTGGGATGGTGGACTTGATGTATGTGTTGATCTGACAGGGTCATCGCCATTGACGCAAACTGGTATGGTTGATTTTGTGCCCGATCGTGCAGTTATTGAAGCCGCGCAACGTAAACGCGTCAAGTACGAGGCTAAATGCGCGGATATTTGATATGGGTTTCTCCCATTTTCTTTCTCTTATTTTGGGGAACTGGAGAAGAATGCGGTGACCTTACTAAAGCGTATCCGAAGATTCTCAGTGACTCAAGACATTGGTGCACGTGCTGCTGCTCACATTTTTAGTAGGATTAGCTTCGCTATAGCTAAAGGAGTAGGGGCCCAGTTAGTATCTCGGCTCCCTACTAATTTCTTGTAAATCCTAGATTCTTCTAATAAAGTGATGTTTCATAATAATAATAATAATAATAATAATAATAATAATAATAATAATAAGGCAGATGCAGATGCGGTGACCTTGAGGCAAATGTGGTGTTTATTAAAAAAATCATCGTCCTTATTTAAATAACATGGCGATAGAATATAATGTCGACATTATCAGTACTTAGTCACCATTATTGTACGTTTTTGTAACATTGTTAAATTCAACTCTTAGGACTATTAAAGTACTCTTCTTAATATATTAGTCATCTTTAGCTTTAACTAAAAGTCAGCGTATGTTTGATGAAATGAGCTGAAGTCGAAGCTGGGACTGAGATTTGGGCTGAGGTTTATATTATAAATCGAAAGCTTTTACTAAAAGCCAGCGTATGTATCAACCCAAAATCAACAAAATCTTATAAGTATTGTGGTTTTTATAACCACTAGACTGGCATGCATGTAGGGCTGTTTACATTTAAAATCTGAAACAAACCCCATTTGTCACTCCGAATAGTCATCAAATTGACAATTTTGTTTCTTTTCATCGACAAATTAATTTCTGAAATTTTATAAACGTAACTACAATACGACCGATGTCATCAAAACTAGTACTTTTATTGATAGTCACTCTCATGAGAAAGTATAGATGTGTTGTTTTCGTTGTCATATAAGTATTTTTATTTGACCACATAACATAAATTAAAGCATTATTTTATACTTTCGTCGTTGTCTTTGGATATTTAACTCATATCTGTTTCTTTAGTTAATGTGTACGACTATTTGTCCAATTGTTTTCACTGTACTGATGTGAAACTAAAGTAATAGATAATAATTACACGATAATTATAATACTTTGTGATTACGTCGGTTATATCATTTTGTTTTATAGTTAAGTACTGAGTTAAATAAACATTAAACACCAAAAAACAGTGAGGCAATTTTAATACGATAGAAATGTACCTAGTAATCATTCAAACTTATACAGTAAGTTTCTAGTCAATAATCTTATATTTAATTACTCATTGTTTTTATCAATTCTCATTAACTTTTTGAAGTTAGTTTAATACGAAGAATCTATTATACTATCGGTACACTCATTAAGCATTAACGGTGAATACTTTTAATCCAAAAGATCTAGAGGTGAACCTCACATTTTTGGGGTAGAATTTGAGTGGTATACGGTTTTGTGTTAGTCATATAATTCCTATCCATGAGACGCTTTATTAAAGCTAAATTTTAGCCTGTAAATGTCATAAAAATTTTTAAATTTTGTGCTAAAATTACCCTAACAAATATTTCTTATGGTTTATTACACTAATTACTAAGGACAAGACAAATAATCAAGTGAGTGAATAGTTTCTAAGTTCCCGTTTTATTCTCCCTCCCTACACTTAAACTGAACATTGTCCCCAATGTTCCGCGAAAGTATCAAAGTTATGATAAATGAATGCAAGTAAGGAAAATAAACTAATACTCCCCTGATTAGCTCGGTAGGATATGCATGAAGTTGCGGTTAAATCCTCCTCCAAGAAGAATGCATAAGTAATAAGCTTCATCCAATATGTGTTTCTTCTTCTTGTCCAATATAACCTGCATACTCATAAGAAAACAAACGAAACATTCGCGTAAAATTGGCGGTAAAACTATATATGACACACAACTAAATTAGAAAGCAAATAAGATATAATGCTTGTGGAATGGATGTTTGCAGTTTTTCTGGAAAATTTAGAATTGGGAATTTCCAAAAATTATAAATTGCACAGAAAAAGAAACTGATATTTTGTTTCTATATTGCCTGACGTCGTCAGGTGTTAATCCTGACGCCGTCAGGTTGGCCTGGCAAAAACTGGTCTGCTGCGTTTTTCTAGAAAATTACCTTATTAAAACCTGGAAAAATTTCTGCAAAACATCCATTATGACTCGATACAAGCATTTGACTCTAACAAACACACATATATATCAATTTCAATGATTGTTAATCTCATGTTCATGTTCTTAAAAACATATATGATCTTCCCTACACTTATCTTTTTGTAAAATACGTTTATATGAAATTAAGACGATGTTAAAGACAAAATAAAGCATTTCCACAAAGTCTAACATGAGAATAAACTACAATGAAAAAGATATATAAACACACAAATTTGAAAAATAAAACAAGCAAACAATTAAGCATGGGTTGCCTCCCACGAACCACTTTTCTTTATTTATGAGTCTTGTAGCTAGACTCAAAGTCGTGCTCTTATTTTCCGCATATCTTAGATGCCCATTCGAATGCCTTGACCCTTCCTTCATCACGGATATATTCGGGGCCTAACGCTAGACAAGCGGTGTAGTAAACTTTATCCTCACAATCAACCTCAAAAGTCGGAATATTGTCCACATCTAACTCATCAATGCCCTTAAACTTTTTATTTTTGTAAGGCATTACATACTTAACACATTCGATCCCATTTGAGAACTTGGCTATTCCTTCCTCTTGATCATAAATGATAAGGATTTAAAACATACATTTTTAAGGGGTCATTTAAGCCCTAAATCGACACATTTTATATCCGTTACTGCTAAAAATGCTGGAATGAAGCATATTTGGACGAAAAGGAGCAAAAACATGAAGAAAATGGCAAAGTCAAGATCAAAGGCACTCCAAGCTACTCAGTAGAGCCTGACGATGTCTCATCCAAAGGGCAACGCCGTCCCTATATAGAAGACTTGATCAAAATGTGCACGCGACGGCTCAGCGGAATTTCTGGTCCTAAAGTTTGACGGCGTCACGCCTTATTTCTAGAAGGCGTCACTCACACTTTTCACACCAGACGCTCAAGATCCAAGATTCAGACGACGTCCTGCATGAAGACTGACGGCGTCACACATCTTAAATGATGTCGTCCCAACGATGACTTGGCCTAAACGAAACCCTAATGACGGCGACCTGACGGCGTCACTAGCAAAAGGTAACGCCGTCGCGATTGTAAATCTATATGTAGAATTCGATTTTTTTGTATTTTAAGAGGTAGAATTTTGGGGAGCAAACACTAACTCAGTTGTAGTCCGACTTGGACAGTATTCTAGGTTCCCATACCCTATTTTACACATCAAGATAATTAAGTTTGTTTATTCAATTTATCATTATGTCTACCCCATGTTCAGTTGATTGTGTGTATGCTTGCTTGTTTAACATGTCTAGCTAAATTACTTGTGTGTTTGCTTAGATCTATGAAACCTAGTTATTGATTGTTGTTAGGTTGTCTCTTGTCTTAATTAGTAGAAGCCATAGGAGTGCACCTAGGCCATCGTTGTGTTTATTGCATGAGTTGTGCTTTATGACAATAGGGTATTCGGGGGAGATGCTATTGCAATTGCCGATCCAATGTATTCTATAGGAGAGCTACAATTCATAGAGTTAGGGAATTAGGCATACCCTACGACTAATAGGAATACAACGCATCAATTAAGATAAAGGAAGTGACAATTCAACCAACCAATAAAAGATAACTAGGGAGAATAGTATCTAAGTGAGCACATCTTTAATCATCATACGAGCACACATAAATAAACATAATCTATCCAATAGTTAAGTAGTTAATTTAGATAATTAGTTAAGTAGTGAAATCGGTAGAAGTACCACCCCCCAATCATATACCCCGAGATTTTACCCTTGCTTTCTAAAAAAACATAAAAAAGAATAAAAAGAGTCATCCTCAACCCCACCTTCTCATCATATATCTCTCTCTAGCATTCCTATTCCCCTAGAGAACGAAATCAATCCCCTAGGCTTACCCCATACTACACTACAACGATTAGGTTCACTGCCTAGAGGGTTGAAAAGCTTGCTCGTAGAAAAGGATGTTTTCTAAACCCCGAATTCCGCGTATCAATAAATCATCATGGATTCCTCAATAAATGGTTGATAACATCAAATAGTCCTGAATATTAAGTGTCAATTTCCCCCGACAATACTCGTATTTTATATCATTTATATGGATTTACGCTTGTTTTCCTCTATATTTCACTTTCAGGTAATTTACGAGCATTGGAGCTAAAGAGACGCGGATTTGGAGAGTTTATTGAAGATATATGATAGTATGCCCACTATGAAGTAATTGCGGCGTAACTCCTCTCTCACATTACGCTGTAACAAAAGCGTAACTCAGAATACCAACTCAACTGAAGATTACGACGTAACACCATCTTAGGATTACGCCGTAACTAATTAGGTCAAATGATGTTCCACTCCGCTGCAAGCTACGCCGTAACTCTTCCAACGATTACGGCGTAATCATGATTTTGTAACGTATATTGAAGATACGGCGTAACTCATTCCATGTGTTACGCCGTAACCAGCTTTATCTAGAGCATTATTACGGATTTATATAGGTTACGACGTAGCTCTCAATTTAAGTTACGCCGTAACTAGATCTGGCCAATAAATACCAACCCTAAATTCTGCATTTCACATCATTCACTCCACACACAAAGCAGAGAACGTGAGTAGGGGACCGAAGCCAGATCTTGAGGAGCATACGGAGCCATCTCCAAGGGAGAAATCACTCCCTAACGATAAGCATTAGCGATTTATCATTTCTTTTACTTTCAATTCATGTATTTCATTATGTCAAATGTTGAATTGATTGTTTCAGTTAATATGATCGGCTAAGCACCTCTGGTGCTAGCCTAGTCATGATTCCTTAATTGTTATGTTTTTGTTTACATTGCTTCCGTAAAATTGTTTCTAGTGTATGCATGCATAGTTTGTTGGTAGTTATCCTTGTTTCAGTAGTTTTGAATGGCGGTAGTGTCTAGTTGCTTAGGAGAATTGACCAACTGACCCTAAGTAGGTAGACTGAGTGGGAAGGGTAAGAATTGACCAACTGACGACCCTTCTTCGCTTGTGCGAACTGACCAAATGATCACCTGCCGTTTGGATGAACTTAAGAAGTTAGGGATGAGTGTCTAAGATGCTAGCGCCCGGGCACTCATTGTTATGAATCTTGCATGTAGCAGTACTTAATGACTTGCCTTAGGGGACTAAAAACTACTGGACTTTCAAGGGTAGTAGCTTGATCTTCGGTGGAAACCTTTGCTGATAGGTTAGGAAGAACTGACCAAATGTTGTCCTAGCGACCTAAACCCCCACTTGAAGCAATTGGAAGTAATTAGACGTGAACATAACATGATAGGATGAGTAACTAGGTTAGAAAACTTCTCCTCTATTGATCACAACCCTTGCCTTTACTTTCTTACATTTCTTGTTTTATAAATTTATTAAT
Source organism: Chrysanthemum seticuspe (assembly GCA_019973895.1). NCBI lineage: Eukaryota > Viridiplantae > Streptophyta > Magnoliopsida > Asterales > Asteraceae > Chrysanthemum > Chrysanthemum seticuspe. The sequence goes on along the minus strand of BPTQ01000003.1, from coordinate 250,488,188 downwards.
CATTTCCTTCTTAAAACCATTAAAATTAGTGACATTAGACTTAATTAGAATCCGCTCACATAGCTCTTGGGACGACCTCGGTTTTACTAATGACTACACTGCACACAATCGGGTACACTGCCCGTTAGTGCATAAGGTAGACCATAGGTAAACGAGACACTTATAAATATTAAAACCTGGTCAGTAAAACCTGAATCAATAGTCTTCCAAGTATCACATCTCATAGGAATCCATCAATGATGCCCTTAACATATTCCAAGATCATGAAATCACACCTATATATGAAATTATCTACAAAGACATGCAATCCTCTAGCTCTCCCAACATAGTTACTCAATTTCCTTTGGTAAAATGGATCTCTCCTAGGTACTAGCTTTTCACTCATGATCCAATTGTAATAGAGCCTAGACATTATGTTCATGGGTGCCTTATAGTCTATGTAAGCGTGATCCCTATACAAGTACCCAATCATACATGGTATCTTAATGTTTCTAGGGTCACCCATTCTTATGCATGGCTCGAAAGGTGGTCGCGGGTAGTTAACTACATTATAGTGATAGGCGATTTCTTTTCCATTGGGGTATAACTCAAAATACTCATTAAGTTCCTCTTCCTCACTACCCTCCATAATTTCTAACACTTTATAATCTTCTTCTTCAAGTTCATCATCCGAATCATCACTCGTGGTGGAATTCCTATCAATTGTACTAGTTGTTTCTTCAAGGGTTTCTCAAGTGCGCTTTCGATTATCCTATTCAAATTCCTAAGCTCTCCAATTTCACTAAAGATACGAGCGCGGAGTTGGTTGGCATAGGTTCGATCAAGTGGTGGGTTTTGTGGTAGATGGTGTGATGGTGGATTGTTTGGTGGATTGTCACCCATGGTGGAAAGTGACAATGTTACGAACAAAAACACGGAGAAGGGGGATAAAATACAATGAAACTAATGAAAAATAGAAAAAAGCTCACATGATAGGAATCAAGCGAGTGGACCTAAACGAGATAGAAGTCTAACTAGCTATTCTATTCCCCGGCAGCGGCGCCAAAAACTTGATAGCAGGGTTCGGGGTCGAGAAAACCTCTTTTTCTGCGAGCAAGCTTTTCAACCCTATAAGCAGTGAACCTAATCGTTGTAGTGTAGTATGGGGTAAGCCTCGGGGATTAATTTCATTCTCTAGGGGAATAGGAATGCTAGAAAGAGATATATGACGAGAAGGTGGGGTTGAGGATGATTCTTTTTAGTCTTTTTTATGTTTTTTAGAAAGCAAAGGTTAAATCTCGGGGTATATGATTTGGGGGTGGTACTTGTATCGGTTTCACTACCTAACTAATTATCTAATTATCTAATTAAACTATTGGATAGGTTATGCTAATTGAGGTGTGCTCGTATGTTGATTAAAGATGTGTTAACTTAGATACTATTACTCCCTAGTTATCCTTTATTGGTCGGTTGAATTGTCAGTTCCTTTATCTTAAATGGTGTGTTGTATTCCGATTAGTCGTAGGGCGATGCCTAATCTCCTAGTTCTATGAATTGTAATTCTTCTTTAGAATACCTGGGATCGGCAAGTGCAATAGCATCTCCCCCGAATACACTATTATCCTAAAGCTACAACTCACGCAATAAACACAACGATGGCCTAGGTGCACTCCTATGGCTTTTTGTTATTTAGGACGTTCAAGCTCGCAACAGTTAAAGAAGAAGCCAGTTTTCCTTACTCTTGCGTCTACCAATTAAGACAAGAGACAACCTAACAACAATTAATAACTAGGTTTCATATATCTAAGCAAACACAAGAGTAATTTAGCTAGACATATTAAACAAGCAAGCATACACACAATCAATTGAACATGGGGTAGACATAATGATAAATTGGATAAACAAACTTATCTTGCAATGTAAAATAGGGTATGGGACCCTAGAATACTGTCCAAGTCAGACTACAATTGAGTTAGGCTTTACTCTCCAAAATTCTACCTCTTAAAATACAGAAAAATTTAATTCTATATATAGATTTACAATCGCGACGGCGTCACTTTTTGCTAGTGACGCCGTCAGGTCGCCGTCATTAGGGTTTCGTTCGGGCCAAGTCATCGTTGGGACGACGTCCTTTGAGATGTGTGACGCCGTCAGTCTTCATGCAGGACGTCGTCTGAATCTTGGATCTTGGGCGTCTGGTGTAGATTTTGTGAGTGACACCTTCTAGAATTAAGGCGTGACGCCATCAGGCTTTAGGACAAGAAATTCTGCTGAGCCGTCGCGTGCACTTTTGATCAAGTCTTCAATAGAGGGATGTCGTCGCCCTTTGTTTGGGACGCCGTCAGGTGTGCTGGATGGCCTTTGATCTTGACTTTCCCATTTTCTTCATGTTTTCGCTCTTTTTCGTCTAAATATGCTTCATTCCAGCATTTTGCTTCCAAAAGACGTAAAAAGTGAAAATGAGCGACTTAAAGCAGTAACGGATATAAAATGTGTCGATTTAGGGCTTAAATGACCCTTTAAAAATGTATGTTTTAAATCCATACCAAGAACCGACTATTCCGGCCAATAACCAGTAGGAACCAGTTAGAACTAGTTAAGAACTGGATATTCCGGCCAAGAACCAGTTACAATTGCTTACTGAAGCGGTATTGAATGTAATTCTTCATGAAGGTCAAGATAGGATTTGGTGGGATATTGATACCCAAGTTATGTTCTTAATTGACATAACAAGAAAAAATATTTATAAACAGACTTTGTTGGGTTTAAATATAGCCACTAGATGATGCTCTTCGTTGCCTTGGAAAGTAAAGATGTCTATGTGGCGAGCTAGATTAGAAAAACTGCCAACAGGTTATAATCTAACACGCAAAGGGATCGAAATCGCTTCTATTATGTGTCTCGTATGTGGTGTTTCAATGGAATCGATATCTCATGTTCTATTCACGTGTACGTTAGCAAGGGAGGTTTGGTCGACGGTATATAATTGGTGCCAAGAACCAGTTAGATCTAGCTAAGAACTGCCTATTCCTGCCAAAAACCAGTAGGAACTAGTTAAAAATTGGCTATTCCGGCCAAGAACCACTAGGAACCAGCTAAGAACCGGCTATTCCTGCTAAGAACCAGTAAGACCAGTTAAGAACCAACTATTCCGGCTAATAACTAGTTAGATCCAAATAGGAACCAGCTATTTCGGCGAAGAACCAGTTAGATCCAGCTAAGAACAGCCTATTCTGGGCAAGAATCAGTAAGAACCAACTATTCCGGCCAATAGCTAGTTAAATCCATCACAACACAAGTTAATTAAAAAAAAAAAGGTATTTTGGCGGGAAAATTTGAGTAAAATTTAATTTTTAGAGGAGACTTAACGTTAAATTTTTACGCGAGATTCAAATTTTGGTTTAACTGTTAACCGGCTAAGAACAAGCTATTCGGGCCAAGAACCAGTTAGATCCGGCTAAGAACCGGCTATTCAGGCCAAGAGATCCAGCTATGAAACTTCTATTCTGGCCAAGAACTAGTTAGATCTAGCTAGGAACTGGCTATTCCGACCAAGAACCAATTAACAACCGGTTATTCTAGCAAAAAACGAGTTAGATCCAAATAGGAACCAGCTATTTCGAGCATGAACCAGTTAGATCCTGCTAAGAACTGCCTATTCCGGCCAAGAACCAGTTAGAACCAGTTAAGAACCGACTATTCCGGCCAAGAACTAGTAGGAACCAGTTAGAAATAGTTAAGAACCAGATATTACGGCCAAGAACCAGTAAAAACCATTTAATAACCAGTTATTCCAGCCAATAACCAGTTAGATCCAAATTGGAACCAGCTATTTCGGCTAAGAACCAGTTAGATTCAACTAAGAACTACCTATTCCGGCCAATAACCAGTAGGAACCAGTTAAGAACCGGATATTCGGGCCAAGAACCACTAGGAACCAGTTAGAACCAGTTAAGAACCGGCTATTCTGGCCAAGAACCATTAAAAACTAGTTAGAACCTGTTAAAAACCAGCTATTCCGGCAAATAACTAGTTAGATCCAAATAGGAACCACCTATTTTGGCCAAGAACCAGTTAGATCCAGCTAAGAAACAAGCTATTCTAGCCAAGAATTAGTAGGAACCAACTATTCCGACCAATAACTAGTTAGAGCCTTAACAAAAGATTACTTCTGGAAATCCAGTTAGAGCCAAAAGCCTTAACAAAATATTAATTCTGGAAATCCAGTTAGAGCCCAAGAGCCTTAACAAAAGATTAAAACTGGAATCCAGTTAGAGCCCAAGAGAATTAACAAAGATTAAATCTTGAAATCGAGTTAAATCCCAAGAGACATAACAAAACATTAATCTCGTAAAACCAGTTAGAGCCCAAGAGCCTTTAAAAATATTAATTCTGGAAATCCAGTTAGAGCCCGAAAGCCTCAACAAAAAACTAATTCTAGAAATCGAGTAAGAGCCCAAGAGACTTAACAAAAAATTAATTCTGGAAATCAAGTTAGTGCCCAAGAGCTTCAACAAAATATTAATTCTGAAATTCCATTTAAAGCCTGAGAGCCTTAACAAAAAAATAATTCTGGAGATCCAGTTAGAGCCCGAGTGCTTGAACAAAAAATTAATTATGAAAATCCAATTAGATCCCAAGAGCCTTCACAAAAAATTAATTCTAGAAATTCTGTTATATTCTAAGAGCCTTTAAAAAAATTAATTATGGGAATCAAGTTAGAGCCCGAGAGCCTTAAAAAAAATTATTTATAAAATCCAGTTAGAGACCAAGTGCCTTAACAAAAAAGTAATTCTGAAAATCCAGTTAGAGTGCAAAAGCCTTAACAAAAAATTAATTCTGGAAATCTAGTTAAAGCCCACGAGCCTTAACAATAAACTAGTTCTAGAAATATAGATAGAGCCCAAGAGCCTTAACAAAATAAATCCTAGAAATCCAGTTAGAGCTTAAGAACCTTAAAAAAAATAATTCTGGAAAATGAGTTAGAGCCCAAGAGCTTTAAGAAAAAAAGTAATTCTGGAAATTCAGTTAGAGCTCAAAAGCCTTAACAAAAGACTAATTCTGGAAATCCAGTTACAGCCAAAGAGCCATAGCAAAAGATTAAATCTGGAAATCAATTTATAGCCCAAGAGATAACAAAAAATTAATCTTGAAAAACAAGTTAGAGCCCTAGAGCCTTAACAAAAAATTAATTCTGGAAATCCAGTTAGAGCCCAAGATCTTCAACAAAATATTAATTATGAAATTCCAATTAAAGCCTAAGAGCCTTAACAAAAAATTAATTCTGGAAATCCAGTTAGAGCCCGAGTGCCTGAACAAAAAATTAATTATGGAAATCCAGTTAGATCCCAAGAGCCTTAACAAAATTCAAGAAATCCAGTTAGAGCCAAGAGCCTTAACAAAAGTTTTATTTTTGAAATCCAGTTAAAGCCGAAGAGCATTAACAAAAGATTACTTCTAGAAATCCAGTTAAAGCGAAAAGCCTTAACAAAATATTAATTCTGGAAATCCAGTTAGAGCACAAGAGCCATAACAAAAGATTAAAACTGGAATCGAGTTAGAGCCCAAGAGACTTAACAAAGATTAAATCTTGAAATCGAGTTAAAGCCCAAGAGGCATAACAAAAAATTAATCTCGGAAAAGCATTTAGAGCCCAACATCCTTTAAAAATATTAATTCTGGAAATCCAGTAGAGCCCGAAAGCCTCAACAAAAAACTAATTCTGGAAATGCAGTTAGAGCCCAAGAGACTTAAGAAAAAATTACTTTTGGAAATCCAGTTAGAGCCCACGAGCTTCAACAAAATATTAATTCTGAAATTCCATTTAAAACCTGAGAGCCTTAACAAAAAATTAATTCTGGAAATTCGGTTAGAGCCCGAGTGTCTGAACAAAAAATTAATTCTGGAAATCCAGTTAGATCTCAAGAGCCTTAACAAAATTCCAGAAATCCAGTTAGAGCCCAAGAGCCTTAACAAAAGTTTTATTTTTGAAATCCAGTTAGAGCCGAAGAGCATTAACAAAAGATTACTTCTGGAAATCCAGTTAAAGCCAAAAGCCTTAACAAAATATTACTCCCTCCGTCCCTAAATAAGTGTCCACTTTTGAATTTTGAAGTCTTTGTTTTTCAACTTTGACTTTAAATATTTTTGTTTGTCTTATATAATATTTGATAGAAAATATACGAATGAATTGTGTTTTTAAATGTGTTTTAATTAATATAAGTTTCATCGAATATAAGATAACACAAACATAACTATTTACGGTCAAAGTTGAGAAAGCATGACTTTGAAAGTCAAACATGGACATTTATTTAGGGACGGAGGGAGTAATTATGGAAATCCAGATAGAGCACAAGAGCCATAACAAAAGATTAAAACTGGTATCCAGTTAGAGCCCAAGAGACTTAACAAAGATTAAATCTTGAAATCGAGTTAAAGCCTAAGAGGCATAACAAAAAATTAATCTCGGAAAACCAGTTAGAGCCCAACAGCCTTTAAAAATATTAATTCTGGAAATCCAGTTAGAGCCCGAAAGCCTCAACAAAAAACTAATTCTGGAAATGGAGTTAGAGCCCAAGAGACTTAAGAAAAAATTATTTCTGGAAATCCAGTTAGAGCCCACGAGCTTCAACAAAATATTAATTCTGAAATTCCATTTAAAGCCTGAGAGCCTTAACAAAAAATTAATTCTGGAAATCCAGTTAGAGCCCGAGTGTCTGAACAAAAAATTAATTTTGGAAATCCAGTTAGATCCCAAAGCCTTAACAAAATTCAAGAAATCCAGTTAGAGCCCAAGAGCCTTAACAAAAGTTTTAATTTTGAAATCCAGTTAGAGCCGAAGAGCATTAACAAAAGATTACTTCTGGAAATCCAGTTAAAGCCAAAAGCCTTAACAAAATATTAATTCTTGAAATCCAGTTAGAGCACAAGAGCCATAACAAAAGATTAAAACTGGTATCCAGTTAGAGCCCAAGAGACTTAACAAAGATTAAATCTTGAAATCGAGTGAAAGCCCAAGAGGCATAACAAAAAATTAATCTCAGAAAACCAGTTAGAGCCCAACAGCCTTTAAAAATATTTATTCTGGAAATCCAGTTAGAGCCCGAAAGCCTCAACAAAAAACAAATTATGGAAATGGAGTTAGAGCCCAAGAGACTTAAGAAAAAATTATTCCTGGAAATCCAGTTAGAGCCCACGAGCTTCAATAAAATATTAATTCTGAAATTCCATTTAAAGCCTGAGAGCCTTAACAAAAAATTAATTCTGGAAATCCGGTTAGAGCCCGAGTGCCTGAACAAAAAATTAATTCTGGAAATCCAGTTAGATCCAAGAGCCTTCACAAAAAATTAAATATAGAACTTCAGTTATATTCTAAGAGCCTTTAAAAAAAATTTAATTATGGGAATCAAGTTAGTGTCTGAGAGCCTTAAAAAAATTATTTTTGGAAATCCAGTTAGAGTGCAAAAGCCTTAACAAAAAATTAATTCTGGAAATCTAGTTAAAGCCCACGAGCCTTAAGAATAAATTAATTCTAGAAATATAGTTAGATCCCAAGAGCCTTAACAAAATAAGTCCTGGAAATCCAGTTAGAGCTTAAGAGCCTTAAAAATAATAATTCTGGAAAATGAGTTAGAGCCCAAGAGCCTTAAGAAAAAGAAAAAGAAAGTAATTATGAAAATATTCAGTTAGAGCTCAAAAGCTTTAAAAAAAGACTAATTCTGGAAATCCAGTTACAGCCTAAGAGCCATAGCAAAAGATTAAATCTGGAAATCTAGTTATAGCCCATGAGACATAACAAAAAATTAATCTCGGAAAACAAGTTAGAGCCCAAGAGCCTTTGAAAATATTAATTCTGGAAATCCAGTTAGAGCCCAAGAGCCTTCACAAAAAATTAATTCTCAAAATTCAGTTAGAGCCCAGAGCCTTAACAAAAACTTTATTCTGAAAATCCAGTTAGAGCCCAAAAGCCTCAACAAAAAACTAATTCTAGAAATCGAGTTAGAGCCCACGAGTCTTAACAAAAAATTAATTCTGAAAATCCAGTTACAGAAGATCTTCAACAAAATATTAATTCTGAAATTCCAATTAAAGACTAAGAACCGGCTATTCAGGCCAAGTAGATCCAGCTATGAAACTTCTATTCCGTCCAAGAACCAGTTAGATCCAGCTAGGAACCGGCTATTCCGACCAAGAACCCGTTAACAACCGGCTATACTGGCAAACAACGAGTTAGATCCAGATAGGAACCAACTATTCCGGGCATGAACCAGTTAGATCCTGCTAAGAACTGCCTATTCCGGTTAAGAACCAGTTAGAACCAGTTAAGAACCTACTATTTCGGCCAAGAACTAATAGGAACCAGTTAGAACTAGTTAAGAACCAGATATTCCGGCCAAGAACCAGTAAGAACCAGTTAAGAACCAGCTATTCCAGCCAATAACCAGTTAGATCCAAATTGGAACCAGCTATTTCGTCTAAGAACCAGTTAGATCCAGCTAAGAACTACCTATTCCTGCCAAGAACCAGTAGGAACTAATTAAGAACCGGATATTCAGGCCAAGAACTACTAGGAACCAGTTATAACCAGTTAAGAACCGGCTATTCTGGCAAAGAACCATTAAGAACTAGTTAGAACCTGTTAAAAACCAGCTATTCCGGCAAATAACTAGTTAGATCCAAATAGGAACCAACTATTTTGGCCAAGAACCAGTTAGATCCAGTTAAGAACAAGCTATTCTAGCCAAGAATCAGTATGAACCAACTATTCTGACCAATAACTAGTTAGATCCATCACTACACATGTTAATTCCAAAAAAAATAAAAGAAAATTAAGTATTTTTGCGGGAAAATTTGAGTAAAATTTGATTTTTAGGGGAGACAAAACGTTAAATTTTTACGCGAGATTCAAATTTTGGTTTAAATGTGAACCAGCTAAGAACCAACTATTCGTGTCAAGAACCAGTTAGATCTGGCTAAGAACCGGCTCTTTAGGCCAAGTAGATCCAACTAAGAAACGTCTATTCCGGCCAAGAACCAATTAGATCGAGCTAAGAACCGGCTATTCCGGCCAAGAACCAGTTAAGAACCGGCTATTCTGGCCAAGAACAAGTTAGATCCACATAGGAACCAACTATTCCGGCCAAGAACCAGTTAAATCCAGCTAAGAACTGCCTATTACGACCAAGAACCAGTAGGAACCAGTTAGAACCAGTTAAGAACCGATAATTCCGGCCAAGAACAAGTAAGAACCATTTAAAACTAGTTAAGAACCGGATATTCCGGCAAAGAACCAGTTAAGAACTAGCTATTCCGGCCAATAACGAGTTAGATATAAATAGGAATCAGCTATTCCGGCTAAGAACAAGTTTGATCCAACTAAGAACTGTCTATTCCGGCCAAGAACCAGTAGGAACCAGTTAGGAACCGGCTATTACAGTCAAAAACCAGTAGGAACCTGTTAGATCCAGTTAATAACCAGCTATTCTTGCCAATAACCAGTAAGAATGATAAGGTTTTAAAAGGTACCTTTTTGAGGGGTCGTTTAAGCCCTTATTTGATCACTTTTGTATCCGTTATTGCTTAATATCGTTCCTTTTCACTTTTTAGGTCTCTTGAAGGCAAAATGCTAGAATGGCACTTATTTGGACGAAAAGGCGCGAATATACGAAGAAAATGGCCAAAGTCATAATCGAGACACTCAAAGCTGCTGAAAACACAAGGTGACGGCATCACTGCTTAACTGCGACGCCGTCGGAGGATTTTGTGATGGCTCAGAAGCAAAAACTCGTATTTTCAAGTGACGACGTCAGGTTATAAAAGAGTAGACCGTCGCAACTCAGACGGGCTAGATGCAATCCAGACGGCGTCAGAAGCAGAAGAGGACGGCGTCACAAGCTTAAGGTGACGCCGTCGCAAGTCTAACGTGGCCAAGACGAAACCCTAATGACGGCGATCCGACGGCGTCACAAAACATAAGGTGACGCCGTCGCAAGTGTAATCTTATATATAGAATCCGAATTTTTCAGTTTTTAGTGTGTAGTCTTTTGGAGTAAAAACCTAAACCGAACCAAGGCTATCTTGTATAGTATTTTAGGGTTCCAAACCCTATCTTACACCAAGATAAGTGTTTACTTCATTAATACAATTATGTCTTTGATTATTTGTGTGTATGTGATAAGGTTTTAAAAGGTACCTTTTTTAGGGGTCATTTAAGCCCTTATTCGATCACTTTTGTATCCGTTATTGTTTAATATCGTTCCTTTTCACTTTTTAGGTCTCTTGAAGGCAAAATGCTGGAATGATGCTTATTTGGACGAAAAGGCGCGAATATACGAAGAAAATGGCCAAAGTCAGAATCGAGACACTCAAAGCTGCTGAAACATAAGGCGACGGCGTCACTGCATATCTGCGACGCCGTCGGGAAGGCATTTTGCGACGGCTCAGAGGCGAAATTGCATGTTTTCAAGGGACGACGTCAGGTTCTAAAGGAATAGGCCGTCGCTACTCAGACGGCCTAGATGCAGCCAAGACGGCGTCAGAGTTGAAGGGGACGGCGTCACAGTCATAAGGTGACGCCGTCGCAAGGTTTACGTGGCCAAGACGAAACCCTAATGACGGCGACACGACGGCGTCACGAAACATAAGGTGACGCCGTCGCAGATGTAATCTTATATATAGAATTCGAATTTTTCAGTTTTTGTGTGTAGTCTTTTGGAGTAAAAACCTAAAACCGAACAAAGGCTTTCTTGTGCAGTATTTTAGGGTTCTAAACCCTATTATACATCAAGATAAGTATTTACTTCATTAATTTAATTATGTCTTTGATTATTTGTGTGTATGCTTGCATGTTCTCCATGTCCGGCTAATTTATTTGTGTGTTTGCTTAGGGAATATGAAACTTAATTATTGAATATTAATTGGTTGATACTTATCTTAGTTGACTAATGATCTAGAGTGCGCTAGATTATTCGTTGTGTACTTAATGCTTGACTTTTCTTTGTGAACTTTAGAATATAATTATCTAGGTAATTGTAGGATAAAGTATTCAAGGACAACCGTAGAGTAGGCGTCTATACATCCCTAGTGGGTTTTGTAGACGAGACCCTTTGGTAAGTTCAAAGAGTTAGGGAGAAACGCATACTCTACAACCTTAGACACACAACGCAACTAGGAATAAGGACGTGACAATTCAACCACCAATAGAAGATAACTAAGGAGTAGTAAAACCTAAGTAAACACATCTTTAAACTATCATACGAGCACACATTAATTAGACATAGACTACATACACCTTAGATTAGATAATTAGATAAGTAGAGTAATCAGTAGCAATACCAACCCTCCAAATCCAATACCCGAGATTCGTACTTTTTTATTTCCTAAAAAATATAAAAAGATAAAAAATAATCTTCCTCAACCCCAACCTTAGCGTAGTAACTTCTTACTAGCATTCCTATTCCCCTAGAGAATGATATCAATACCCGTGGCTTACCCTAATACTACACTACAACGATTAGGTTCACTGCCTAGGGTGTTGAAAAACTTGCTCGACGAAAAGGAAGTTCCTTTGACCTCGAACGACGGGTGTAGCGTTATCAAGTTTTTGGCGCCGCTGCCAGGGAATAGAATAGCTAGTTAGTAGTCCACCTCGTTTAGGTTTCTTTGCTTGATTCCTATCATGTAAATTTTTTTTCTCATTTTTAACTTTCTCTTAGTCTATCCCCCTTCTTCGTGACCTTTGTTCGTAAAAAAAAAAAAAAAAAAAAAAACTATCACTCACCATGATACGTATCTTCCACCGAAGATTCTTCACTCTACCCGTTCCCAATCCCGAAATTGAGAACGCAATCCCACAAAACCCTTCACCCATTCACCATTTTGGAAATCACCTAGGGCATAATGAAATAAATTGGCAACAACAAAGTCCTTTCTATGACTCAGATTCCGATGAGGAACTTGATTATGGTGAAACACTTGATAGCGGGGAGGTCATTAATAGAGTTAGTTTTGAAATTGAGGAAGACCCCTCCCAATGTTTTGACCCTAGGTGTAGGATTGAGAAAGATAGCCCCTTTAACATGCAATTCCCTTGCAAAATAGGACTAGAAGGGTTTGATGCTTATTTGAATTCATTCTTACCTTTGAACTTAATCTCAAGAGACCTATACAATAAAATCAAGATCAATGAGTTAACTTATCAAGGGAACAATGTTGTTGAAGCAGTCACTCATTTGCACGTGTTTGTTGGAAGTTTTGCTTATTTGGTAGAATTCATGGTCTTAGAAGACTTAGGAGAATTTATTGATAAGGACCTCACTCAAGTAATTTTTGGAAAACCTTTCAAAAAATTGACTAGGTTGAATGAACGGATGATTGATGGTCTAATTACATTCTCTGATGAAGTTGAAGATTTCATCTACCAAATGCCACGCGCTCATCCTAGGTTTAAACATAAGGACATTGCAGCTTGTAATAGAATGACCCGTATTCCATTGCTTAGTGAAAGGGATAAGCAAAGTGGGCTTAGGTACCCATATGAGAAAACTAAGCGATATTACAAAAAATGCCTTGAATTAGGAAATGAGTACAAAAAGGATGAAAGAGCGTTGGAATGGCTTAAGTATGAGCACGAGAGCGTGTGCGAGGCAACGTAGGAGCACGACTACGAGTCTAGCTACAAGACTCTTAAATAAAGAAAAACGCTTCGTGGGAGGCAACCCATGCTTAATTGTTTGCTTGTTAGTGTCATATATCTTTTATTGATTGTTTATCGTCATGTTTATATTTGTAAAAATGCTTTATTTTGTTTTTAACTTCGTCTTAATTGCATATAAAGGTATTTTACATAAAGGATAAGTGTAGAGAGGATTACACACGTTTTCAAAAGAAACGTAAACATGAGAATAACAATTAATTAAAAGATATATTTGTGTGTTTGCTCGAGTCAAATGCTTGTATCGAGTCATAATGGATGTTTTGCAGAAATTTTTCCAGATTCTAAAGATATAAATTTTCCAGAAAATCGCAGATCAGTTTTTGTCAGGATAACCTGACGACGTCAGGATCGCAACCTGATGGCGTCAGGAAGGAGTAAAAACAACAGATTACTTTTTTCTCGTTTTCTGAGCTACTTATAAATTTTTGGAATTTTCCAAGTCTTAATTTTTCAAAAATTCTGTAAACATCCAATCCACAAGCATTATATCCTAGTTTAAATCGAGTCTTATATATATTATTACCGCCGATTTTACGCGAAGGTTTCGTTTGTTTTCTTCAAGTGTGCAGGTTTAATTTATCAAGAAGAAGTTACATAAGATTGGAAGGAGTTTTTCACGCATAAATTCTTTTTGGAAAGGATTTAACCACCACTTCACACGGATCCTTACGAGCTAATCAGGGGAATACTAGTTTCTTTCGTTTTTAATTACCATCCATTATCATAACTTTGATACTTTCGAGGAACATTGGGGACAATGTTCAGTTTAAGTGTAGGGAGGGAAAATAAAACGGGAACTTTGAAACTATGCTGATCCTTGATTATTTGCTTTGTCCAATTGTATTTGTGTAATAAACCATGAGAAAATGTCGGTTAGGGAAATTTTGGCACCAAATTTAAAATTTTTCATGACATATAGGAGTGGGCCATTAGTCTTAACAAAAGCGTCTCACGGATAGGAAGTTACATGACTTGCACAAAAACCCTTTACCACCTAAATTCCACCCAAAATGTGAGGATCGCCCTTAGATTAGTAGGAATTAAAGCATTCATCTTCAATGCTTAGAGTGTGAACCGGTAGTATATTAGATTCTAGAACTTGTTTTGTGATGCATTCTGAGATCGCTAGTGAGACTACACTTGTGTAGTTAGGAATAACTAAATGATAAGAGGCATTAGGATAACCCTTGTTTGATACCCGTAATATAATTACTTCTTCCACATCGGTTGAGTAATTCCCCCACACCCTTTGCGTTGTACTCATCTTTAGTACACGATACCCATAGTTAACCCCTCAGAGCCTATCCTTTTCGCGGTTCTCGTGATGTTTCGGTTTTTCCGGAATATCAATGAAGAGCATTGTTTACACCCCACCCCCAAATATACACCCAAATCGCCTTAGCCTACCCTATATGCACTCACTTTTAGTGCATTTTTGTTATCTCCCTAAACCCTTAGTTCAATTATCTGGTTGGTTGCATGAGTTGCTAAGTCGAGTCATATTATTTGTACACAGTTTTGGGACGATTGGGATTCATGAGAAAAGTTAAAGTTTATGAAATGACGGGAAGGGAACGTTAAATTCAAATTCCCTTTGTTTGCGTAATAATATACCCCGAGTGTTTTGATCTTTTCAATTCGGGTCAAATTAGTGTTAGAGTAATAAAAACTCAAGTGTAGGGATGTGCCTATAAATCCCTATTATTTTGATGTTACCGTAGAGGATGGTAGAGTAAAAGTGTATGAAAAAAAAAAAAAAAATCGAAAAAAAAAATAGAAAAAAGAAAAAAAAGAAAAAAAATAGAGTGATAAAAAAAAAAAAAAAAAAAAAAAAAAAAAAAAAAAAAAACATACGGGCTACCATCCTACATCTATCCTTTAAATTTATGTTTGTTTATTTCAGTTAGCTAGAGTCTAGAGTGTCGAGTCTTGGCTTAGCAACGCCATTCTTCGTATACTTGTAACATAGATATTTTTGACTTGCCACCGCTAAATAGCCTATCCCACCAAACCCTTTGTTTTCCTACCGTAAGCCTAATATTATAACCCTTTAAAGACCTCTTTGATAGTCTTTCCTAGGTGCTTACGCCAAAGCGATGGAGATTTGATCTATTCTCAAGCCTATGGTAATCTATGTACTAGGACCGATAAATGAGTGTTTATCTTCCATTTCCAATTTTTTATATTTCATATACACCCGAGAGAGATGTGAGAATCCAAACACCCCATGTGAGGTGCTAGTATGTAATTTCCGTGCTTTTTATGACTTTTGCGGGGCTTATATGTGTTGTGGACCATTTTAAACCAATGCTTCATGACCCCTAACTTATAAATTAATTGGCTAAAAGCACATTTGCTTGAGGACAAGCAAATACCAAGTGTAGGGATATTTGATAAGGTTTTAAAAGGTACCTTTTTGAGGGGTCGTTTAAGCCCTTATTTGATCACTTTTGTATCCGTTATTGCTTAATATCGTTCCTTTTCACTTTTTAGGTCTCTTGAAGGCAAAATGCTGGAATGGCACTTATTTGGACGAAAAGGCGCGAATATACGAAGAAAATGGCCAAAGTCAGAATCGAGACACTCAAAGCTGCTGAAAACACAAGGTGACGGCGTCACTGCTTAACTGCGACGCCGTCGAAGGATTTTGTGATGGCTCAGAAACAAAAACTCTTATTTTCAAGTCACGACGTCAGGTTATAAAAGAGTAGACCGTTGCAACTCAGACGGGCTAGATGCAATCCAGACGGCGTCAGAAGCTGAAGAGGACGGCGTCACAAGCTTAAGGTGACGCCGTCGCAAGTCTAACGTGGCCAAGACGAAACCCTAATGACGGCGATCCGACGGCATCACAAAACATAAGGTGACGCCGTCGCAAGTGTAATCTTATATATAGAATCCGAATTTTTCAGTTTTTAGTGTGTAGTTGATATGTGCTTAAACACATATCTTTTCATTATTAAATCTGACTCAAAACAACCAAGAAAGAGCCGTTTATTGCTAATATTTGTGGTTTTCTTGAGTTTGTGCTTGTGCAGGTACGGATATGCAAAAACACACAAAAAGGACCCAAATCAGACGTAAATCCGAGCACGAGAGATCAAGAGAGTTTTAGCTGAGCCGGAAGGTCAAGATTGTGTATTTTGGAAGATTTTATTCTATGAAGATGATTTTTGAAGTTTCAGTCAAGTTTGAAGAAATGTCAAGATTAGTCCCTGAACTTTCAGCTTTTGACAGAATTGATCCCTCAAGTTTCAGAATTTACAGATTTCACCTTTGGATTATTTGAGAGTAACAAGAAAGGTCCTTGATAAAGATTTTCAGAAAGTACACTTGTGGTCCTTGGAATTTCAGTTTATACACTTTTGGTCCCTTAAAGTTAACTTGGGTTCATATATTATCCTTAGTCCAAATTCCTAATCCAATAATAAACCTCTCGGCCCAATTAATAAAACCCGGATCCAGCCCAAAAACCAAACCAACACCCGGTTTAATTATCTCACCCGAAACCTAGCCTTTACCCGGTTTTATAACCCGAGTCAACGAACCATATCCCCAGTCAAACCATCAAACAATTATAAAAAAATAAACCCCGCGCCCCTTTTCCCCTTTTACCCAGTTAAGATGAACCCTAGAAATTACATGAGTCAATTAGTCAAAGTTACCACAATTAAGGGCAATCATGTACTTTCCCCTGACACACACTGACACATGGGAATGCCAGGTCACCCATCCGTGTGCTAAAGGCCACGTGCTGCTCTCTGATTGGAGGAAACAGGTCATCAATAGTGATCCAAGGGTTGTTATCAGTGTGGGATGCGTGGGATTTGATCTAATGGTGAAAACGAGCTCAGAAGAAGCACACATTGGGAATTCTAGATCCTTCTTAGGCTTGAGCTTAGCTATTTATAGACCTCATTTTCGTTCACATTGTATATCATCTTTAATCTTTCATTTCTTTCTTCTCTCTAGTTTTCAGTAGTTTAGCTAATTGTAATTTCCATTTTTAAATGTTTTAAGTCTTTTGTAATTCTTTTTTGTACTCAAATTTCTCATATTAATAGAATTTAGAATTTCATTTTCAAGTGTTTGTTTAAGTTTTTATGATTTGAATCTACTTATTATCTTTGTTTAGTGCTCATTTCAGTTTTATAAATCTGTTTTTAGCTTCTTTCTTCATAAACTCAAAAATACAAAAAAAATCAAATAAAATCATTGAAAAATAAAAATCATATTAGATCTATACTATGGATTGATCCATACTGATCTACTGTTTCTATATAGTTCATATAAGCTTTTAATAGCTTATTGTGAGCTTATTCTTCTTTTCATACTCAAATCACAAAAAAAAAAAAAAAAAAAAAAAAAAAAAAAAAAAAAAAAAAAATCAGTTAACTACAGTTGCTACAGTATCTGGTTATGTTCTGCTGGTGTTTGATCATGGATTGGTGTGGTGCAGTAGCTGTATTGGGTTGAAGTTGAGCTGGAATTGGATTAGGTTAGGGGTTTATTAGGTTAGAGGTTCTATGTTTCATTGTTGCAAGCCATAGTGGCTAGGAAAGTTGTAAGTTCTAAAATCTGTTTTGTTCATTGAATCTGTTGTTGAATCTGTTGTTTAGTGATAATTAATATAGATTGATCTGTGTTTAATGGCAGTTTAGTATAATATAGTGGTAATCTGTTTTTAGTTCTCATATTAGTGTTTAAACTAGTGTTTGGATTTGCTCACAAAACTGTGATAGAGATTAGCTAATCAGATAATAGTAGTTGATTCATGCTTATTTAGGTTATTAATAGTCATTTAAGGTTGAGTTTATAGCAATTATTAACAAATAGTCAAAATCAATTTGGAACTGATTTAGAATCTGTTACTGTTAAAATCAGTTAGTATAAATTTGCATATTAGTTTAAAACAAGTAGATCTAGCTTACTGTCATCATCATTAGTTTAATATCATCATAATTAGTTCAATAATTTGGATCAAATCTTACTAAAGTCAAAGTTACAAATCTGTTCTTCAAAAGTCAAAATCTGTCAAAACTGTTTTTCATCAAACTTTGGGAATCAATCATTGTTTCATTACTGAGTTTAAGAGTGTGAAACTTTGGGAATTTCATTTTCAATTGGTCTAGTTGTGATAACTGCTTTTTTTCAAATTTGATCTAGTCATTTAATCTCAAAATCAGCTGATCAAAACTGCTCAAACTGCCCTGTTCACACTCAGCAAATCTGAGTGTGAATCAGGCAGAATTACAGATCTTGTGTAGTGCTCATTTCAAGTATTTAGAGCCTGTAATTTGGTTTGGTTGTAGCTTGCCAGGTTTTCTCTAGGACTGCACAATTGAATTTTGGTTTGGCTTATTGAATAAGCTTGTGTACAAGCTCAAACAGTAGGCCTGATTCACTGTTTTGCTTATTTAGGCAGTTTGCATTAATCATTGATCTGAGCTTGTAGCTTGTTAGGATTAGGTATAATTAGTTGCTTTTAGCTTATTTTAGCATATTCTAGCTTTAGTCACTGTTTAGTAGCTTAATTAGCTTGTTTGCTTATTTTTAAGTAGGTTATTTCTTATCAGTTGTGCTATAGCCTTCATATTTCACACATAAACTGCTTATTTCTTATTTTTCATAGATTTATATTATCATTTTAGAATTTTCCTGAAATTTTCATAATTTTTGGTCATTGTTAGCTATTTTTCTCATTTTAAAATAGATTTTAATCACTTTTTAATAGCTTTAATTGCAAATAATTGAGAAAAAGTTCCAAAAGAATAATTTTTCAATTTTCTCAGTTTAAGAAAATATAAAAAGAATAAAAAATATTTTTCCTTATTTTTCTCCCTTTGTTTGGTATTTTTCACAATTTAAATTAGATTAAAATAGTTTTAAATTCATAAAAAATAGAAAATTAATCTGAAAAATAAAAAAATAGTTTTAAAAAGTCTTTTGAGTTATTTGTGATTTTTAGAAAATAATTTCATATTTTTCTCTTTGATTTTTATAATTTTTAGTATTTCAAATTAGTTTTAATAGTTAAAAATTAGTTTTTAATTCTAAAAAAAATTCAGAAAAATATAAAAAAAATAGTTTTAATTCTAAAATAGTTTTCTAATTACATTTTTAGAGTAAAAGTAATTTTAGGCATTTTTAGGATATCATTTAGACGTAGTTGCATTTTATTGCATTTAATTGATTACGTTTTAGTAATTTGCGCTTAGGATTTCCCGTAGAATAGATTTCCTTAATTACTTTCCCCATTTCCGTAGTTTAATATAATCAAAATCATTAATCCAATACATCGAGCATTAAATTCCAAACCAAAAACGACGTTGGCAATTCACGCCTCGTTGGGAAAACGATTCGGGTTGTCTAATCCGTATACACAATCACACACGGGATTTGATTTATTATTCTTTTTCCTAAAGGAATTTGAATCTATCTTCGTGACTATTTTTGATATCGATATTGAGGTTTTTATCCATACACATAACCCCTAAGCCTTCATTATCAAAGAATCAGTGTCCGAGCCGTTTTAAGTTTCTTACGGTTAGTCATTCACAAGTGGCTAGCTTGTGTGAGTAAGCTTGACGTGTGTTGGATTCTGTGAAATCAGTAGTCTTTTGGAGTAAAAACCTAAACCGAACCAAGGCTGTCTTGTACAGTATTTTAGGGTTCCAAACCCTATCTTACACCAAGATAAGTGTTTACTTCATTAGTACAATTATGTCTTTGATTATTTGTGTGTATGCTTGCATGTTCTCCATGTCCGGCTAATTTACTTGTGTGTTTGCTTAGGGAATATGAAACTTAATTATTGAATATTGATTGGTTGTCTCTTATCCTAGTTGATTAATGATCTAGTAATGCGATAGATCATTCGTTGTGTAGTTAATGCTTGATTAAATCTTTGTGAACCTTAGAATATGACTCCTTGAGTAGTTGTAAGCTAAACCATCCAAAGAGTGCCTTAGAGTAGGAGTTTATTATCCCTAGTGGGTTTTGTAGATGAGACCCTTTGGTAAGTTCAAAAAGTTAGGGAGAAACGCATACCCTACAACCTTAGACACACAACGCAACTAGGAATAAGGACGTGACAATTCAACCACTAATAGGAGATAATTAAGGAGTAGTAAAACCTAAGTAAACACATCTTTAAACTATCATACGAGCACACATTAATTAGACATAGACTACATACTTCTTAGATTAGATAATTAGATAAGTAGAGTAATCGGTAGCAATACCAACCCCCCAAATCCAATACCCGAGATTCGTACTTTTCCATTTCCTAAAAAATATAAAAAGATAAAAAATAATCTTCCTCAACCCCAACCTTAGCGTAGTAACTTCTTACTAGCATTCCTATTCCCCTAGAGAACGATATCAATACACGTGGCTTACCCTAATACTACACTACAACGATTAGGTTCACTGCCTAGGGTGTTGAAAAACTTGCTCGACGAAAAGGAAGTTCCTTTGACCCCGAACGACGCGTGTAGCGTTATCAAAGAACCAGTTAAGGACCGGCTATTTTGGCCAAGAACCAGTTAGATCCATATAGGAACCAGTTATACTGGCCTGGACCCAGTTAGAGCTAGCTAAGAACTGCCTATTCCGGCCAAAAACCAGTTAGAACCAGTTAAGAACTAGTTATTCAGGCCAAAAACTAGTATGGACCAGTTAGAACCAGTTAAAAATCAGCTATTCCGGCCAAGAAGCAGTAAGAACTAGTTAGAACCAGTTAAGAACCTGCTATTCTGGCCAATAACTAGTTAGATCCAAATAAGAACCCGCTATTCCGGCCAAGAACTAGTTAGATCCAGCTAAGAACAGCCTATTCCGGCCAAGAAACAGTAGGAACCAGCTATTCCAGCCAAGAACTAGTTAGATCCATCACTACACAAGTTAAATAAAAAAAAGTATCTTGGCGGGAAAATTTGAGTAAAATTAAATTTTTAGGGGAGACTAAACGTTAAATTTTTACGCGAGATTCAAATTTTGGTTTAACTGTGAACCAGCTAAGAAACAGCTATTCGGACCAAGAACCAGATAGATCCAGCTAAGAATAGGCTCTTCAGGCCAAGTAGATCCAGCTAAGAAACGTCTATTCCATCCAAGAACCAGATAGATCCAGCTAAGAACCGGATATTCCGGCCAAGAACTAGTTAAGAACCGGCTATTCTGGCCAAGAACGAGTTAGATCCAGATAGGAACCAGCTATTCCGGCCAAGAACCAGTTAGATCCAGCTAAGAACTACCTGCCAAGAACCAGTTAGAACCAGTTAAGAACTGATAAGGATTTAAAACATATACTTTTAAGGGGTCATTTAAGCCCTTAATCGACCACTTTTATATTCGTTACTGCTTAATTTTGTTCCTTTTCACTTTTTAGGTCTCTTGGAAGCAAAATACTGGAATGAAGCATATTTAGACGAAAAGGAGCGAATACATGAAGAAAATGGCAAAGTCAAAATCGAAGCCACTTAAGCTGCTCAAATTGAACCTGACGGCTCCATATCAAAGGGCGAAGCCGTCCCTCTATACAAACTTGATAAAAACATGCACCAGATGGCTAAGTGGAATTTTTGTTCGTATAACCTGACGGCGTCAGGCTTTGAAGAAGAAGGGCGTCACTCAGACTTTTTATCTCAGACGGCCCAGATCCAGAACCAAGACAACGTCCCATCTGAAGACTGACGGCGTCACAACTCTAAGGTGACGCCGTCCCATCGATGACTTGGCCAAGACGAAAACCCTAATGATGGCGAGCTGACGGCGTCCCACCTATAAGGTGACGCCGTCGCACTTGTAAATCTATATATAGAATTCGATTTTTCTGCATTTAAAGAGGTATACTTTTGGAGAGAAAAACCTAAAACATTTGTAGTCTGATTTGGACAGTATCTTGGGGTCCCAAACCCTATTTTACACATCGAGCTAAGTATTTTAATCCAAAGTATCATTATGTCTTCCGTTGATTGTGTGTATGCTTGCTTGTTTAACATGTTAGGTTGTTTCTTATCTTAATTGTAATTGGCTTAGGAGTGCAACTAGGCATCAATCGTTGTGTTTAATGCTTGAATATTTTTTGTGAAACTGAGGCTTATGAATGAAATAGTTTAAGGACTTGCGGATTTCGTAGGCTAAACCCAAAGGTAACCTCAAAAAGTTAGGGCATACGCATTCCCTACAACCTTAGGAATACAACGTGTTAAGATAAGGTGTGACAATTCAACCGACCAATAAAAGATAACTAGGGAGTAATAGTGTCTAGGTAAACACATTTTTAATCATCATACGAGCACACATCAATTAGACATAACTACCCGTAGTTTAGATAATTAGAATAGTAGAAGTAATCGGTAGAAGTACCACCCCCAAACCAATTGCCCCGAGATATTTACCTTAGCTTTCTAAAAACCAATAAAAAAGATAAAAAAAAGAATCATCCTCAATCCCCACCTTCTCGTAATACATTTCTTGTTAGCATTCCTATTCCCCTAGAGAACGATATCAATCCCCGTGGCTTACCCAATACTACACTACAACGATTAGGTTCACTGCCTAGGTGGTTGAAAAACTTGCTCGAAGAAAAGGAAGTTCCTTTGACCCCGAACGCGCTTCGCACGCACATCAAGTTTTTGGCGCCGTTGCCGGGGAATAGAATAGCTAGTTAGATCTTTATCTCGTTTTGGTTCCCTTGCTTGATTCCTATCAAGTAAGATTTTTTCTCATTTTTAGCTTCCTTGTAGTCTATCCCCCTTCTTCGTGACTTTGTTCGTAAATCCCATCACTCACCATGATTCGCATCTTTCGCCGGAGAAACTTTGCACTACCCGCTCCTAATCCCGCAATGGAAAATGCAATCCCACAAAACCTTTTACCCGTTCACCACTTTGAAAATCACCTAGGGTATAATGAAATAAATTGGCAACAACTTAGTCCTTTCTACAATTCGGATTCCGATGAAGAATTTGATTACAGAGAGGTACTTGATAACGGGGAGGTCATTGATGAAGTTAGTTTTGAAATGGAAGAA
The DNA here is from genome assembly GCA_019973895.1 of Chrysanthemum seticuspe. Classification (NCBI taxonomy): domain Eukaryota; kingdom Viridiplantae; phylum Streptophyta; class Magnoliopsida; order Asterales; family Asteraceae; genus Chrysanthemum; species Chrysanthemum seticuspe. The sequence goes on along the minus strand of BPTQ01000003.1, from coordinate 250,465,455 downwards.
GACCCCTCTCAATGCTTTGACCCTAGGTGTAAAATTGAGGTTGATGGCCCCTTCAATATGCAATTCCCTTGTAACATAGGATTTGAAAGTTTTGATGCTTACTTGCATTCATTCTTACCTTTAAACTTAATCTCAAAGAAATCTATATAATAAAATCAAGCTGAATGAATTAGCCTTTCAAGAGGACAATGTTGTTGATGCGGTCACTCACTTGCATGTGTTTGTTGGAAGTTTTGCCTATTTGGTTGAATTCATGTTCTTAGAAGATTTAGGATAATTCATTGATGGAAGCCTCACTCAAGTAATATTTGGAACATCCTTTAAGAGAATGACTAAGATGAATGAACGGATGGCTGATGGTTTAGTCACATTCTCGAATGAAGTTGAGGATTTTGTCTATTAAATGCCCCGTACGCACCCTAGGTTTAAACACAAAGATATAGAGACATGTAATCGGATGACTCTCATTCCGATACTTAGTGAAAGAGACAAACAACGGGGACTTAGGCATACTTATAAAAAAATAAAAGGCACTATAAAAAATGCCAAGAATTAGGAGACGAGTACAAGAAAAATGACAGAACATTAGAATGGCTTAGATATGGGCACGTAAGCGTGCACGAGACGACGTAGGAGCACAACTTCGAGTCTAGCTACGAGACTCATAAATAAATAAAAGCGCTTCGTGGGAGACAACCCATGCTTAATTGTTTGCTTGTTTGTGTGTCATATATCTTTTTCATTGTTGTTTATTCTCATGTTTGATTTTGTGAAAATACTTCATTTTGTCTTTAACCTCGTATTAATTACATATAAAGGTATTTTACAAAAAGATAAGTGTAGGGTAGATTACATACGTTTTTCAAGAACGTGAACATGAGAATTACAATTGATGAAATTGATATATATGTTTGTTTGTTAGAGTCAAATGCTTGTATCGAGTCATAATGGATGTTTTTCAGGAATTTTTCCAGGTTTTAAAGTTGTAATTTTTCCAGAATTTTTTCAGGAAAACGCACCAGACAAGTTTTTGTCATGACAACCTGATGGTGTCAGGATTAAAGCCTGACGACGTCAGGTCAAGCAGAAACATATTATACAATTTTTCGTTTTCTGTGCTACTTATAATTTTTTGGAAATTCTCAGGTTTTAATTTTTCAGAAAAACTGCAAACATCCATTCCACAAGCATTATATCCTAGTGTAGTTGTGTCATATATAGTTTATCGCCGATTTTACGTGAAGGTTTCATTTTTTTCTTAAGTGTGCAGGTTATATTTGGCAAGAAGAAGAAACTCAACATTGGATGGAGCTTATCACGTATGCATTCTTCTTGGAAAAGAATTTAACCGCAACTTCACACGGATCCTACCGAGCTAATCAGGAGAATACTAGTTTCTTTCTCTTTTACTTGCCTTCCTTTCTCATAACTTTGATACTTTTGAGGAACATTATGGACAATGTTTAGTTTAAGTGTAGGGAGGAAGAATAAAACGGGAACTTAGAAACTATTCTTATCCTTGATTATTTGTTTTGCCCTTGATCATTTGTGTAATAAACTATGAGAAATATTTGTTAAGGCAATTTCAGCACCAAATTTAAATTTTTTTATGACATGTACGAGCTAAAACTTTAGTCTTAATAAAACGTCTCATGGATATGAGTTATATGACTAGCACAGAAACCGTTTACCACTCAAATTTCACCCCAAAAATGTGAGGTTCGCCCCTAGATCTTTAGGATTAAAGCATTCACCTTTAATGCTTAGAGAGTGTACCGGTAGTATAATATATTCTAGAACTTGTTTTGTGATGCATTCCGAGATCGCTAGTGAGACTACACTTGTGTAGTTAGGTATAACTAAGTGATAAGAGGCATTAGGATAACCCTTATTTGAAACTCGTATTATAATTACTTCTTCCACATCGGTCAAGTAATTACCCCACACCCTTGCGATGTACTCATCTTTAGTACACGATACCCTAGTTAACCCCTCAGAGACTATCCTTTTCGCGGTTCTCGTGATGTTTCGGTTTTCCAGAATATCAATGAAGAGCATTGTTTACAATCCACCCCCAAATGTACACCCAAATTTCCTTAGCCTACCTTGTATGCACTCACCTTTAGTGCATTATTCTTATCATTACTAAACCTTTAGTTCAATATCTAGTTACTTGCATGGTTGCTAAGTTGAGTTATATATTTTGTACACAGTTTTGGGATGATTGGGACTCATGGGTAAAAGTAATATTTTATGTAGTAACGAGAAGGAACGTTAAATTCAAATTCCCTTTGTCTACGTAATTAAATACTCCAAGTGTTTTTGATCTTTTCCAAATCGGATCAATTAGTGTTAGAGAAATAAAAACTCAAGTGTAGGGACGCTCCTATAAATCCCTTATATTTTGATGTTATCGTAGAGGATGGTAGAGTAAAAATGTATGAAAAAAAAATGAAGAAAAACATACGGGCTACTATCCTACATCTATTTTTATGTTCATGTCTTTAAATTTGTGTATGTTTGTTTCAAGCTATCTAGAGTTAGTGAGTCGAGTCTTGGCTTAGCAATGCCACGCTTTTCATGCTTGTAACATAATATTTTTGACTTGCCGCCACTAAAAATCGCCTATCCAACAAAACCTTGTTTCCCTACCGTAAGCCTAACGTTACTGTGACAACTCGTAATTTTAGGACATTTCATATAGACTAGATTTAGTCTACACATCATTAGTAACATCATTTCATATCAATTTATGCATGGGTTTTGCATTTTACATTAAACGTTTATTTTCTTATTAAATAAACGCTATCGCGTAATCATTTATTTTAAATATTTGATCCGACACTTCCAAAAATTATCCTAATATATTTTTATACTCATAATAAGATTGTAAAAATAATATTATTTGTTTACCCGGTGTTTTAAATTTATTTTGTATACAAATTGTTATATTTGTATATTTACGACGGTTTTCGTAAATACTACTCGATAATTATAATTTCACTAAATTTTTGTAAGAAATGTATTTTTATAATTTTTATGACATCGATACATTTTATTTTGTTCCGTTAAAATTTATTTTTAGCTAACGCTACCCTAAATCACACAAATTACTTAATATACTTACTTTTAAATGTCTTTGTCATACAAAATTTCACCACCCTATCTCTTGCTTTTCTTCTTGCCGACCAAAACAACATGACTCAACAAAATGGACACAAAAATCTACCTAGCCTAGACACCTATACTTCCTAGACTTATCTTTTATTATATTTAATAACATATCTTAAACACAAACATACAAAACTCATATCTTTAGGTGTAAAAGCTACAAAACTCTCTATTTGATACAACCATAACCGGCCATAGAGAAGAACATGGAGGAATCCAAAATTTTTTTCAAGATCAAGTATTATCAAGCTCAACTAGTAATCTATTGCAAGGTTTTGAAATAAAAACCTATAGATTAATAAGGTTTTCATCATCTTTTTCATATAATCATTCAAGTAAGCATTTCATGATCTTTATAGTTTTTTTTCATATTCATCTTTATGTTATTTCATCATTTTTTGCAAGAAAACATGCAAGTTACATGTGAATTTATACCACTTTTAATTGTTTTAGTACATATTATTAGTTATAATTATCCTATAACTAATCCCTTGAAACATATCACTTTTGGTGATTCCTAGGAACCCATGACACCCTAAGAAGGTGTATGGTAGGATTAGAATAGCTTCGGAGTTGTTTTGAATTGGTTGGAATAGGTTTGGCGCGAGAAAAACTCATTTCGACAATTATAATTAAGGGTCTGATCTTATTTGTGAAATCTGGAAAATCCGACAGTTTGTAAAATATTTTGGGCTAGATATTCAGAAAATATACTTTAAAACGAAAAAGTGGCCGCTTGAATGGGTTAAAACGGAGTTATAACGAAGAAGTTATGCTATTTTCAAGTTTGACGACGAAAAATAATTGTTTCAGAAAATTCAGCATGCTGTCTCGACTTTTTACGAGTCAAAAATGAGTCTTAAGCGTTATAAAATGTGTCGAATTATCAAAAATATATTAGTATATATTATCACGATTCCGAGGACATATAAAGCGTAGAAAACGGACTTGTAACGATTAAATTACACGCGATTTAACAAAGTTTCCGTAACTTTATTATATAAGCAAAATTAATATATTTCTATTAGACACATACTACGGCAACGAGGGACCATGTTGAGGGTCGTTTTTAACATTAATGTAATACTTTTTATAACACGATGTCTTCTAGTAAAAGTGAGTTCGCCTAGCCTATTTTCCAAAATGTCCAACCGTTCGTCAAACGGAGTTGTAACGAATAAAATATGGTCACTTAAACTTTGCCGAAAACCACCCTTAAACGATATTTTGGACACAAGTACTATACTTTACCAACATTTATCTCCATGATCGAGACCTCTAGGACAAAAACTTAAAAGCTAAAACTTTGAGATAATGATACAAGCTTTCCAAAACCGTTGAGTTCGTTTCCTAACACTCGATGTGCACCATTTTACGACTAGCGTTTCGAGGCTATTTAGTCACTTTCATGAATTTTTCAAATGACACTATTTTACGACGAAAAGTTATAATTTTATAATAAATCACTAAACGACTATCGTAGGAGGTTGTTTCAACGTAAATACTTGTAAAGTATTTTATAATATGACGAGATGTCATAAACATATATTTCGACGATAAACATTATTTTCAAATATACAAGTGGTATGGATATCATATGAGTTTGCATGCACGACATTGTTTCATGATTTACATTAGAACATATCATTCATAATAGGTCATGGTCAGAGGTTGCGCCTCATTTCAGTGTTGCCATTATATCATCATAAACATTGCACCTGGTGAGTTTTCATAGCCCCATTTTTAATTATTTTGTACTATTTTTGGGGGAGATACATGTTCAACTACTTGCTTTCATTTACACAAGTACTTTAAACTTTTACGGATTATCGTGAGTTTCGTAGCCCCTACTTTTGTATGTTTTGAACTATTTTGGGGGAGATACATGCTTAACTATTTATCACAAGTACTTTGGATTTTTAAGGATAACTTCTATCATGATCACCATCATTTCAAAACCGAATGTTGTACTATATCGATTGTTCTTGTTTGTGTGGTATAGTTCTACGTCGAATAAAGTGCTATGTCAGTTGACTACTGATACATTGAGTCATGTACTATTGATTATGTGCTATAGTTCTACGTTGTATAATGTTCTAAATCAGTTGACTACTGATATATTGAGTCAAGTCCTATTGATTAAGTGCTATTGTTCTACGTCGAGTTAGGTACTATTGTGAATTCATTTGACATAATGTGTTTGAACATAAACTATACACATTTTGGCAATGGGTTGTAAACACACAAGTTGCAAGTTTTGTATGGGCGGGACTTGGAACTGAGTGGATTTACAATGCCTTTGCTGCATAAATGATTTTGAAAGGCTTTACATTTCAACTCAAACTCTATGAACTCACTCAACCTTTGTGTTGACACTTTTTAGCATGTTTTATCTCAGGTATCTAAGGCATTCACTTCATGGCATGCATATGGACTTATCATAGAGTCGTGGTGACGACGCGTCTCACTTGGGTTTTATGAACTTTAAAACATCGCTTGGATTGTAACAAATTTAATTCCGCACATGTCTAATTTTATTTGGGACCTATACTTTGTAAACTCTGATTATTTTACTAAATCAAATGATGTATTTTCCAAACGACACTTTAGGTCGTTCGATATAACTGTAACTTTGATGCTATGACAGTCCTCCCCAAGGAATTCTATTCCGCTACAAAACACGTAATTTGGGGTGTGACAGTTACAACCCTTGCAAAGACTTCTTAGATAGTAGTTCCTAGGTGCTTACGCCAAAGCGGTGGAGGTTTGATCTAGTCTCAAGCTTATGGTAATCTATGTAGTATGCCAGATAATGAGTGTTTAACTTCCATTTCTATTTATTATATTTCATATAAGCCCGAGAGATGAGAGAATCCAAACACCCCTTGTGAGGTGCTAGTATATAATTTTCGTGCTTGTTAGGACTAATGCGGTGCTTTTACTTGTTATGAATTATTCCAAACCCATGCTTCATGCCCCCTAACTTATAAATTGATTGGCCAAAAGCACATTTGCTTGAGGACAAGCAAATATCAAGTGTAGGGATATTTGATAAGGATTTAAAACGTACACTTTTAAGAGGTCATTTAAGCCCTTAATCGACCACTTTTATATCCGTTACTGCTTAATTTCGTTCCTTTTTACTTTTTAGGTCTCTTGGAAGCAAAATACTGGAATGAAGAATTTTTGGACGAAAAGGAGCGAATACATGATGAAAATGGCAAAGTCAAGATCGAAGCCACTCAAGCTGCTCAAATTGAACCTGACCGCGTCCCGATCAAAGGGCGAAGCCGTCCCTCTATACAGACTTGATAAAAACATGCACCAGACGGCTCAGTGAAATTTTTGTTCGTATAACCTGACAGCGTCAGGCTTTGAAGAAGAAGGGCGTCACTCAGACTTTTTATCTCAGACGACCCAGATCCGGAACCAAGACGACGTCTCATCTGAAGACTGACGGCGTCACAACTCTAAGGTGACGTCTTCCCATCGATGAATTAGACAAGATGAAAACCCTAATGACGGCGAGCTGAAGGCGTCCCACTTATAAGGTGACGCCGTCGCACTTGTATGACCTGATGGCGTCAGGCTTTGAAGAAGAAGGGCGTCACTCAGACTTTTTATCTCAGACGGCCCAGATCCAAAACCAAGACGATGTCTCATCTGAAGACTGACGGTGTCACAACTCTAAGGTGACGTCGTCCCATCGATGACTTGGCTAAGATGAAAACCCTAATGACGACGAGCTGAAGGCGTCCCGCTTATAAGGTGACGCCGTCGCACTTGTAAATCTATATATAGAATTCGATTTTTCTGCATTTAAAGAGGTAGACTTTTGGAGAGAAAAACCTAAAACGTTTGTAGTCCGATTTGAACAGTATCTTAGGGTCCCAAACCCTATTTTACACATCGAGCCGAGTATTAGTTAATCGAACCCAACTCGAATATGCTGAAACTCTACTCGGCTCGGATCGTTAACACCCCTACCTCAACCCCTCAACATCTCTAGATAGTCAGCATTTTATTATGAAAATACGTACACGAGTGCATTGATGCCAAGATACGAACAGGGTTTCATAGTTTAACCATATTTGTTAAGAGTCAACCAATTGGCTATGAGCTAAATAAACTTGCCAGGCGTGTATGTGGTGTAATAATACTTGTTACTTGGTTGATTATGTTATATTCAATAATGTCACTTTCTAAGTTAAGACGTAGAAGACTGAATAATGACATAATTTGGAATAAAATTATAGTTGGTTTTTTTCATACAACCACAATACAGAGTTTCGCTATAGCCAGGTATAGGGAGATGGGATGTAGACACACACCCTGAAGGAAAAAAGACCTTTCAGAAAGACATCCGACAAGATGTGTGTAAGTTTATATATGAGTCGTGTGCGCACGCCTTACTTTAAAGTGCAACTATTATATGTTTTTTGCAGGTAAACTAATACAGAATACTAGTACAACTATACAAGGTGTGTTAAGAGTAACGGTTGTTGACTTATAAAAAGGCAGTTGACTTATTTTTAAAATACAGTTGACTTTATTTTTAAAACCATGCGTCTTTTTGTTCCAACTCCCTGAGCCAATTTCCATCATAATTTTAACAGTGAATTTTGAAATTTCTGCAATACTTAATAGCTAAGCCCCTTGTAATAACCTTCTAATTGCAGAGGCATTGAATATGGAATTATAATAGTATTCTATACTTCTGAGGCAAATACAAATTTTTTCTCTTCACTTTCAATTTTAAACTTTTAGTTCAAAATTGATGGTCCTCGACATTATAATTTTCTGAAATTTGTTGGAAAATTTAGTGCACTTGTGGGATTAGTTCACACCTTGTAATGGGTTAGGAGGTACGGAGTGTACACCCATAAGGTCCATGAACACCCTGACTCTTATAGTGGTTTGTATTGGTAGTACTGGTGAAAGTACTGCTTGGTGAAAGTACTGTTGGTGAAAGTACTGCTTGTGGAAAGTACTGCTTGTGGTTTCCACTGATAAGCAGTGCTTCCACTGATAGGCAGTGTTTCCACTAATAGCACTGTGAAAGTACTGATGCTATGAAAGTACTGATAGGCAGTGTTTCCACTGTAAGTGAAAGTACTGCTAGTGGAAAGTACTGCTTATGGAAAGTACTTCTAAATGGTAGTTACAACTGCATTATGACCACGTTTAATTGGTCATGTAACCACTAACGGCTATAATGGGGATAATTATGAGGCTATTAATGGGCCGATTAATACTCATAATTCCATTGGAATAGCTCAAGAGTAACCTCCTTATATATAGGAGATCTGAACATGCATGAGACACACACAGAAAACACTAAGCACTTATAAGCGCAAGGGTTATAGAATTGTGCCTAATTCTATAACTGCATTTGGTCTTATCCCAAGTAGATATTCGTGATACCCAGGCATTAGGGTCGAATAGTTTACTTTGGAAAGTGATCACACAATTCCAAGTGATATCCGGTAACCACCTAGTGGTATTGCTACTGTCATTGATTGTCTTAACCCTGTTCTGGGATTTAACCACCCCAACAATCAAAGTAAACTATTTAGTGATAATCAATGGCAACTGCTGCAATGAAACACATGGCTTCAAACTTTGCTAAGCTGGACAAGTTTGAAGGGGTGGACTTTAGGAGGTGGCAGAAGAAGATGCACTTCTTGCTGTCAAGCATGAGTGTGGTCTATGTGCTGACTACTCCAATTCCTGATGATGGTGATGATGCTACTGTGGAGCAGATCAGGAGGAGGAGCAAGTGGGAGAATGATGACTACATATGCAGAGGTCTTATTCTCAATGGTATGTCTGATTCTCTGTTTGATATTTATCAGAACTTTGAATCTTATTCCAAAGAACTGTGGGATTCCTTGGATGCCAAATATATGGCTGAGGATGCATCAAGTAAGAAGTTCCTTGTTAGTAATTTCACAAATTACAAAATGACAGATTCAAGACCAGTTATGGAATAATACAATGAACTTCTTGGAATACTTGGAAGGTTTACACAACACAATATGCACATGGATGAGGCTATTTCAGTCTCTTGTGTTATTGACAAACTCCCTCCTTCTTGGAAAGATTTCAAGCATACCTTGAAACATAAGAAAGAGGAGTTAACTCTGGTTGAGTTGGGCAGTCATCTGCGCATTGAGGAATCTCTCAAGGTGCAGGATAATGACAAGCCAAAGAGTGGCAATGCTGCTGGACCATCTGTTGTCAATATGGTGGAGCATAACAACACCACCAGGTACAATGACAACAAAGGCAAACGCAAGTATCATAATAACACAAGGGCAGATCCTAACAAGAAGGCAACACCTACTTGTTGGAAATGTGGCAAGACTGGTCACATTAAAAGGGACTGCAAGGGTGTTAAAATTGGTGGTAAAGCCAATGGATCAGGCACTAATGGTTCAGGGAGTGGTGGTTCAACCAACTCACTGAAAGGTCAGAATATGTTTAATAAGTCTTTTCAGATTTATTATGTTACATATGTATCTGAATCTTTTTATGTGCAGGATGATGATGTTGCGTGGTGGGTTGACTCTGGTGCAACAGTTCATGTGTGTAAAAATAGAAGCTGGTTCAAGACTTATGAGTCACTGAATGATGGTTCTATTCTTCACATGGGAAATGAGTCAACAGCCTTGGTGCATGGTCGTGGTTGTGTAGATCTTAGGTTTAGTTCAGGAAAGATTGTAACTTTGTTTAATGTTATTCATGTTCCTGATATAAGGAAGAACTTGGTTTCAAGTAGTGTTTTGAATAATCATGGATATAAACAAGTTATTGAATCTGATAAATTTGTTCTTTCTAAGAATGGTGTTTTTATTGGTTTTGGTTATTTATGTAATCAAATGTTCAGGCTTAATATTACAACTGACAGTGTTATTTCAGCTTTTGTGACCTCATATGAACAGACTGATTCTAACCTTTGGCATGCTAGACTTGGTCATGTTCACTATAAAAGGATGCAAGATATGTCTAGGGATGGTTTAATCCCTGCTTTTGACATGGACACTGAAAAGTGTAAAACTTGCATGTTGACCAAGATAACCAAGAAACCCTTTCAGGGTGTTAGTCGTGAGACTAAGATCTTGGAGCTTATTCACAGTGACCTGTGTGATTTGCATGCTACTCCTTCTTTGGGGAATAAAAAGTACTTTGTGACATTTATTGATGATGCTTCTAGATTTTGTTATGTCTATCTGTTACATACCAAGGATGAAGCATTAGATAAATTCAAAGTGTTTAAAACTGAAGTTGAATTACAACTTGGGTCTTTGATCAAAAGATTAAGGACTGATAGGGGAGGTGAGTACATGGATACTCAGTACTTTCAGTCTGTTGGAATAATCCATGAAACGACTGCCCCTTATACTCCTCAGCAAAATGGTATTTCTGAAAGGAAAAATAGGGTGCTGAAGGAGATGGTTAATTCCATGTTGTCCTATTCAGGACTGAGTCAAGGGTTCTGGGGTGAAGCTATGTTAACAGCTTGCTATTTGCTAAATAGGGTTCCCTACAAAAAGAACAAGGTTACCCCTTATGAACTCTGGACTAAAAGGAAACCTAACCTGAACTATCTCAAGGTTTGGGGTTGTAGGGCTGTTGTAAGACTCCCTGATCCAAAGCAAAAGACTTTGGGTGAAAGAGGCATTGACTGCATCTTTGTTGGATATGCTGAGCATTCTAAGGCTTTTAAGTTCTATGTTATTGAACCTAATGAACATGTTTCAGTTAACTCAATAATTGAATCAAGGGATGCAGACTTTGATGAGAATAGATTCTCATCAGTCCCTAGACCAAGTCAGAGGATTCCTAATGGAAATCATGACACTGGTGTATCAGAGGTCCCTGATGATGAACCATCAGTGGTCCCTGATGAGGTTGTGGTTCAGCAACCTGAACCTGTGCTCAGGAAGAGCAAAAGGGTCAGGACTCCAAAGTCATTTGGACCTGAGTTTCAACTATACTTAGTTGAAGGTACAAGGGATGAGGTCTCAGACCAATACTCCTATTGCTTCATTGTTGAGGATGATCCCAAGACATTTGAAGAAGCAATGAAGTCCCAGGACATTGCTTTCTGGAAAGAAGCAATCAATGATGAGATAGATTCCATCATGGGCAACAACACTTGGGTGTTGGTTGATCTACCACCAGGTTGCAAACCTCTGGGTTGAAAATGGATTTTTAAAAGGAAAATGAAGGTAGATGGAACTATTGAAAAGTTCAAGGCTAGATTAGTTATTCAGGGCTTTAAACAAAAGTCAGGGATAGACTATTTTGATACTTATGCCCCTGTGGCTCGTATCAGTACCATAAGACTGCTGATTGCTATGGCATCTATTCACAATCTGATTATTCATCAGATGGATGTGAAAACAGCTTTCTTGAATGGTGAATTGGAAGAGGAGGTTTATATGAACCAACCTCAGGGCTTCATCTTGCCTGGTAATGAAAACAAGGTGTGTAAACTGATTAAGTCTCTTTATGGACTTAAGCAGGCACCTAAGCAATGGCATCAAAAATTTGATGAAGTGGTTTTGTCTAGTGGTTATGTTCTTAACCAGGCTGACAAATGTGTATATAGCAAATTTGATGAATCTGGTAAAGGAGTCGTCATTTGTCTATATGTTGATGACATGTTGATCTTTGGCACTGACCAAAATCAGGTTGACCTGACAAAGGAATTTTTGTCATCAAGGTTCTCCATGAAAGACATGGGGGAGGCTGATGTTATCCTTGGTATAAGGATTAAACATGAAAGTAAAAGAATTTATATCTCTCAGTCTCATTATATTGAGAAGGTACTGAGGAAATTCAATTACTTTGATTGTACTCCAGTGAGTACACCTATGGATACTTGTGAGAAGCTGATGCCTAATCATGGCAAGGCTGTATCTCAACTTGAGTATTCTAGGGTAATTGGTTGCCTTATGTATGCCATGACTTGTACAAGGCCTGATATTGGTTTTGCAGTGGGAAAATTGAGCAGGTATACTAGTAATCCTAGTGCTCATCACTGGCAAGCAGTTCAGAGGGTACTGAAGTATTTGAAGAGAACTATGGATTATAGTCTCTCATATACTGGATATCCTTCAGTGTTGGAAGGTTACACTGATTCAAGTTGGATCAGTAACACTGAAGACAATTCGTCTACCAGTGGCTGGGTATTCCTACTTGGTGGAGGTGCAATTTCTTGGGCATCCAAGAAGCAAACTTGCATTACCAGTTCAACAATGGAATCTGAATTTGTGGCTTTAGCAGCTGCTGGTAAAGAAGCTGAATGGTTGAAAAACTTGCTTCTTGAGATTCCATTGTGGCCTAAACCTATAGCACCTATTTCTATCCGGTGTGATAGTGCAGCTACATTGGCTAAGGCTTATAGCCAGATGTACAATGGTAAGTCTAGACACTTAGGTGTCAGGCATAGCATGATTCGTGAGCTTATCATGAATGGGGTGGTATCTATAGAGTTTGTGAGATATCAACAGAACTTAGCTGATCACTTGACGAAGGGTCTGGCTAGAGACTTGGTTATAAAGTCTGCTAAAGGGATGGGTTTAAGTCCAACTTAGTCACTGAATGCTAGGACACCCAACTCCCTCCTAAGGAAACTTGGGAGCTGAGTTCAATGTGGAAAGCTGAACATTCAGTGGACTGGAGCACATGTTTATTTTACATCCCAAGGTTGTGCTCGGAAACTGCTGAAAGGAGGATGAAGTCTTTACTTCTTAATGGTTAACTTATCTTTGAAAAAGTGCTTGGCAGGAGCATGAATAAAGAGGAACCACCTATGTAAATGATGAAGTTTTGCCGCTTCAGGAAGCTTTTGGACTTTTAGCTTTTACAACATTTATGAATTTGGATATGGACACATGGCTTGTATAGTGTCAGGAGCTTTTAAGTGTTTGAAAACTTGTGTGTATTTTATCTTCAGGTATTCAAATGGGTTGAAGGGTTCAATTCTTAGAACACCCTGATTCTCGAATATTTGAACGTGTAATTTACTAAGATGGAAATTCAATCATCAGGACATTTTCATTTATGCACATGTTTTGATTGATGTTTATTTTTCATGCAAAGGAAGTGAACTAAATTTGGGGAGGATTGTTGGAAAATTTAGTGCACTTGTGGGATTAGTTCACACCTTGTAATGGGTTAGGAGGTACGGAGTGTACACCCATAAGGTCCATGAACACCCTGACTCTTATAGTGGTTTGTATTGGTAGTACTGGTGAAAGTACTGCTTGGTGAAAGTACTGTTGGTGAAAGTACTGCTTGTGGAAAGTACTGCTTGTGGTTTCCACTGATAAGCAGTGCTTCCACTGATAGGCAGTGTTTCCACTAATAGCACTGTGAAAGTACTGATTCTATGAAAGTACTGATAAGCAGTGTTTCCACTGATAGGCTGTATTTCCACTGTAAGTGAAAGTACTGCTAGTGGAAAGTACTGCTTATGGAAAGTACTGCTAAATGGCAGTTACAACTGCATTATGACCACGTTTAATTGGTCATGTAACCACTAACGGCTATAATGGGGATAATTATGAGGCTATTAATGGGCCGATTAATACTCATAATTCCATTGGAATAGCTCAAGAGTAACCTCCTATATATAGGAGATCTGAACATGCATGAGACACACACAGAAAACACTAAGCACTTATAAGCGCAAGGGTTATAGAATTGTGCCTAATTCTATAACTGCATTTGGTCTTATCCCAAGTAGATATTCGTGATACCCAGACATTAGGGTCGAATAGTTTACTTTGGAAAGTGATCACACGATTCCAAGTGATATCCGGTAACCACCTAGTGGTATTGCTACTGTCATTGATTGTCTTAACCCTGTTCTGGGATTTAACCACCCCAACAAAATTTACCAAATGTAACTACAATAAGACCGATGTCAGCAAACTAGTACTTATAGATTGTCACTCTCATGAAAAAATATATATGTCAAGATATGTTGTTTTCGTTGTCATATAAGTATTTTTATTTGACCACCTAACATATATTAAAACCTTATTTTGTACTTTCGTCGTTGGATATAAAAACTCGTTAATAATATGTACGACTAGTTGCTCAATTCTGTTCGCTATAATGACGTGAACCTAAAGTAATAGATAATACTTACACGATAACTTATTATTTGGTGATTACGTCGGTTATATCATTTTGGTTTTTAGTTAAACATAGAAATGTAGCTAGTAATCATTCAAACCTATACGTTTCTAGTCAATAATCTTATACTCATTGTTTTTACAACTTTCGTAACATTTTGAAGTGAGTTTAATATTAATAAAACTTAGACCGAGATTGGGTCGTAACTAGTGTACGCAGTTACGCACGCACATATTTAGTACTGTAAAAGCATATGCTTGTTTATCTTAATCATAAACTAATCAAGCGTTCGTTATGAAGTTGTCATCATACTTGACGTCTTTAAAAATAAAGTATTTTTCTAATAAAGCTATATGTATCGAACAGTTTCATGCTTCCCTTTTTTCTTTAATGTCTTGGACTCTAGGTACGAAATGTGTGCTTGTAGTAAGATGACAAATCGATTAATCACTAGCCAATTTTATAGTGACACTATTAATTCCACCTTTAGACTTTCGAGAGCTAGATGCCTAGATGGAGCATATAATATAAAGATAAAAAAAAAGAGTGATATGTTGACATGAACATGATAGCTACATTATCCCGACAATGGAGTTGGTATTTCAATTAATAAATCAATTTGAATTGTGATAAAATAACATATATTTGGATTTTCTAGTGAAGAGTGATGGTGACCCAATCAAATCCATCTATAGATGCTTGGATTTTCAATTTCTTGTTTGAAAAAACAACGAATGGGCAATTTCAATTAGGGCTGAGCATTGGGCCGATCCCGACCCGGCCCGACCCGAATCTCGACAAGCTCGAATCCCGACAAGTCGGCAAACACAAACCGACTCCCGACCTCGACAAGCCCGACAAGCCCGACTAACATTATTCGGGACTCGAGATCGGGACAGGATTCGGGATTTGATCGGTTTTGTTTGTTGTTTTTTTGTTTTCGGCCCGTCCCGACCCGATCCCGGAAAGCCCGAAACCCGACTAACCGAAAAATAGAAACCGACTCCCGACCTCGACAAGCCTGACAAGCCTGACGAACATGATTCGAGACTCGGGATCGGGACGGGATTTGGTCGGTTTTGCTCACCCGTAATTTCAATGTTAATTGGTGATCTTTAGCTAAACATCACTGGTATACTAAGGGGGTGTTTCTTTTTCTCTTAGCTAAGAGCATTCCCATCAATAACATGAGTTATCCTTTTACACCGTTCACGTCAGCGCCACTTTAGCTTTAACATTTCACTTTAACATCTCCAAAAAAACACTCACATCAATAACATCTCAAGTTAAACTTTAACATTTCATATTTTCAATTTTAACCCCTAAACTAAAACAAACACTTCATTTATTAAAAAACATATCACATTTAACATTAAAACACAAAGTACATTAAACGTTAAACACGAATTACATTAAAAATTAAAGATACAACGCATACTGATAAAAATAAAACTACTAAAACTTAAAAAAAGAATCATCTGAGACCCAACCCTCAGAACTTGAAGGGGAATCAAACTCCCCACTAAATAGCCGACGCTCCATTATGTCGAAGTAGTTGTCTTGAAGATACTGAGCTTCCCGTGCTTCTTGCTCACGACGAGCAGCTTTCTCACGTGCCTGCTCTTCCATAATCTCCCTACCGTTTTCAATATCTTGTTCTAGTTGACGGAGGGAAGCCTCACTTAACCCGCTGGGGTTGTTTTGAAGATCCACCTGTGGACTTGTTCATAGGTGGAGTTGGAACAATTGGGATGTTCACAGGTGGAGAGTTTAAAAATACATTTTCCGGTTGAAAAACCGGAAAGACAGATTCAGGTGGTGTTGAGTAAACTTCAAACTCTGGTTGAGTTGGAAAGTTGGTTTCCGGCAACTGATTTGGAATTGGAAAGCTGGTTTCCGGCAACTTTTCTAGACTTGGGAATTGCTGAGAAAAATCTGCGAGACATTTTTTGTGTGTGTGAGTTGTGTGTGTAACTTGTGTGTGTTGTGTGTTCTAAACAACTCTGGTAGAGTTGTATATATAGGCAGAGTTGATTTTGAGTTTGAATAAATCCCGCTCATATTTGATTTTTAAATTTCAAATTTGAATTTGAATTTATCCCGCCCAGAATTAACCAGTATAATTTAAATTTGAATTTGAATATGTTGAGGGGGTGTAAGTGAAAATTTATTTGAAATAGTTTAGGGGGTTGAAATGAATTATTATTATTATTATTATTTATTTATTTATTTATTTATTTAATTTTATTATTATTTTTTTTACCTTTAACGCCGTCGACCTCCCATCCATTTAACGCCAATAACGCCCAGAATTTTCCCTTAACGCCGGTTGGGCGTTATTAATGTGTTTGCTCTAAGGAAATGGGTCTACATAAGTATTTAATAATATATATATATATATATATATATATATATATATATATATATATATATATATATATATATATATATATATTTTTTACCTCTATATCACCAAGGCATATAAATGTTCTCTCCGCATTAAGAGACTCATATAAAACATGAGACCCACATGGCCTTAGCTAAGGAAAAAAAAGAAACACCCCCTAAAAAGAGTAGGTTAATACTTCTTAGAGTTGAACTTTATCTTTTCCCAGAGGCATGTATAGGTCTGTATAAAAAGCAATCTTGAGTGAAAATCGATAACTCAGTCTTCGTGAGTGAGGAGTTTTTTCTTCTCTCAGTTCTCTATAATTGACAAAAAAAATGCATTATTTTTGTAGTCCTTGAAACTAAAGTGTTGGAAGATATGTAGATAGTGTTGCTTGTTTATTTCTAACTTGTATATGTACTATTTAGCTTTAGTGCTTGCGAATAGTTTTTTTTCTACTATATTTTTGCCGTTAAAAAAATATGTTACAAAATGGTGACAAAGTACTGATAATGTCGACATTATATTCTCATTATTCATCCATATCATAGTGGTATTACAAAAGTCAACTACAACATCATATCTACAATTGAATTGTTGCTACTCTTAGCTCGTGCGATACTTATGAGTAATAGATATCTAGAGATCATTTGCCAAAAAAAATTTTTATATTTATTGGAAAAAAACTCTATTTTATTTTTATTTTTACTTTTTTTTTTATTTAAAACGCAACTAACTCTCTCATAGTATACAAAGTAAATTTAGCAAAAATATATCTTCAGTAATTGGTTTATGAACAATCTTGATGAGCACTCTATTATGTTGCATGCTTTCACTTTGCAATATTTTGATTCCAAACAGTTGAGGAGTATACATATCTACAAAACTTTACTACATAACAAGAACAAGTTTCTTCTCACAAGCTAAAAAAAGAAAGACAAAAGAAAACCCCTAGTTTACATTCGGATCACAAACTCTTCACCTGTTTGCTTGTCGACTCGTCTGATCCACCTGCTCTTCTTCACTTTATTATCTGAAACCAGCCAGCTTTCACCAGCCGCAACGTGAGCTATATCCAACCCTTTTCCCACGGGCAAAAAAACCGCGCGACCTCACAATCCTTCTTGACCCGCCATCAAGCAAACGTTTCAACCATAAATCAGATATCTTTTTGGGTAAAGGGGAGTATAAATCAGATATCTTCAAACTAGTATTCTTACAAACTAACACCGCCCCACGTTGTCCGAATTTTGCTTCCTTTAAAATCCTAGCGAAGTTATGTGTTTGTAAATCCACGACCAAGAAATCTATCAGCATGCCTTTAACCGACTCTTCGGGTTCTCCTATGATGACTTCTGCCTTCATTCCTGCTCTTTGCATGGCGGCTGTGTACTCGTTTTTGGAATCTTGGTCGGGTACTATGCACACGTGTCTACCGCACGTGTGTGTACACGCTACTGATAGACCAACGCTTGTTGTTGTTACACCACCTCGTGACCATGTTTCGACTATTAGCTTTGCGTTCCAACCAGCTGCCATAGCTGATATTAGCTCTGCAACGCTTGATCCTTCGAATAAGTCGCACTGTATGTAGAAAACATGTATGTATACAACTGCCTGAGCCAATTTCCATCATAATTTTAATAGCTAAGCCCCTTGTAATATCCTTCTAATTACAGAGGCATTGAATATGGAATTATAATGGTATTCTATACTTCTGCGGCAAATACAAATTTTTTCTCTTCACTTTCAAACTTTTAGTTCAAAATCGATGGTCCTCAACATTATAATTTTCTCAAATTTAACAAATGTAACTACAATAAGACTAATGTCACCAAACTAGTACTTATAGATGAGTATGATAATCTATTCGGTGGTGGCCAAGAGTTTGAAGATGAGTATGATGACTATGACTACGATGACTATGCGAAGCAGATTTCTGATCTTCCAGGGAATTTGGATGCCTTTAATGCTATGTATGGCACCAAGTTTCAAGGACCTAGGAAGTAATTTTCTGTCGTTATGTCCTATGTTATCATTAGAGTAGTGGTTTGTTTTCTTCTTTAGAAAATAGGTAGTACCTTGTTATGTAAGCTTTATGCCTATATAACGGGCTGAGATATTGGATTTCACTCATATCCATTGTTCTTAAACGTTTTTTGGTTAATATATTTACTATGGTGCATGATTACTCCCCTTTACCAAAAAAAACTAGTACTTATAGATTGTCACTCTCATGAAAAATATATATGTCAAGATATGTTGTTTTCATTGTCATATAAGTATTTTTTTTGACCACGTAACATATATTGAAACCTTAGTTTGTTCTTTCGTCGTTGGATATAATTTAACTAAAAACTCGTTAATAATGTGTACGACTAGTTGCTCAATTATGTTCACTGTAATGACGTGAAACTAAAGTAATAGATAATACATACACGATAACTTTAATATTTTGTGATTACGTCGGTTATATCATTTTGGTTTTTAGTTAAACATAGAAATGTAGCTAGTAATCATTCAAACCTATACGTTTCTAGTCAATAATCTTATACTCATTGTTTTTACAACTTTCATGACATTTTGAAGTGAGTTTGATATTAATAAAACTTAGACCGAGATTGGGTCGTAACTAGTGTACGCAGTTACGCACGTACATATTTAGTACTGTAAAATCATATGCTTGTTTATCTTTATCATTAACTAATCAAGCGTTCGTTATGAAGTTGTCATCATACATTCATACTTGACTTCTTTAAAAATAAAGTATTTTTCTAATAAAGCTCTATGTATCGAACAGTTTCATGCTTCCCTTTTTTCTTTAATGTCTTGGACTCTAGGTACGAAATGTGTGCTTGTAGTAAGATGACAAATCGATTAATCACTAGCCAACTTTATAGTGACACTATTAATTCCACCTTTAGACTTTCGAGAGCTAGATGCCTAGATGGAGCATATAATATAAAGATAAAAAAAAAAAGAGTGATACGTTGACATGAACATGATAGCTACATTATCCCGACAATGGAGTTGGTATTTCAATTAATAAATCAATTTGAATTGTGACAAAATAACATATATATTTGGATTTTCTAGTGAAGAGTGATGGTGACCCAATCAAATCCTTCTATAGATGCTTGGATTTTCAATTTCTTATTTGAAAAAACAACAAATGGGCAATTTCAAAGTCAATTAGTGATCTTTAGCTAAACATCACTAGTATACTAAGAAGAGTAGGTTAATACTTCTTAGAGTTGAACTCTATCTTTTCCCAGAGGCTTGTATAGGTCTGTATAAAAAGCACTCTTGAGCGAAAATCGATAGCTCAGTCTTCGTGAGTGGAGATTTTTCTTTTCTCTCGATTCTATGTAATTTACAAGAACTTTTTCATTATTTTTGTAGTCCTTGAAACTAGAGTGTTGGGAGAAATGTAGTTAGTGTTGCTTTGTTTATTTCTAAATTGTATATGTACTATTTAGCTTTAGTGCCTTGCTAATAGTTTTTTTTTCTAATATAACTTTGCCGTTAAAAAAATATGTTACAAAATGGAGACGAAGCACTGATAATGTCGACATTATATTCTCATTATTCATCCATATCATAGTGGTATTACAAAAGTCAACTACAACATCATATCAACAACTGAATTGTTGCTACTCTTAGCTCGTGCGATACTTATGAGTTGTGACATTGACTCAATAGATATCTAGAGATCATTTGCCAAAAACATTTTATATATTTATTGGAAAAAAACCCTATTTTATTTTTATTTTTACTTTTTTCATAGTATACAAAGTAAATTTAGCAAAAATATATCTTCAGTAATTGGTTTATGAACAATCTTGATGAGCACTTTATTATGTTGCATGCTTTCACTTTGCAATATTTTGATTCCAAACTGTTGAGGAGTATACATATCTACAAAACTTTACTACAACATAACAAGAACAAGTATCTTCTCACAAGCTAAAAAAAGAAAGACAAAAGAGAACCCCTAGTTTACATTCGGATCACAAACTCTTCACCTGTTTGCCTATCGACTCGTCTGATCCACCTGCTCTTCTTCACTTTTTTATCCGAACCCGGCCAGCTTTCACTAGCCGCAACGTGAGCAATATCTAACCCTTTTCCCACGGGCAAAAAAACCGATCTCACAATCCTTCTTGACCCGCCATCAAGCAAACTTTTCAACCATAAATCAGATATATTCAAACTAGCATTCTTGCAAACTAAAACAGCCCCACGTTGTCCGAATTTTGCTTCCTTTATAATCCTAGCGAATTTACATGTTTGTGAATCCACGACCAAGAAATCTATCAGCATGCCTTTAACTGACTCTTCTGGTTCTCCTATGATTACTTCTGCCTTCATTCCTGCTCTTTGCATGGCGGCTGTGTACTCGTTTTTGGAATCTTGGTCGGGTACTATGCACACGTGTCTTCCACACGTGTGTGTACATGCTACTGCTAGACCAATGCTCGTTGTTGTTACACCACCTCTTGACCATGTTTCGACTATTAGCTTTGCGTTCCAACCAGCTGCCATAGCTGATATTAGCTCCGCTACGCTTGATCCTTTGAATAACTCGCACTGTATGTAAAAAACACGTACACAACTCTATCAATAACAGCTTGATATAATTCTGGATTAGGTTTTATACGTGTAGAAAAAAAAATATGACACATAAATAATACTACGTAGAGTGCTAGCTTACGGATTTAACGGTGTCCATAAAGGCTCTTGCTGCAATTTCGGGAGACCAAACAAGCTTCATGTTTTCAGATTTCTGCTTATTTTTTCAGGGTTGTGTGTGGGTTTGTTTCGTTGTCGAAATTGTTGCTTTGTTGTGGCTAAATATACATCATTTGTAACCAGACAAGACATTATATAATGGAGAGTGTTACAATAATAAATGGCAAAATTGCATGCTTTATTTTAAAGTGCAACTATTATATACCACGTTGTACGGTATTGGAAAGATGTAAACTAAAGAGTAACTGTTGTTGACTTATTAAAAGGCATGTGCATATTTGTTTGGTGAAAGCTAAAATACAGTTGACTTTAATTTTAAAAGGGTGAATTTTATTTATCCCTTTTAAAATAGTTACATCATAATTTTTGATGCATTCACCACCATTTATGTATTACAGTATTGTACGTACAATACTGTAATGCATAAATGGTGGTAAATGCAACAAAAAGTGTGGTGTGAGTATCAATTCTCTTTAAAATATGATTAAATTTTAGGGTTATTTGCATATATATCCATCCAAAAATACAAAATTGCATATATATTCTTTGCATGCATAAAAACCATTGTACTATATGCATCAAAAACTTGTAAGAAGGATATATATGAAATGATTCACCTTTGAAGGGATATAAATACAATTTTCCCTTAATTTTATATATACCCGACTAAACTAGTCAATATCGTAGTTACCCAAAAACATATTTCAAATTTTATATTTATCCAATTTTACATATTTTATTTAAGTTAAAATTTATTATGGCCATTTTGCCTTTCATGTTTTTTACCAATTGAATCATCTCTTTAAGTGACTACATATTATAGTTTTTTTATCATCGAACTATATTACATGGAGTGACAATCTTCACAACACATTATCTCTACTATCTTAAATGGAAAAAGGGTCAAAGGTAAATGTGAAAAGTTGAAAATTGAATATTGAAAGTCAATGTTTTTTACTCAAACTCAAAACGCAGGAAATAGTTACAATATTTACTGAAACAATTGTATTTATCTCTTCAGTTCAAGAAACGATTCATCTCTTTAATGTAGTAATGCAATAAAGTTGACTTGAAACTTATATATAGTAATTTAGTAAAGTTGACTTAAACTTAGTAATGTACAATGATTTGATAACTTGATTATATGTAGTAAATATATGAATGATTTAAAATTTGAAACTTCCAATACCAATGTCCATTGTATGCCAATCGTGTAGAAAAAAATATGCTTTATAAATTTAATACTTTCCAAAACATATCTTTTATAAACACCATAATCCTAATTTTCATTTTCAAACTTGTGCTAATTCACAGAAGTAGATGGAAATGGAAATGAAAAATTGAACAAAATGTTGATGATGATCATGAGGTTAGTACATTGTAGTCTCTTATTTTTCTTCATAAATATGTTCTTTTATTGTTTTACTTCATGGTCTCTGCTAATGGAAGACATCGCGGTGGATTTGGACTTGGAAGTTTAAAAAGCTCTCGTAAGTTCCTATGTCTTATCTTAGATCCAATATATGCATCGAGTTGACTACAAATGTCTAATGGTTTGTGCCCAAATGAACACAGTGCGGTGGAGAATGCATTAGGAGATGTAGCAAAACACAATACCACAAGCCATGCATGTTCTTCTGCCAAAAATGTTGCGTGAATTGTTTGTGTGCACCACCGGGTTTTTACGGTAACAAACAAGTTTGACCATGCTACAACAACCGGAAGACCAAGGAAGGTTGTCCAAAATGCCCATAGAGTTCATCACCAATATTTAATCAACAAGGTTATTCTAATGTTTATTAGTATTTATTCTTGCTTCGATTTTGATATTCAATGTTGTACTGTAATAGTGTTGAGGTTCATTTGAAAAACTATGAAAATGGACTAACGGTTATTAATCTATAGTCATTAGCGTGTTGTAATCCATTGGATGCTATTATTGGGTCTAGCATGTGATTGAGCCCAAAATATTTCATATATTTTGATTGTATTGAAATTTAATTTATCAAATCTACTTGAACTTTATCATAAGAAAAACGTTACAAATATTTATTTCATAGTTATATTTACTTTCATACATATTAATCATAAAAAATGAGAATTTAAATATTACCATCAAAGATACTTGAGTTATCGTTGCATATTAAGATCAAAAGAAAGAAAAAAAATAGAATACGAGTTATGAGCTGAGAAGTAATTACGACTACATTTGTCAGATGCACTTAAAAAAGAGATCACTCTTAAATATATCCATCTTCATTAAATATATGTGGCTAGAATTCTTTTCCACTATTCTCATTTCGATTTCTTTTCTCATTTAATTAACTTTATTGAAAGCATACATCTTAGATTCAGTTGATATTATGAAGCGATTCATGCACAATAGATGTAGATAGTCTAGAAACCCAATAACAAGAAAACGTGTCATCTTGACATCACAAAGACATGAGAACACATATTATGAAAACTAGACGAGTACTCGTTCATAGTAACGGGATTTTATAATGGCATATAGTCATTGTGATATTTTGGTTATACAAAACGTTACATAAAACACTTAACCAAAATATCATTATAACTATATGCCGCTATAAAATCTCATGAGCATATATTTACGCTCTTTTTATTTCAAGGTCAAGGCTTCTAATAAATATATAAGAAGATAACAACGGTATGTATCTTACATTTTACTAAATAAATTAAAAAGATGTACATGAAGAATCTTGTTACTTTGGATCTTAATTCTTAAACCGGTTTTTATTATGTCCAAAAAACTTGATTATTTGCGGTTGAAGTATCATGATGGAACCTGGTAAGATTTAAAACATAAGTATAGCATAAATATATCGGCATTTGTATAGCATAAAATGCTTTCTCACTCTACACAACAAACGATCATTTTATTGACCTTTTTGTTATTCATATTAGAACACGTCACACTTAACCAAAATTCATAAAATTGATATAATGTTTTATTTTCAGTTTTACTAAATGTTTTTATTTTTATATATTTTTGATATATGTTAAGAATTTTTGTTTGAGTTGAATTATTGAATGTTATAACCGTTTGCAATTACATTTTGATATTTTCACGTTCTATTTGGAACGTTACACGAAACACTTACCACAATATCGTATATCTAATATTTTATTTTAAGTTTCATTAAATATTTTTATATGTTGTTTGATACATGTTAATTTTTTTTGCTAAAGTTGAATTATCACATGTTACAACCGTTTGTAATTACATTTTGATCTTTTCACGTTCTATTTTGAACGTTATAAGAAACACTTACCACAATATTGCATATCGTTAATTGTCTGCCGCTAGAAACCGATGCCGCTAGGCACGGGTACTCGTCTAGTATATATAAAAAAGGAATGAACGTGTGAGAATAAAAAACAAAACAAACCTGCATGTGTCATAAACAAGTAAATAGTTCAAGTAAACATGGAACAACTTCGCATATTTGACCATTCGAAAATTTTAAAATCAAAGAACATGTATCAATGGAACCAAATATAGATATACAACGTAAGCACATCAATACCAAAACATGAATAAAGAATTAGTTATTTTCAATCCTAAGTTTAGAACTACATTAAGGAGAACGTTTGTAAGTCAAAATAAAAAAGGGGTAGAATGGTCTAAAGGTTTATAATCTATACTATTATATAAAGCATTTAAGTTGTGGGCTCCACAAAAAATTAAGATAAGGAGCTCTAATCATTGAGTGACATGTGTCACTTCTCTAACAAAAAAATAACAAAAAGGGATGAGCTCTAACAAACTAAAATAAATAGCTCCAATAATGGGGTGACACATGTCACTTCCTAACTTATTAATCACCAGGCATGAAATCCTTTCCCTTTTCTTTCTTTTCTGAAGTTTATGGGTATGCACTCAAAAATTTTAAGTATCCTAGAGGGTGTGCACCGGTAAACTTTTAGTGTATTTTGTAGTAACTTTTGATGAAATTAATTTTTTTTAACACTATTAAGATTTTTCATAGGGTATGCACGTGCATACCCTATGCTCAAGCTAGATCCGCCCCTGCGTGTATGTGGTGTAATAATACTTGTTACTTGGTTGATTATGTTATATTCAATAATGTCACTTTCTAAGTTAAGACGTAGTAGACTGAATAATGACATAATTTGGAATAAAATTATAGTTGGTTTTTTTCATACAACCACAATACAGAGTTTCGCTATAGCCAGGTATAGGGAGATGGGATGTAGACACACACCCTGAAGGAAAAAAGACCTTTCAGAAAGACATCCGGCAAGATGTGTGTAAGTTTATATGTGAGTCGTGTGCAGGTAAACTAATACAGAGTACTAGTACAACTTTAAAGTGCAACTATTATATGTTTTTTGCAGGTAAACTAATACAGAGTACTAGTACAACTGTACAAGGTGTGTTAAGAGTAACGGTTGTTGACTTATAAAAAGGCAGTTGACTTTATTTTTAAAATACAGTTGACTTTATTTTTAAAACCATGCGTCTTTTTGTTCCAACTCCCTGAGCCAATTTCCATCATAATTTTAACAGTGAATTTTGAAATTTCTGCAATACTTAATAGCTAAGCCCCTTGTAATAACCTTCTAATTGCAGAGGCATTGAATATGGAATTATAATAGTATTCTATACTTCTGAGGCAAATACAAATTTTTTCTCTTCACTTTCAATTTCAAACTTTTAGTTCAAAATTGATGGTCCTCGACATTATAATTTTCTGAAATTTACCAAATGTAACTACAATAAGACCGATGTCAGCAAACTAGTACTTATAGATTGTCACTCTCATGAAAAAATATATATGTCAAGATATGTTGTTTTCGTTGTCATATAAGTATTTTTATTTGACCACGTAACATATATTAAAACCTTATTTTGTACTTTCGTCGTTGGATATAATGACGTGAACCTGTTCGCTATAATGACGTGAATAATATGTACGACTAGTTGCTCAATTCTGTTCGCTATAATGACGTGAACCTAAAGTAATAGATAATACTTACACGATAACTTATTATTTGGTGATTACGTCGGTTATATCATTTTGCTTTTTAGTTAAACATAGAAATGTAGCTAGTAATCATTCAAACCTATACGTTTCTAGTCAATAATCTTATACTCATTGTTTTTACAACTTTCATAACATTTTGAAGTGAGTTTAATATTAATAAAACTTAGACCGAGATTGGGTCGTAACTAGTGTACGCAGTTACGCACGTACATATTTAGTACCGTAAAAGCATATGCTTGTTTATCTTTATCATTAACTAATCAAGTGTTCGTTATGAGGTTGTCATCATACTTGACTTCTTTAAAAAGTATTTTTCTAATACAGCTCTATGTATCGAACAGTTTCATGCTTCCCTTTTTTCTTTAATGTCTTGGACTCTAGGTACGAAATGTGTGCTTGTAGTAAGATGACAAATCGATTAATCACTAGCCAATTTTATAGGGACACTATTAATTCCACCTTTAGACTTTCGAGAGCTAGATGCCTAGATGGAGCATATAATATAAAGATAAAAAAAAAAGAGTGATACGTTGACATGAACATGATAGCTACATTATCCCGACAATGGAGTTGGTATTTCAATTATTAAATCAACTTATATTGTGATAAAATAACATATGGGAAAATGATCCCTGCTGTTGGCTGCAGGGATCTTGCCTGCTGCAAGGTTATAAAGGAAGGACTAATTGTGTAAAGTTGAAAATGTTGAAGGGTAAAAAATGTAAATTGTAAATTTTTTTTCATGTAGCAGTAGATAAGTTGGGCTGCTGCAACAGCAGCGATGATTTGCCCATAACATATATATATATATATATATATATATATATATATATATATATATATATATATATATATATATTTGAATTTTCTAGTGAAGAGTGATGGTGACCCAATCAAATCCATCTATAGATGCTTGGATTTCCAAGTTCTTATTTGAAAAAACAACAAATGGGCAATTTCAGAGTCAATTAGTGATCTTTAGCTAAACATCACTAGTATACTAAGAAGAGTAGGTTAATACTTCTTAGAATTGAACTCTATCTTTTGTCAGAGGCTTGTATAGGTTTGCATAAAAAGCACTCTTGAGTGAAAACCGGTTGCTCGGTTTTTATGAGTGGGGATTTTTCTTTTCTATCGGTTAACTGTAATTGACAAAAGTTTTTTCATAATTTTTGTAGTCTTTGAAACTAAAGTATTGGGAGAAATGTAAACAGTGTTGTTTTGTTTATTTCTAAATTGTATATGTACTATTTACCTTTAGTGCTTAGCTAATAGTTTTTTTTCTAATATAATTTTGCCGTTAAAAAAATGTCTTATATGGTGACAAAGTACTGATAATGTCGACATTATATTCTCATTATTCATCCATATCATAGTGGTATTACAAAAGTCAACTACAACATCATATCTACAATTGAATTGTTGCTACTCTTAGCTCGTGCGATACTTATGAGTTGTGACATTTGGCTCAATAGATATCTAGAGATCATTTGCCAAAAACGTTTTTTATATTTATTGGAAAAAAACCCTATTTTATTTTTATTTTTACTTTTTTCATAGTATACAAAGTAAATTTAGCAAAAATATATCTTCAGTAATTGGTTTATGAACAATCTTGATGAGCACTTTATTATGTTGCATGCTTTCACTTTGCAATATTTTGATTCCAAACTGTTGAGGAGTATACATATCTACAAAACTTTACTGCATAACAAGAACAACAACAAGTATCTTCTCACAAGCTAAAAAAAGAAAGACAAAAGAAAACCCCTAGTTTACATTCGGATCACAAACTCTTCACCAGTTTGCCTATCGACTCGTCTGATCCACCTGCTCTTCTTCACTTTTTTATCCGAACCCGGCCAGCTTTCACTAGCCGCAACGTGAGCAATATCTAACCCTTTCCCCACGGGCAAAAAAACCGATCTCACAATCCTTCTTGACCCGCCATCAAGCAAACTTTTCAACCATAAATCAGTTTTCATCAAACTAGCATTCTTACAAACTAAAACAGCCCCACGTTGTCTGAATTTTGCTTCCTTTATAATCCTAGCGAAGTTATGTGTTTGTGAATCCACGACCAAGAAATCTATCAGCATGCCTTTAACCGATTCTTCGGGTTCTCCAATGATGACTTCTGCCTTCATTCCTGCTCTTTGCATGGCGGCTGTGTACTCGTTTTTAGAATCTTGGTCGGGTACTATGCACACGTGCCTCCCGCACGTGTGTGTACATGCTACTGATAGACCAATGCTTGTTGTTGTTACACCACCTCGTGACCATGTTTCGACTATTAGCTTTGCGTTCCAACCAGCTGCCATAGCTGATATTAGCTCTGCAACGCTTGATCCTTCGAATAACTCGCACTGTATGTAGAAAACATGTACACGTACAACTCTATTTAGGCTTTATACGTGAAGAAAAAAAATGTATGACACATATATATAATAGAGTGCTAGCATACGGATTTAACGGTGTCCATAAAGGCTCTTGCTGCAATTTCGGGAGACCAAACAAGCTTCATGTTTTCAGATTTCAGCTTATTTTTTCAGGGTTGTGTGTGGGTTTGTTTCGTTGTCGAAATTGCTGCTTTGTTGTGGCTAAATATATATCATTTTTGTAACCAGATATATCTACAAGACATTATATAATGGAGAGTGTTACAATAATAAATGGCAAAATTGCATGCTTTATTTTAAAGTGCAACTATTATATACCACGAAGTACGGTATTGGAAAGATGTAAACTAAAGAGTAACTGTTGTTGACTTATTAAAAGGCATGCGCATATTTGTTTGGTGAAATTAAAGCTAAAATACAGTTGACTTTATTTTTAAAAGGGTGAATTTTATATATCCCCTTTAAAATATGACTAATTTCTTATATACCTAACTAAACCAACAGTCAATATCATATAGTTACCCAAAAACATATTTCAAAATTTATATTTATCCAATTTTACATATTTTATTTAAGTTAAAATTTATTATGGCCATTGCATTTCATGTTTTTTACCAATTGAATCATCTCTTTAAGTGACTACATATTATAGTTTTTTATCATCGAACTATATTACATTGAATGACAATCTTCACAACACATTATATATAAAAAAAAGGAATGAACGTGTGAGAATAAAAAACAAAACAAACCTGCATGTGTCATAAACAAGTAAATAGTTCAAGTAAACATGGAGCAACTTCGCATATTTGACCATTCGAAAATTTTAAAATCAAAGAACATGTATCAATGGAACCAAATATAGATATACAACGTAAGCACATCAATACCAAAACATGAATAAAGAATTAGTTATTTCAATCCTAAGTTTAGAACTACATTAAGGAGAACGTTTGTAAGTCAAAATAAAAAAGGGTAGAATGGTCTAAAGGTTTATATTGTAATAGATAAGAATGATAAGAATGGGTATTTATGAAATTTAAAGAATAAATTGGGCATACATGAAATTCTTCCTTTTCAAAAATCATGCGCCAGTTTGAGCCGATTTTTTAGGTTTTTGACGATTTTTTGTTTTTCATTTTGTCAGTTCGGGTAGGATCAGATCGGTTTTAGACCGATGCTCAGCCTACTTCTAATTGCAGAGGCATTGAAATTATATTTCGCGACAAATATCAATTTTTATTCTCACTTTCAAACTTTTAGTTCAAAATTGATGGTCCTCTACATTATAGTTTTCTGAAATTTAACAAATGTAACTACAATAAGACCGTTATCATCAAAACCATAGTTGTTAAGATCCCGATTCTGATATTAGGATCTTACGATTTTACGTTACTGCAAAGTAAAAACGATTCGGATCCTACATAGGATCTTTGTAAGCTTAAGATCTTATAGGATCCCGATCTTGATCATACGATCTTAATATCTAGTCCGATCCAATCTTATTTTCTCGGATTACAAACTAAAAAACTACAAATTTATGGGTTGTTTTGTTTAGGATTAAAAAAACATCATGTTAATCTTTCTAAACATTTTATAATCATAATTTAGGACAAAATTTCTATAAAATATTCATAGTATTTTGTGTTTATAATGTATAATAATTTGTATATTTGTATAATATTACAAAAACTATTGAAAAATAACATTAAGTAGAATATTAAGATCCCTATTCGATCTTACGATCACGATCTTGCAAAAACAAAAATGATCCTGGATAGGATCCTGATTTTGAAAACCTTTAATCAAAACTAGTACTTATAGATTGTCACTCTCATGAGAAAATATATTTTTCAAGATCATGTTGTTTTCGTTGTCCTATAAGTATTTTTATTTGACCATGTAACATAAATTAAAATCTTATTTTGTACTTTTGTCGATCGTTGTCTTTGGATATTTTAACTAAGAACTCTTTATTTAGTTAATGTGTATGACTAGCAGCTTAATTGTTTTCACTATAATGACGCGAAACTAAAGTATAATAGTGTTGAGGTAAAGTTCTGCACTAGAGCCTTCTTCGATGCGAACCTTCTGTCTAGCGAGCCTGAAACAAGAGTAACGCACGTTAGCTTCGCCTTGGAGTTTATCTTAAGACCAAACTCCGATGCAAGAATAAGTATGGTGTAAATATTAATGAGGTACATAAAATGTAGGTGGAAGGGGAGTAAATTCGTTGCCTGAGCATTGAATGAGGTTGGGTATTTATAATACCCCAACCATTATACTTGACCACCATGAGGAAGCGGCGAGCCGGTCTATGCCTAGACTAGATCTCTAGGCTATTGTTCACGCATGGAGAAACATGTCCCTAAGAAACCGGGACGATGACACATGCTCGGTTCTGGCTGTTAACGGCTGGTCCGTGGTTATTACATGGATGATAGAGTGTATTAGTTTTCCCGAGATCATATTATTAATTTATTATAAACTAATCAAGTGTTCGTTATGAAGTTGTGATCATATTTGACTTTTCTTTTTTGATTTTTCATTTGTTATACATTTATGTATCGAACAGTTTCATGCTTCCCTTTTTCTTTCTTTCTTTAATGTCTTGGACTCAAGGTACCAAATGTGTGTTTGTAGCAAGATGATAAGTCAATTATCCACTAGCCAATTTTAAAGTGACATAATTCCACCTACCAGGGAAATTTAGAATATGTTTATTGATGTTTGTATTGATTTTAAGTAATAAAGTTATTAACATAACTAATCTTTACTAAGTTGCTAGCGACACTTATTTTTTATTTTTTTTGAGACTCGGAGTTTTCCACAAAAGAAAATGTTTGAACACGCAAAAGTCGTTTCGACTGTGTATTACATAACCAACGCCAAATCAGGCTCAAAATAAACATAAAGAAAATGCTAACAAAAGCCTCAAGTGTTGTAATTAAGCAAACTCCACTTTTCGTGTTTGAAACAATGCTAACATTAAAACATGACAGAAAACATTTGCTACATTTTTCGCTTATACAAGTGATGAATGAAATGAAATACAAAATTAAACGAGTTTGAGAAATAATAGGAGATAAAAAATTTATGATGATTTTGTTAAAAAAATGCATTAATTTACTAAATAAAAGATGAAAAGTTTGTTGTTAACAAAAATCATAAAAAACTGTTGTTAGCAAAAGCTTAAATATAAAAGCGTTTATAGTATGCCAAAATTTGTCAATTAGTTTAGAGCATGGACGGAGCTAGTAAGGTGACTAGTGGGTGTAGAAACACTCCTAATTATAAACGTATATTTTATAGTTTTTTACATTCAACCCCCGTATATTCTATTAACATGTCTACAAAATTCATAAACGTATAATTTAAACAATAAAGAAAATACTATAAATCGATGTTTGAAGCGATGTCTATCATTATGACTTTTTACGTTAAACACGGCCCCGCCCCTTTAACTAAAGATTCTGGCCCCTTGGGTCTCATTTTATTTTAATGGTGTAAACAAAACGTGATTTACATGAGCATTAAATATAGAAAGGTTTATATAACGCTGCAACTTTTTGATGTTATTAAATTTGTTCAGGTATTGCATTGTGAGGTGGTGGTCTATTCTGATACGTAAAATGAAGAGCATATGTGTAATAGTTGTAACTAGAAGATTACCCATCATCTAACTACATAATTACCCGCGTATAATGATGATAGTGTATAGTTTTTGACAAAATATGATTGCATCAATTTCTATTTGTGTTCTTTACTTTATTTCAACTTTTTAGATGAGAAAATGAGTAAAAATAGGGGAAACTTAATGACTATTTTCATATCATGTTCTCACGGATGTCGTTATGTTTAAGTATGGTATGTAAAACATGATTATGAGTAGATTGAGATGGTTATGTTGTTTAGTTTACCGTTAAGAACTATAAAGACCCCCAAGGTAAAATTGAAAATCTAAACGGGCACGGGCCAAACGGGCACATGTTATATAAATCGCTTAATAAAAAATTTAAAACGACGAAATAAATTCCTTAAACGTAATATCTTATTTATGCTAAAAAAAATTAAATATATTATATAAAAAAAATATTTAAAACGAACATAATGTTATACAACTGAGAAAAAAAAATGTGTCCGTTAGTGCCCATTTAAGTTTTCAATCGGCTATATGTGCCAATTTCAAAAAAAGGAGGGCTAAATGTGCCAAAATCTTTTAAAAATGCGCCCATTTAGCCCATCTTTTTGCTTTTGGGCACATTTTGCCACCTCTACGTGTGTGTACATGCTACTGATAGACCAATGCTTGTTGTTGTTACACCACCTCGTGACCATGTTTCGACTATTAGCTTTGCGTTCCAACCAGCCGCCATAGCTGATATTAGCTCTGCAACGCTTGATCCTTTGAATAACTCGCACTGTATGTAGAAAACATGTATGTATACAACTCAATAACCAGCTTGATATAATTCTGGATTAGGTTTTATACATGTAGAAAAAAAATATGACACATAAATAATACTACGTAGAGTGCTAGCTTACGGATTTAACGGTGTTCGTAAAGGCTCTTGCTGCGATTTCAGGAGACCAGATTAGCTTCATGATTTCAGATCAACCTGTTCTGCTTATTTTTTCAGGGTTATTGTGGCTATTTGTATTTCATTTGTAACCAGAGGTGGCATAATATATATACAAGACATAGGTGTTTCTTGTAACCAGAGGTGTTTCTTGTCGCTTTTGGGAGGATATTTGGTGTGGTATTCAGCCTCTTAAAATGCAATTCCCTCGCATTTACCAGCTTGAAAGTGTTAGGGAATGTTCCATTGCGGATCATTTATCCATCCAAGATTAGGCCTCTGTCCTTAGACGGCAACCGAGAGGAGGTGCTGAAATGTCTCAATTCTCTTATCTACAATCATTGATTCAAGGAGTCGTTCTTTCGAATTCGAGTGATTCTTGGCTTTGGTCTTTAGGCACATCCAATGGGTACTCGGTTGCTTCTGTGCGCACTTTGGTTGATTCTAACATCCTAGATAATGTTCCTGCTGCCACTCGTTGGAATCGCTCCATTCCTATCGAAGTTAATGTTTTTATTTGGAGGTTAATGCTTAATAAACTTCCATCTAGAGTTAACTTGGATAGAAGGGGTATAGATGTGGGTTCGACTTTATGCCCTATATGCATGGATGATGTTGAAACCGTTAACCACATTTTCTTCTCATGCATTATTTCCAAAGACTTATGGACTTTGTTCGCTAAATGGTGGGAGATTGACATTCCAGTTTGCTCTAATAGTTCAGAGTGGTTTGATTGGCTTGACGCCTTGCATGTTTCTAACAAGGTAAGGCCGTTTATTGAAGGTGTTGGGGATATTTTGTTGTGGTACATTTGGAAATTCATAAACGAGTTAATTTTTTCTAGTTCTCCTCCCAAGAAGGCATTGCTTTGGGACTTCATTGTTTCTCATTCGTTCTTGTGGATTTCATCTAGAAATCCAATTCGTAATTTTAGTTGGGGTAGATGGTTGCAAAATCCTTTAGCATATTTAGCTACTTTGTAATTTCGATTCTAGCATTTGCTAGTCTTTAATAAATTTCCGCCGTTCAATATATATATATATATATATATATATATATATATATATATATATATATATATATACAAGACATTATATAATGGACCGTGCTGCAATAATAAATGACAAAATTGCAAAAGGTATGCAAATTATCCAAGAGTGATTTGTATTATCTATTGTTCTCATCTAACAATTTGAAATACATTATAATTAAGCAGATTATTATAGGTGTGTATATTACTAGATGTCTTTAACAACAATAGTTTTAGGTTCAAATCTGAATATGTAAACACCCATTGAGGTGGCTAGACAAAGGGTTAAAAAATGAGCATGCAAGTACACTGATTAGGTTTCGTACATATGAGTTAAAGACTTGACGAGTAATCTGATTATCTGAGCATGAAAACGAGTATTCGAATTTCCGGTGTTTTACTAGCAGTGACCTAGTGGAGTTCATGAAAAAAACCTCCTAGGTGTAATAAGAATAAAAGGGTAAAAGAGGATAATATGTGTTATTAAATCTCTGCCACACATACAGAGGGTAAGGATCCAGTGAAAAGAAAATTTAAAATGAGAAGAATGAGAAATAACTATAACCTCATATTTGAGATGCATCGACTTGAATTAGATGCATCTTTATTCCTTTAGATGCATCATAATTAGTTTCGAAAGTTATTTTTGAAGTGAAAACGATGCAAAGTAGTACTAGCAACAAATTTGACTGGGTGCAATAGATAGCAATAATAGCATGTGCATGGAAATGCTAACACTGGGTCGCACAATCTTCACCTATATGTCTAATAATGGAAGAGATAATATGGCTCACAATTACCCAGATGAACCTAATGGCAAGTCGCAACAAAGTATAGAGGCCGAATTTGCAAAAAAATGTTGTTAATACAAGGTCTTCTTAACTATCAGAATAATCCAAATAATGAGTTCACTTTTGAAGGTTTTGATTTGCTTCTCAAACTTTTTAAGCAAAACCCTTTAGAAAGGTATGACCCTAGCTATAATATTTACTTTATTCTCGTATTGTGTTCATGGATCTTCTTTCAATTATCTATAGTTAGATACTCGCGCACAACAGCGAAGATAAATATAGTTATATAATAAATATAGTAAATGAATTGCTAACCCAACTCTCCTCGCAATTTCCTACCCGTTTAGTATATTCATTTCACAACACTCCAAATGTATATGTGTTAGTTGTATGTGTTTGTTTGGGTTTTCCGTATCTTTTCCGTGACATCATTATTCGCGCATATCTCTTTCATGTCAAACACTCTCCCAAAAAGTAAATGATTTTTGATAAATCAAGTTTGTATTGATTGAAATAAAGGTTAAAGTTATAAAAATTTGAATCAAAATAAGATAAACCTACTAAAAATGTAAAAACTAAAAACTCATAATAATATATCAAAATAGATGTTGAATTAAAGAGCACAAAATTTTAGAAAATATGGTGATATTAGACCATAAAAAAATTAAACGAATCAAAAGATATTTAAATTTTAAAAAAAAAGGTGATTAATTAGTTAAGAAATGACACGTGTCACCCCATTATTAGAGCTCTTTATTTTAATTTGCTAAAGTTCATCTCTTTTTGTTATTTTTTATTTAGAGAAATGTCACATGTCACTCAATGATCGGAACTTATTATCTTAACTTTTTGTAAAGCTAACGACTTAAATGTTTTATATAATAGTACAGATTAAAACATCATAATTTTTTTTAAAAAAAAACCATGACATCAGTTTTCTTCAAAGACATCTTTTATGACAAGGGTGGTGAGATTTGATGATGTGCTTGTGATCCTTTGTTTTTTTGGTTTTTAGTTTTGTGTAGGTTCTTTTCTTTGTTGTTGTTTTTTTTTCTTTCTTGGGTCATGCTTTTTATTTTCTTGTTAAAGAGATGTGTGCTTTTTCTTTGTAATTTTGTTCTCGATTCTTTAATATATTGTTGGCTTTCTATTATAAAAATAAATAAATAAATAAACTATACTACATTACATCTAAACATGCATGCACCGCTTCAAAGAATACAAACACGATTTTTCATTATGTAATAAGTTTAGATTTTTCATTATGTGATAAGTTTAGATTCAGTACATTTTTGTCTATGATATGATACCCTCTTGAGAAGGGAGAATGTAACATCAAAACATAGCCAAGTGTGATCTTTTCGTTTATATATGTTGTACAAGTAGCGAGGAGTATAAAATGAAGTGAGTATTGCTTTACATCTACATATACACTATGATACCAGCACTTCCTTGCCAACTAAACCAAATTTTAGAGCAACTGATGTTCCTGCTTTGAGATGCTATGCTTAGAGGGTCATATTAGATACGTTTTTCAAAACTACCACGATCCGCCATATTGAGTTTAGTTTACACATAATCGGGCCTCAACATGGTCACTTGGCCACATTTTATAAACAAGTTCAGTTTTCGTTTTTTATGATTTAAATGTCGGGATTTATCTCGGTCGTTGGTCCTAGGTTCTGAATATTTTGGTGGTGAATCTTGTGGGTTGCGCCTATATCAGACATGTGCACCCTTTTTCGAAAAACATGGTTTTCAAACCAGTTACACTTGTACAATCCAAGATTCTAACTTTATTAAACTACTAATAACATTATGTTTAAGTATAGTGATCAAGAATCAAACAACAAATTTTCAAGTTTCGGTGGTGAAAACACAATTCATCAGATAGTTGGACACATTTTCGAAAATTATGGGTTTACAGTTTGCGAGACCTAGACTTTGCGTATCCTAAACTAGTAACATCAATGGAGTGGATTAACAAGATTCTTACTAACAAATTTACTTGAAATATGAATTAAACAAAGTAAGTCACCACGTACATCAGATAGAAACTTGAGCAAAATTTTAGTTCAAAAATCAGATTTTCAAAACAGAACACATAATGAATGCATGATACTATGTAAGAGTTAACAAAGGATATGAAATAGTCGAGTGAAGATGGTGCAAGGAAAGTTGATGCGGTGTGATTCGAGGAGATTTTTATGCAGAAAAGGGAGCATCCAAAGTTGCTGCGGAAGAGTCATCATATTTTTAAAAGTTTTGGACACTTTTGCAATTTTTAATAGTTGATAGCTGTCGTTTGGTATTAGTTTTCTTTTCCAGCAAGATAGGTTTTCGGTATTTAAGCTCTCTTTAGACGTTTCTGTTATTCAGTATTTGTTTGATTAATAAAAACGAGGTTTCCTCAAAATCTGTCAATCTTCGGTATTCTACGTAATCAACGAACTTTGATAAAAGTTCTTCCTTACCACGTACGCTGCATCAGTTTCGACTATGAAACACCATAATCCAAGCTTAAAACCCAGCTAGCTAGTAACTAAACCCCTTTATGCTTTACCAAATATAATGAAAGCTCTTGCATGTGATCCCTGGTGTACTTGAATTTGTGTGAGAAGAGTTCACATGCATGTACTAACATCCTTTTAAGAAGTACTGTACGTATTTGTGGAAAAGGTTGACCAGTCCAATGTTGTTCACAAGGTGAATGGTCTATGTCGTGTATATGGAGGAAAAGAGATTCTTTCACAGTTGAAAGAAAATTGAATGCGTTCAAATGAAAAATATAACATGTGATCACAGCCCTTGAATGTATTCAAACGGATCAACTCACAGTCACAGTGAAATGAATGGTTATGATCAAAGCTAAACAAACATAATAAAAACATGCTTCTTCTCTTCCTTAAAGCTAGTACAAAGTACAAACACACACTCACTCACTCAATCATACACATACACAATCTTACCATGCTAGAACATGTCTCTTAGTTATTTAATATGACGCATGTATACATTAACATTGTATTCGTTATTTTATGTTGCGTCATGTTTCACCTTTTTTAAAGAAAAAATACACTATTATCATCCACCCCTATTTACTTTGTTGTTTTCCTTTCACAATTTTGTCATCATCACCATCTTCCATAAATTAATATTCATCTACCCGGTACCCCTCTCAATACATCTTCAATAAATAACATCCTATCTACCATACAACTTTTTCTCATAAAAAACTAATGCACTCACCAAACAAGATACATCTACTGTTTTTCTTATGTTAAGCGAGCAACAAAAGCTACATACGCCACACTTGGTACGTATTGTGTCAATCACGTTCGTTGGTTTATAAATCACCTCTCTCTACTAATGAGCAACTCTTTAGAAGTTCTAGTTGTAGTTTTTTTTTATAAAAGTTGTAGTACACTAGAAACTCAATAAATAATAATAGATTGATTAATAAACTCAACAATGTTACAGTCTTAGAGCAGTTACATTCATAACGCCGGAACCGGCGTTAAAGCCGCATTACCGGCGTTATTTTGGTGTTATGGATGGAACTTGGATGTTAAAGTGGTGGCGTTGCCACACCAACGGGCGTTATTTGTTTGTTTTTTTTTTTTGTTTTTTTTGTTTTTTTTTTTCATTTTTTTTTTCATTTATGCCCCTAAATGAGGGGTTGTTTTTGTAAATTGTTGGGAATGTTATGGTGTTATTGAGATGTTATGGTTGTGAGTGTTTTTTGGGGATGTTAATGTTAAATGTTAAAGCTGATGTGGCGCTGACGTGGACGGTGTTATTGGTGTTATGGTGTTATGGATGGGAGTGCTCTTACAGAAATTAAATGAGTGTTGTTGCCTTTCGTTTCAATATTTACTCCTAGTATTGGCTTTTTAGCCCTAGCATTTATGGCTTTCCAACTACCTTGTGCTATAAGAACCACTTCACACTTCACACTTCGGTTTTACAAATCATGACAACCTGAAAACAACAATAAACCAAATTCCTACAGCATCATTAACCTAGTTACAACAAAATCAAAATCTATCTACGATCAAATTCGATTCGTTTCCCTAATTAGTAATGATATAGGCAGAAGGTCTTATGGTTGATACACCTCCTCCTTGAGGAGATCTTTACTAATGGCCGCCCATCTCCGCCTCTAGATCTTCATTTAATTTTTGAGATTTTCTCCAGTTTCATCTCATTCATAAGTTGAACGAGATTTTTTTCTTCATCTCCAAAAGCGGTTCTTAGTAAGGTGAGTTATTTCATTTTTAAGTATTGGCCTTCAAACTAATATTTTTGTTTCTAACTACCATCCTTCTCAGGATATAATATAGATCTGCTCCTGCTTGTACTTCTCGCGTTGAATTATGATGATTAAAGTTGGAATCATTGGTTTTGTGGATGTTTTCTTAGAGAAGATGATGTTACATGTTTCTTCGACCAAGATTCCCCTGTTTAAATAGGTATAACTCTCATAATCAATCTCTTTTCTAAAATGCCTTCATTAACTTGCACTTTATTTTTGGTTTGGATGCATATGACAATCTAAAGTAGTCGACCCGAGTGTATGGCAGTTACCCATTTATCTTCTAAAACACTTTAGTTTCGATTTATTATGGTTCCATAATGGCAAAAGTTTGCATAGTTATATTTCAACATTTCATTCAAAATTGGTACCCACTTATGGTATGCATAGTACTGTGACGTGACCTGGTAAATGAAAAGCAAACCTATAAGTGGAGCAGTTTGTGCCGGTTGATTGACTTCACATGAATAGAAAATAGTGGTTGACGGACAAGGTTTCTTGAAAAGGTTGGTTTCAACCGATCTAAACTAATCACTAGATGAAAGGATACTAATACCGGTAGTTGGTAGAGTAAATTTGTGATAGAGTGACAAGGACAGAACCAGGGGGTGTCCCGGGGGTCACGGGACACCAAAGGATATTTGTGTCGTAATGTTAATTTTGTTAAAAAAACATCGATTTTTTTTTAAATGCACCCGGTCCCTAAAAATTGTATTTGCAATATTGTTTAATTTATTCCAAGTGCACCTAGTCACATCACGTCCTGGTTCTGACCCTGTATAGTGACGACTATGGTTTAGATGATCTCATATTCTCATATATGGCATTTGGGTACTTAAGTTATTCTAGGCTGATTGGTTTTGACGAAATTGAATTTATTTGGCCATTGAACAATGGATCACACAGTGAGTGAGCTGTAAACAAGCATATGGTGCAGGGTTTAAATGAGAATGTAACATTATTCTAACGGATACTACGTAAGACATATGAGCAGTTCAATAAAACACTAGTTACATAAAAATTCAGGTTCATATTTTATGATGGTTATGGCTAATGAGCAGAAACAAATATTTTGTTGGAATTATATAACATGACTAATCATAAATATAAACAATAAACATCAAAGTAAGTGCGGAAGCGTATAGGAACATATAATGAATAATTAATTAACTAAAGAATAAAGTATGCGTACCTTTCTTGATTCTAGCCGAACAAGAATCAAATCCACAAACTAGCAATTGGGATGAACCCTAATTAGGGTTTATAGGATTATAAGAATTACCCCTTACCGTTTTGTAATTCAATCCAAGATAATAACAAAAGTATGTTATTACTATGTTCTTGTACACACGTACTAAACCGAATTAAAGTAATGCTAGTTTTTATAAAACAAATAACTTGGTTTATAGGAAAAGAGTGAATCGACACCAAGAGGTGGTGTACGATCGGTTTGGATCAAAGAAACACACAAAACTGTTTTAGGGTTTAGCTAATGAGCACAAGAGATGGAAAAATAAAACCCCTAGCCTTGTTTATATACCCAACTAAACTTGGTGAACAAGTTGAGGTTGTTTCCTTTTCTCTTTAGGCCGATCGGTGTAGGATTCCCCAAAGGGATTCCGGAACCTTCCCAACTTTTGCAATTTAGTCCTTTTCCATAAACATTTAACGACCGTTAATCCATTACATTAATTACATAACGTCCGTTAGTTATTTCGTTTAATAAATAAATAAATATAACATTTATATTTAATTATTAACTTTAAATTCTCATAAGTAAAGCGTGCAATCCCATAGTCTCGAGTTCGATCCTAACTCACGTCTATTAATTTATTGTCCATAAAACCAACAGCTCCCACTTGGACATATCTTAATAGAGTGATCACATTCGGTTAGCGTCTAGCAACACTTCGATGCCTCTAGTACAACTCGAGCAAGGCTCCTGGAAAACCTTTTAATGATTTCTCATTATTATTATCCTTTTGTTTCTAATACCATGCTAAATAAAGATATGGAATTAAGTCATTCTTTATCCAACTATTCTGTTTCTCGTTATAAGTGATTGAGCAAGATTACCAAATCTTCTGAACATATTCAGGGGAGAACTTTGGGTGTGGCCACACAAACATCTTGTCAACCCTACGAGGGGCCCAGCAGTATTAAACTCCAAATAAATTTGAAGGAACAAATTCTATCTTGACTACGAGAATAACCCACAAACTTTGCAACACTTCAGGAAACAACCCTTATGACTACCAGTTACGTATAGCGTTAAGTTGTTCCACAGAAGTGCACTACATTCATGACACTTATCTGGTATCTCAAGTCTGAGGATAACTATTCATAATTTACTTATAACAATATCCACAAAGTAAATTATGTAGTTGGGATAAGTCCTATATTCAATTCATTGAATATCATCTGAAATTGGTATGCATTCTCATCAATATACTTTCAAGTATATTCTACCATATCTCTCAGATTTGTCTTAGTTTAATGATACTCTCATATCATTAATCGACAACGGACGATTTAGAATAAATAAATTTATTCACGGATTAAACATGCAAATATAGGATACAATATATTATAAAATTAAACATACCAAGTATTTGATTTATTATAACAATTGTTTAACATCCCTTATCCAAATACCAAATAGATCAATGCATGAAAATTCCTGTTGATGAATTATGCCTCAAGTAATGACAATCATACTTGTTGACAAGGCATAAATCAACCAACTTGATCTATCGTAATTTTGAGAATACTTATTTCAAGAATTCAATTAGTGAAGTCCTTGTATGTGTGCATTCACCAATCCACATAATAATTCATAAAGTGTGTGACATCCTCTTTCACCAATTTATGACAATTTAAACTTTCAAACATTTCAAAGTTTAAAGTATTCTTATTCTTTTAATGTATAATGCAACTGTGCTCTTAGATAAGCACTACTAGTTCACATGGCCATTAACAAGGATGAAATCCTACCATGACTAGTATTGGTGTCATCTCAATTAAACTAGCATCATTGTATACAAACAACAATATGCTTATTAAAACTCCGTAAACTTTAATATCTTATTGTGTAATGTTTGATGCTTTCCTAACTTTCAAGTTTAAAGCTGATGACAATTTGCACAACAATTGACATATTGTTTATCCATAGAATCTAGGAGCAATTCCAGGCTGAGAGGATGTAATTCTATTAGAATATTCATTACACAAGTTATCTAATAACTTTTAATTAGATATCAATGTTGTCAAATCATCTATCATTCAAGAATGATACAACAATTTGAATACACTACATGATGTACATGATGAATCTACAGGTCAAACTTAGACTTCATTCATGTTCTATCTTGTCAAAAGATATGTATCCATTTCCCAAATAATATATCATGTTTAATTAGAATCATTTATTTTACTGCACATGTTTATTAACAATAAACATATATTTTAAGGTTGTATGTTTTAATTCTTAAATCTTACAAGTGAAGTTTCATTCCAATCTAAGACTTAACATTTAGTTTACAAGGAATGTTACTTACTATATGTTATATAACATATAAGATTTAAAACCTTAACATAATACTCCCACTAGCTTTCAGGAATACTTAAAATTTATCTTATTTTAATTATAAATCGAAAATGGGATTTAAAAATTAAACATAAGAATAATTTCATAGATGCATGCATTTATCCATTCATGAATTATTTGCACTTCGTACACTTCCAAAGATTATATGAATTCAAAAAACCTTTCAATTACTTACCGTCCTCGCTCAAGTAATTTCTCAAGAAAGAGTTTTGATATTCCATTGTCATATTTCATATTAATGAAAACAAGTATGACAATTATCATCTTTATATATTTAATGTGTCTAGAAAAGAATATTCAATCATAATTAATTGCTTAAGTATGATTAATAATCTTGTCATAAAACGTGCATTAAATATGTGTACAATATTGTCCATATGATTTCTACATAGAAATTCAAACCACTAGGGTTTTTCATCTCTTTGAAGAAACTCATTTCCATTCTCTAGTCTAACTATTAAGATAAACCAAATTTCCAAAATTGATTATCTTTATGGACAGCATCTTTAACATTCATAGTATGAGTAATTTACCCAATTCAATATTTGGTAATCCATCATAATGATTATCAGGTTTACTATAATCCTGTAACTCATGTTTCTCAGCATATAAGTCAAATATCTGAGATATCCTTGCAGATCTATGAATGAATATTCCATCATCATGAGGTCTATCAATTACATGTCTAACCTCATCATGATATTTACTAGTGTGTTTTAGAAGATCATGTATCTTGTAATTTTGTCTTTCAAGATAAAAAAACTCCCACTTGCCTTTTGTAATATATAGACTATCTATATATACTTAGCAATTAGAGCAAAACTACATTGTTCTCTTTTTGGGACATTACAAATACACATTGATAATTCTTGACATTAAGTTTGTTAACAACCTATTCATAAGTAGTTTAACAAATTCAGAATCTTCAATTTTAAAACTTAATGTGATTCATCACATTCCATAATGAAATGGTGTTTTATTAATCTTCTAGGTTGGAGTCATATTGAGTATATTCAATCCATACTCAATTTTCTAACCTTGTTACTTTTTAAGAAAGAAGTTATGGTTATCATGAATCAAACAAATCAAATAGAGTTTGATTCTTCTAACT
The DNA here is from genome assembly GCA_019973895.1 of Chrysanthemum seticuspe. NCBI lineage: Eukaryota > Viridiplantae > Streptophyta > Magnoliopsida > Asterales > Asteraceae > Chrysanthemum > Chrysanthemum seticuspe. Next base: position 250,421,123 of record BPTQ01000003.1, on the reverse strand, counting down.
GAACATACCATCAACTTGTGGTATTCATTATAATTTAATATTGTAAGACAATCTAACAATATATAAGATAAACTTATTTCTTTTGGCTTACCTATTTACCAACTAAGTCAACTTAATGGTATAATAGACTTTCCTAGCCAATTACATGCTTTATAACACAAGTACCTTTTAACCAAGTCACTTTATATCCATGTCTCAACAAGAAACATAAACTGTTATAATCCCATTATACGTTATAAATCATTGATCAACTCAATGACTTCTTGTATATGTCTTAATTAAAAAACATAACAAGTTAACAGCTTACTTTATTATAAGTCTTAAAAGACTTTATGTTTATGTCTTTACAATGAATCATAAACATGTTTAACTAAAGTAATTATGAACACAACTCTCGGTTTCAATAGTAATTTCAAGTTAATTTATTTTACTTCACAATAATGTAGGACTACATTATTTATTCATTTATTTATGTCATTCCAAAAATTCATAAATATACAAATTAAAGTAGTATTGGATTACTTCATTTAATTTTTATGTCATTCTAATAATACATAAATATTTAATTTGAAGTAGTCTTATATATCATTTTGACACATGTTCTAAATACTCGTCTAATTTAGAAACTGTAAATATGTCCATGCAAGGTCTGACTTCACATAGAGATTTACTTTGTTGTTGCAATCTCGCCAAGTTCTCACATGACGTAAATTGCAACACCAAGTGTTTCTTGAATTAGATATGTTCAAGTTATATTAGAACGTTAGTCTCTTTCCTTGCAGTCAAGAGAATCCGTTAAATCATATACTTATATGTTGTACCTTGCACACAATATAGATTTCTCCCACTTGTGCATGGAACAACATCATGTAGCAGATAAACAACACGACATATATTTGTTTATGTGACTAATATGATTGTGTCATTGATATTAGCATAACTAGTAGATGTAGAACCACTTCATTGTCTAAAAAGGAAACGTACATGACTATCCTTGAAAACATAAGTGTCTACAAGTGGAAAGTAATTATCGTAAGACATTCTAGAGATAATCTGAGTTACTACCAAGATGACAAAGCTTGTAACTCCCACTGAATAAGAGATCATTACATTAATTCCTTATTCAGTAATAAGAACACAACACTCCCACTGAATTTGACAACATTGTAAGTGTTTCATTAACCAGTGAAAGAAAATAGTGTTCTATTTACTTCCCTACACATTTGAAAAAGTCCATACATAACAATTACTTATGTACTTAAAGAGTGTATTCTACTATGTAGATGATGAATTTATCCATCAATGCTATTAACTTGAAAAATTGGGCATGCAATTTCTTTCTTAATAGTTCTACTATTCCAACAATTGTAAGTAGTACTTTTAAATGGTCAAAACAAAACAACTAGATAAAATATGCTAGTTTGTCTTTTACCAATTATACAGTAATTAGTCTAGCTTCTAATTTAATAACTCAGAAATATGCAATTTTCTTAACTATTAAAATTTGCTTACGAGTTACGTATTTAGAATTTAGACAATTCTAATTGTCCTATCATACCTTTCTTCATTCATGAAAAGGAATAGGGTTGAATCTCACTCTTTCGCGTGAAAAGAGGACTAGGTTTATTCTTTTAGTAACGTTGACTCTACTAAAACCCTTACAGGTGTAGATCAATTTTACCAATACAGGAATAACCTACGTTTACGGTTTAATGTTGCATTAATACATTTAAAGAATTAGCAAAATTCAATTTTAGTATTTTCGATAATTAAACTTTTCAAGAAAATAAAATACCCAAGGTAATATTCATATAACAATAGAATTTTCTCGAAAACTAGGATCCAAATTATCATAGGTTCATTACATCAGTTGATCTGCTAGCAACAAACGCATATAATAAGGTAATCTGTCGAACATTAATTGACAAACAATTTCCAACTCCTAGATCATTATGGGATTTATATTTTCCAACGCTATTGCAAATATAAACATGTTTCATCCCATCTTATGCCATTGAGTCCAGGTCTCACTTCCTACTCAACTTAAGTGTCTAACTTAAAGAACTGCAAATATGTCCATGTAAGGTCTGACTTTACATAGAGATTTACCTCTCCATTACAATCTCGCCAAGTACTGTCATGACGTAAATTGCAACTTCAAGTGTTCCTTTTAATTAGATGGCATATACCTTAATTTAAAAGGGTACTAGTTTTGATTTTATGTGGTCAAATCAAATATGTACAAAGATGTCATGCATTCATCTTGTAGCATAATTTTAATAAAAAAACTTTTTATTACCAATTCATAAAGATCAAATTATCAAAGTTTTGATTGAGGTATTGGGTTCACCAACCAAGGAATTTAGTGTTAATTATCATCCATTATACCGTACTTTTGCATAAGTGTAAACACTTAGTGTTTCGGATAATTACCACCGAAGTGGCGCATGGAATTAAAACTAATTCGCCCTTAAGATGAGCTTGTACTTTTATGGCTTACTAAGTAGCTCCATTCGAACTTACAGAGGGCAGAGGACCAGGTAAGCGCAAACGCATAACCTTAGACATCCATTCAGTGTGACTGTGCGCACTTCTTAAATAACCCCTTTATAGTTCATTCAAATGGGTGAGCCGTTCAGTCATTGTACCAAAGTCACCAATCAATTAAACTATTGAAAACTTAACTCTTCCAAACAAATCAAATTTCGCCATTGTTTAGTCCGTATTATTTTTCTATTCAAAATTACCATTTGCTTAAAACTGTCTAACATAATAAACAAACAAGTAATAAATAAAAAATAAACTACTAAAAAACAATGCGCACATAATAAACAATTTATACGTGTAAACAGGTAGCCACATGCAACTCATTCGATAAAACCCTATTAATAATCAATGTCTAGGTTAAATTAACGTATATATTAATTAGGGCTTTCACTCTCTCAATTGAAAGTGAGCCACATACATCGACGAATCGATTGCGTAAACCCATAATTAATGATATACCAAATTGCACATAATTGATTCATTAATGTATATAATTGGAGTTTTCCCCAATTCAAGATTTATCATAATTATACATGTGTATAAAACTTAACAATTAATCCAATCTTAACAATTAAATAATAATACAAGCAACTATCCATGACAAACATGCATGTATCATCATGGATATAACATAACAATTATTCAATTAAGTCACAAGATCGCATACAATTCCATGTCACATAACACTTTATTCATGAATTTTATCACGTAACAAATATATTAAATCTAGGTTTCGATATTGATAACATAACAATTAATATAAACCCTAAAAAAAATTTAGGAAATCGACTAAAAAATTTTAGGGTTTCCACCAAAAAAAAATTTCGATCCATAATAGATTTTTAAAACCAAATTAGGGCAAAATCCTTAACCCTAAAATTAGGGTTTATATAATCATAACCAAAACCCTAGAATAAATCATATCAAACACAATACAATATCCGTTTTTTACGTGTTTAGTAATTAATTACTCATTAAAATCAATGACTCGTGATGCCACTGTTGGAATTATATAACATGACTAATCATAAATATAAACAATAAACATCAAAGTAAGTGCGGAAGCGTATAGGAACATATAATGAATAATTAATTAACTAAAGAATAAAGTATGCGTACCTTTCTTGATTCTAGCCGAACAAGAATCAAATCCACAAACTAGCAATTGGGATGAACCCTAATTAGGGTTTATAGGATTATAAGAATTACCCCTTACCGTTTTGTAATTCAATCCAAGATAATAACAAAAGTATGTTATTACTATGTTCTTGTACACACGTACTAAACCGAATTAAAGTAATGCTAGTTTTTATAAAACAAATAACTTGGTTTATAGGAAAAGAGTGAATCGACACCAAGAGGTGGTGTACGATCGGTTTGGATCAAAGAAACACACAAAACTGTTTTAGGGTTTAGCTAATGAGCACAAGAGATGGAAAAATAAAACCCCTAGCCTTGTTTATATACCCAACTAAACTTGGTGAACAAGTTGAGGTTGTTTCCTTTTCTCTTTAGGCCGATCGGTGTAGGATTCCCCAAAGGGATTCCGGAACCTTCCCAACTTTTGCAATTTAGTCCTTTTCCATAAACATTTAACGACCGTTAATCCATTACATTAATTACATAACGTCCGTTAGTTATTTCGTTTAATAAATAAATAAATATAACATTTATATTTAATTATTAACTTTAAATTCTCATACGTAAAGCGTGCAATCCCATAGTCTCGAGTTCGATCCTAACTCACGTCTATTAATTTATTGTCCATAAAACCAACATATTTGACCTAGGATTAGACTGTCACATGTAATGTTAAGCAGGATTTGAGTGGCAACATAAGTGTATGGGTTGAAGATTGTAATTTCTGGCATAATAATATTATTTGAACCACCTATGTATGATGATGAAATTTAACCTTTAATCTTGGATGTGCATTTTGAGAGTATATGGAACTGCGAGACATATAATGGTTTTGATTAGCATGAATGTGATAATGAAATTTAACCTTCAGGAAACTAGGACATAAAATGACCAGGGCAAGATGTTTTTATGTGAAAAAAGGGGCTGTGTCGCTTAAGATGGGATTGGTAGTTTCAAATTATGATGAATAAGGGTAATTGGCTAACTAAATATAGCTTTTATTTATTTATTTATTATTTTTATTATTATTTTTTTTTTTGCAATTGACGCAAAACGAAACTTATTTTTTGAGCCCTGTTGATTCGACAATTAGAAATAGTTGATAGTTGTGACTGCTTTGTGACTTAACTGGATATCAAGTAATACTTCATGTTTTAGTTTGGTAGAAGGGGTTGGGCCATAAGTGTATGGGTTAAAAAGATTGTAATTTCTGCCCAAATAATCTTATTTAATTTCTGCCCAAAAGATTGTGTCTCGCGTGCTTTAATTCTTACCCCATGTATTCATCAACACCTTTTATTCAAATACCTGACAAATTACACTTGCACAATGTTTGGATTGTAATGATAGTGCAGTATCACTGATGTTTGTACCGCGGGGGGAAAACGAAGCTGATTATGTTATTATATCTAATACGATGCTGTTAGCCAAAGATTCTTCACCTGCAAGCTATTTTATAGTTATAACCGGAGACCGTGATTTCTGCCAATATTGTGCTTCTAACTTCAAATGTAGAAATGGCAAGCACAGTCCAAGCGCTCAAACAACGTGGGTATACCGTTCTCGTAGTTGTACCAGATACTGGACTTGGGTTGAACCTTTTGGAAGCAGCAGGCCACCCAAATGTGTATTCATGGGCTAGGTTGTTAAATCAATACCGGTAAAAGTTATTCACTCATCATTTTTCATATTGAAGATTTTAGCATATTGAAGATTTAGCATACTGAGTATTTTGTAGTTCCATTTTAAACTTTGGTTCAGGATTTTAGCTACTCGTTTATGGATTGGGAGAGATGTTTTGACTGTAATATCTGATTCTTGCTCACATATGTGCTGTGTGTTACCATTACTTTCATTCAACAAAATGACATGTTTTTGCCAGTCAAGCACTACCTAAGATACACTATTAGGTAAGGCTGAGCATCGGTCCGGGACCGGACCGACAAGACCGAAGACCGAATTAAGGGAAAAATCGGGACCGAGACCGAGACCGAATGTGGTCGGTTCGGTCCGGTCCGGTCCGGTCTCGGTCGGTCCGTCGGTCAGACCGGACCGTTTGGAGTCTACTAAGGCCAAAATAGTTGGTTTGTGGTTCGGACCGGACCGGACCGACCGTACCGAAGACCGAATTAGCCCAAATGCATAGACCGAGGACCGGACCGAATGTGGTCGGTCCGGTCCGGTCTCGATCGGTCCGTCGGTCGGTCCGGGTCGTTTGCTCACCCCTACTATTAGGTGTGTGCCTGCTTTTAACAATGAGGACCTTAATTTTGCTAGACTTTACTTGGTTCCACATATCAAAACAATTTCTCGAGTGAACCAAGGTTTTTCTTAAACTTCAACATTGTAAAATTACTACATTTGTCAACATATTTGTTTAATGACATTTTCAACATAAATGACAATGTTTGAAACAACGTATATGGACAATTAGAACTTTATAATTATTGCCAGTCATTTGCTTATGTGACCCGCTTTCTCGGATTAGCATACTTCCAAACCTGCACATAATCATATTACATTCTTAGAACCGTTCATTGTTCAATCACAAGCATGTCAATCCTAATAAGCAGCATGCATAGAAATACACGAGGCATAGGCAACTTGTAGTTATTGCTTTCACTCATGAACCAACATGTTCAAAATACACACTTAGAAACCCCCACCATATCATATAGCCTCATACTAATAAATAAGGTCAACAACCTCGTATGTAGCTATGATTCTTTCATGTCTCAACTTTAAATACACATGATATTGCATCAAAATGCAACTTGCAGATTCTTATACAAACAACTAAATAATTGAATTTATATATATGCTTATTTTATAAAACATTACAAGCGATAAACACCTTTTAATATTGTTGGATAGTACGTATTTGTAATACTCATGTCGTTTAAGAATATTTATTTACACCTAGGAGTAGCCTCTGAATTTTTGAAATTTTTGAAGGTTCTGGACAAAATTAATAAGGACTTTCGAGAAGAAAGGTTATATCTAAAGTATCATTGTTTATAAGATATAATACAATTAGTTATCTAAACGTTGAACATATTGCTCATTTAATATATTTTCTCATCTAAATATCTTTTCCGTGAAAAATATGTGTATACATGCATATAATTATTAACGGGACAAATTTTAAGGCCCGTTAAATTTTTAGAACCCTGAGCGATCACCCACCTTGCACACCCTGAAAGACATCCCTGCCTGGTAGGGTAAAGATATGACGTTGATTAGATAATTGAGACAACACAAACATTATCAACTACGATTGATATAGAACATAACAAATAAATGAAGTGTAAATTGCATTTTTGGTCCCTAGGGTTTGGCGAAATTGCTTGTTTGGTCCCTATCTTTTTGAAAGTGCAATGAACATTTTTATTTTGAACTTTGAATTGCAAATACAATAACTTAATCAATGTGAAATGATCAATTTACCCTTGTCTTATTCCTTTTCTATCGGGGCTAATTTGGTCATTTTACATCGATATAGGACTTTATTTGCAATCTAAATTTCAAAATAGGGAGGTTCGCTGAACTTTCAAAAAGATAGGAACCAAACATGCAATTTGGTCAAACCACAGAGACCGAGATATACACACTTGTAGCAAAAGCAGTTATAGTGACTTTTAGAAACAATCACTAAATCGATCCACATGTTGTCTTCTGTGTACAACACAAAAAAAACACCCGTTTAAGAGTCTAGCAAGGGAAGATATCCCTGTCCTTAAAAGTTGTTTAAGTGCTCGATTCGCTGCAAGCCTCGTACATAATGACCCCATGGTAAATGCAAACCCGCATTGTCTATTGTCAGGAAACAATTACGACGCAATGTAAATGGCAGAAAATCGCAAATATGAAAATAATATGAAGAGGCAAGATACAACAAGTTACAAGCTCTCTGAAACTATGATGTGTGTATATGTGTTTTGCTATGTATTTTTTCACTTAAAGAAGAGTTGCCATAACTCATTTATATAGGGTCATGATATTGATAACCAAAACAATCAGTTAACCATGTTCTTAGTTCAAGCCAAAAAACTAGAGTCATAGGGAGATTGGTTGTTGTTGTAAAATATATATGATTAGATGTTTGGATAGTTGTTGGTGATGCAGATGACCCAAGTTTGATTCTTACAAACAACATTTCTTGATTTTCTTTTTTGCAAGTTCGACAACATTTGCAACAAGCTCAAAATAGATACGGTTACTTGCATAGAAATTTGGTTTCTAAATCAACTTGGATTACTATATTAGTTTTTAATTCAACTTTAAATTGGTTGAGTGTAACTAGTATCCGTCCCTATATTTTAAAATGTTTACTTTTATAATCTGCCACAACACACGAGCAAAATTCCTTACTTACAACAATTACTAAGAGTAAATGTTATTACTATTATCTTTTTAACCCGTGCTTAGGGATGTTTTACAAAAAGTACTTAAAGGATGTGAAATGAACAAATGTGTTTCAGACTTCCAGTTCACAACTTTTTATAGTTTTAGGGAAGTCGTACGAGTCCGAACCTTGCTAACAACTTTCTTATTATAGTTTTTTTTCCATAATAGTTCACTCCTTTAATTTATATAATAGAAGACATATTCCCTGAACCAAAAGCGATCTTATTGTTTACTGAACCACAAGCACAATTAAGTCTAACTAAAGTAATAACTGTATGTTTGGAACAAGGCTATAATGCATGTCTTGAATGCGAGAAAACCTGTGGAAAACTAGAAGGGGGGGTTGAATAGTTTTGCCGATTTTACGTTAGTTTCAAAAACTTTAGATTTGTTAATATGTGAGATCTTATGGATGTAGAGAAAGTATAGATCTAATGATAAAGCAAGTAAATAAAGTAAAGCGAAGGGAAAGAAAAGACACAACCGATGTATAGTGGTTCGGCTACAAGGACACCTTCCTTGCCCTACTCCACTCCCCGTGTCACCTACTCGAGAGTTCAAGCACTATATCAACAAACTCCTTCACTTGGCGGAGAAGCCTTCACAACGTTGCTTACACTTTTTCCGGTACAAAGCTAGATACCGAGTCCGTAACACGGTGGACCAAACCAACACGACTATTACACAACAATTATGTGAAATATCAAATACAAGATCTTCGCTACAGAAATCTTGCGGAGTGACAAATCAATCAAGGACCCCTTGCTTGGATGACTTGTAGAATGCTCGTGATCTCGCCTTAGAGAAGGACCTATATGAGGATCACAATAGAAAGAAAGAAGAACAACTCTCTAGATCAAGTGATCTATATGTTAGAAGAGAATGAGAGTGTTTGAGAGATTTAGTAAGAAAAGGGGTGAGTTAAAATGAAGAAATTGCTCTCTATTTATAGGCAAAAATCTTCATTGTTCCCCGGATCCCTTCCACTTGGGATCCGTCTAGTGTAATCCTAGGGATCCGTGGAACGCTCCTCTTTGCCCATGGGTTTTTTGGTTATGGGTCATGGGTTATGGGTTGGTCCATGGGTTTTCTTTAGATTCAATGTATCTAGTATACATTGTATCTAGCCAACTTGGGTATGGGTTAAGATCCATGGGTTATGGTTTTTACCCATCCTAATAAACTATTACAACAAATGCTTAATTACTACATTTTTGTATTTAAATGGCTATATGTAAATTCTTTACAAAAATAACATGTATCCTTATAATTATACTTAAGATAACATTATATTTGTTATCAACAAAACACAAAGAGATCGCAAAATATTAATAAACGTTTTTACGGTTTATTTGTATTAACAATCTCCCTCTTTTTGTTGATGACAAAACATAATGTTATGATGAGTAAAACTTAAGAATTGATGTAATTTTTGAAAGCCCCTAAGTTTTACTTCTTTTCCCCTTTTTTGTCGAAACAAAAAGTTAACCCTTGAAAGAAATAAACGCTAACTCCCCTTGAGGGTAGCTCCCCCTTGTTTGGGGCGTCAAGTGAAGAAAAAATAAAAATCCTACAAAAAGAAGGGTTAGTAACATGCTTAAATAATCTTGTGATTGCCGAGAATCAAGATTGGGAGCCAAGGTATGTAAACAAGGCCTTGTAATAAAACAACAAATTGTAGTGGTATTTATGCCACGTACAAGCATGTAAACGTAAGAACACGACTTGTTCTTGAAAATGACTTCAAAATAAAAAAATACTAAAAATAGAAAATAGTAGTAGTGATTCCTTCCATGCTTGCATAAGGTTATGGATGGAGGTTTTGATGAGTGATGGTATTGATGCGATCAAGGATGAGGTTGAGTATGAAACGCATTTCTTCCCTAACTTCTATTGCGATTTCCCTAGTGGATTGGCAATGTTCACAATACAAGTGATGTGGGTAATGAGTGCGGAAGTTTTCCGGGTTGTTTTGATTTGAGTTATGCGGAAAATGTGGTGGAAAAATAGGAAAATATGGATCAACATCCGGAATGTTTGTAAATGGTGGTGGAAAAGAACCTAGATGTTCTTGTAATGTGATGGGAGCTAATGGTGGTGATGTTTCAAGATCTTGAAAAATAGTATTTGGAGATGTGGGGGGTGTTGAAAAAACTATTTCTTTTTGTTTAGGTTGTTTAGATCTTGTTGGAGTCTTAAGGAGTTCCAAAAGATTGACTTTAGGTGGTGATGAAGTTGGTGTACTTGTTGGTGATGAGGGAGGTGCTATAAAGGAAGCATCTTGTGGTGAGTTGTTTGTTGAGGAAGAACCATTTGAGGTTGGTTTTGCTAAGCAACAAGATCGGATACTAATCCGTGCGGATATCCTAGAGTTTGATTGTGGTATTTTGGATGGTGGTAGTACAAAGGTTTGGGTATCATGAAGATGATTGTTTGTACTAGGTGATTCATCTAAAGGGTTTGTGGATGACATGGTGTATTGTGTTTGTGAGGATGAGATGGATTATGCAAGCATTTTGGGAGTTCTATATATAGAAAAACAAAGCATTGTAATGAATGCTTGACCCAAAATGTGGATTAAAATCTAATGATTAGATATGAATTTAAGGCATGTGATCATGAGAACACAAGCATTAAAGAGCATACTCCAAAAAATAGAACAAATGTGGATTTTTCATCCAAAGTGAGAAAAATAGAAGGTAAAAACAGCTTCTGTCTCACGGATCCCACGGATCCTTCCCTTGAGGGATCCGTCCAGCATGAAGGCTGGGATCCGTGGGTCTGGTGATTCAGGCAGCACAAAATTTTCCTTTTGGAAACATTTTTGCCTATTGTGTGCCTATATGCAAACTATTTGGAGTTGCGGTAATCTCGACCTCTAAAAAGAAAAAAGAAAAGTAAACTAGAAGTAGAAAAAGCATCCTATTGAGATAACCTGAAAACACATATTTAGTACATAAGTACGTAATTTAGTGTTATCAATGCTCATAATTCATTGTTGCTTAAATGAATGTACCCGAAAACACATATTAGTTATGTGTCCCCTTTAGCATTCAAAAGACATGAGATGCAATGAAAACGGGTTTTTACTTTCTATAATTAATGAAAAAGCGATTTGTCTAAGACATGAGAAATTGCTTTTGTGAAATTGATACGGGAAGGTATCATTCTTTTAGATAACATTTTGAAAAGAGATTTTCTTTGAAAATGTATATGTAGTTATGTGTTTGCAACCAAAAAAATAAAAAAGCTATAAGTGGAAAACTTATCTTGGGTTTTGAAAATTTCTGTATTGTTTGTGAGTTGTGCGTGAAATAGAGATCCTAGACTCAGAAAGAAGAAGGCTAGTGTTTACATACCTTGTAGAGTCAAATAAGTTATGACGTTTGTTCCATTAGACCAAGACCAAGACGAAGTAGGTTGAATTGTTCTCGCTTCAACGGTTTGGTGAGGACGTCGGCTATGTTGTCTTCGGATGCTACCTTCTCAATAGAGATGTTCCCCTTTTGAACATTGTCTCTTAAGAAGTGATGTCGAATCTCTATATGCTTTGTGCGATAATGTAATACCGGATTCTTGCTTAAGTCGATGGCACCTTTGTTGTCACATAGGATGGCTATGTCGCTTAGATGAATGTCGTAGTCGACTAACGCTTGTTTCATCCATAGTGCTTGTTGGCATGCTTTTCCGGCGGAGACGTACTCGGCTTCGGTTGTTGATATAGCTAGTGCCGTTTGTTTCTTAGAAAACCAAAACGTTAAACAACATCCCATGAAAGTACACACCCCACTTGTAATTTTTCTATCAACGTAATCACCTGCATGGTCAGAATCTGCATATACAATTTTTTCTACTCCCGTGCCCTTAGGATACCATAATCCTAATTGTGTTGTACCCTTAATGTATCTAAATATCCTTTTTACGGCTTCTAGGTGTGATGTTTTAGGGTCTTCTTGAAATCTAGCACATAAGCAAACACTAAACATGATATCCGGCCTACTTGCCGTGAGGTAGAGAAGACTACCTATCATGCCACGATATTTAGTATTATCTACAGATTCGCCGTCTTCATCTTTTGTGAGTTTGGTTTCGGATGACATTGGTGTCCTAATTGGTTTCGACTCTTCTAGACCGAATTTCTTTAACATCTCCTTTATGTATTTAGATTGATTAAAGAAGATACCATCTTCTACTTGTTTAATTTGTAGACCAAGAAAGAAACTAAGTTCTCCCATCATACTCATCTCGAACTCGTCATGCATGATTTTAGAGAAATCATCACACATGTCTTGACAAGTAGATCCGAATATAATATCATCTACATACATTTGCACTATGATTATATGTGACTCTCTTTTCTTAGTAAAAAGTGTGTTGTCAACTAACCCCATGGTATAGTTGTATTTAATTAAAAATGACTTGAGTCTATCATACCAAGCTTTTGGAGCTTGTTTAAGATCGTAAAGGGCTTTCTTTACTTTATATACATGTTTGGGTTTTTCAAAATCGATGAAGCCCGGAGGTTGAGCTACGTATACTTCTTCATTAATGAAACCATTTAGAAAAGCACTTTTGATATCCATTTGATAAAGCTTTAGATCATTAGCACAAGCATACGCAAGAAGTATTCTTATAGACTCTAATCTAGCCACGGGGGCATAGGTCTCATCAAAGTCTATTCCTTCTTGTTGGTTATACCCTTGGGCAACGAGTCTAGCTTTGTTCCTAGACACTACTCCGTTTGCATCTAATTTGTTTTTATAAACCCATTTGGTTCCTATTATGGTTTGATTACTAGGTGGAGGGACAAGCGTCCAAACATCATTAGAAACGAATTGATTTAGTTCTTCTTGCATAGCCATTACCCAATTCTCATCTTTTATGGCTTCTTGTGTATTCCTAGGTTCTATGGTTGAAACGAAACAAAACAAGCTACTTTGGTTTCGAACTTGAGACCTTAATGTTCGTTCGTTTAGCTTTCCTATGACTTTATCTACGGGGTGATCTTTGGACTCTTTAATGTTTATGATTTCATCATTTAAAGGTTCTTCTTCTTCATTTATCTTTTTCTTTATTACTATAGCATCACTTTCTATGATCTCTTCATCGACAAGAGGTGGAGAGGGTTTGGGTGGACTTCAATCAAATTTTATATTTAATGACTCTTCTACCTTCATTGTTTCTTTGTTTAATATGACGTAAGCTTTGCTATTTGGCGAATAACCTAGAAAGATACCTTCGGTTGATTTAGCGTCAAATTTTGTAAGGTAATCTTTAGTGTTAAGAATAAAATATTTGCTTCCAAAGACTCTAAAGTGATTTAACGTAGGCTTTTTGCCTCGGAGTAACTCATATGGAGTTTTACCTAAGATTGATCTAATTAAGACTCGATTGAGTATGTACGTTGAAGTATCAACGGCATTACACCAAAACCTTTGAGGTATGGATTGTTCATTAAGCATGGTTCGACTCATTTCTTGTAGGGTTCTATTCTTTCTTTCTACTACCCCATTCGATTGTGGAGTGCGTGAGCCGAGAAGTTGTGAGTAATACCATTAGCGTCACAAAAGGCTCCAAATTGCACTTCATTATCGAATTCCCTACCATGATCCGTCCTAATGGACACTATAGGACTTCCTAGTTGTCTTTGGATCTTTTTGCTTAATATTTCAATATAATTAAAGGTTTCCGTTTTGTTCTTTAAAAATTTTGTCCATGTATACCTAGAGTAGTCATCCACTATGACCAAATTGTAGTAGTTGTCTCCATAACTTTGGATAGCGGATGGACCAAATACATCCATATGTAGTAATTCTAGACACCTAGTTGTAGACACCACGTTTTTAGCTTTATGACTAGAATGAGCTTGTTTTCCTACATTACAAGCATCACAAAAATGATGTTCATATTTTAACTTAGTTAGATCTCTTACTAGATCTTTGGATGATAGCGATTGAAGAAGTCGCATGTTGGCGTGACCCAATCTTCGATGCCATAAGGTCGAAGTATCATCCAAAGAGGTAAGACATAGTTTGTCTTTAGGTTCATTACCGATTTTAATGACATAGACTCCATGTTTCCTAATTCCTCTTCCTATGGTTATGCCATTTTTTAGTATATTACTACCGGTTTCGGTAAAAAGTACATTGCACATTTTATCACATATTTATCCTATACTTAAGAGGTTAAAGTTTAGGTTTTCTACGTGACACACATCGTTAATGGTTAGAGATTTGTTAGAAATCGTACCTTTACCGATGATTCTACTTTTGCTATTTCCAAACACCACATTACCTCCATTTATGGATTCATATGTGGAGAATAGATCCCTATTGCCGGTCATGTGCCTCGTGCACCCGCTATCCTTGACCCATTCATCGGGGTCTAGGTCGACCTTTAAGCACACCTAAAACAATAATAAACTCAAAAGTTTGGTCCTCATTTGTTCATGGGTCCATTAGTGTTAAACATTCCATTCATGTTAGACATGTATGGATAAGATGAGTATGCATTCCATGGAGCAAAGTTTTGAAAAGGAAAACCGTTTTGCATATTTGGGTTCCATCCCATTTGATAGTTACTTCTTGGATAAACGTTATTAGGTCTCCTAAATGAATTGGGTTTTGAAAAAGATAGAGCTTTGTTTCTTGCAAAAGTAGGATTATATTTTGGAGGTGGTTGTCTAGTGGTGACGTGAGTTGGTTTCTTCCTATTAATGATAACAAAATCAGTTCTAGATGAAGAAGCTACGTTATTGCTACTGTTTGCTACAACAGATCCACGGATCCCTGGCTGTACACTAGCCAGTTCCCTTATCAAGGGATCCGTAGGATCCGTCACAACAGTGGCTGGTTTTTCTAGTGCCTTAACAAATTTTGTTTATTTATTTTCACTAGTTGATTGATCAAGTTGTTGAATACCTAAACCTTTTTGATTGTTACCTGTTTTAACACTATCTAATATCGTATCTAAAGTGTTCGTACTCATTCTAGCAATTTTAGAATCTAGATGATCAACTAGTGTTTGAAGTTGAACGCAAAGTTCACATTCACCACTTGCTATTTTACCCTTTTCTAAACATTTTAGTTTTGCTTTTAATTCTATGATTTCTTTATCTAAACGTTGGTTTTGACTCTTTAAAAGCTTGTTTTTGTTAATTAGTTTTAAGCTAATATTGCATAGTTTGTCATATTCATTATGCAATGAGTCGTCATCAAGTGATGAGCTTCTATAGTATTCGTGACATACCTCGTCATTTGCCATGAGACAAATTTCTTCGTCCTCCTCGTCGCTCATTCCCCACGTGCCGCTCACGAACGCCTTTTGATCATCCCGTTTGGGACACTTACTAATAAAGTGGTTAGGGTCACCACATTTAAAGCAAGTATGATCATCTTTTGGCTTCTCGTCCTCTTTGCTTTTCCGAAAGCCTTTCTTATCGTCATACGGTTGTTTGACGTATCTTCCCTTTCTTCTAAAGAACTTTTTAAAGTCCCTTACCGCCATAGCATACTCCTCGTCATCACTACTCGAAGAGGAGTTCTCTTCATCGCTTGAACCCTTTTTGGCTTTAAGGGCAAGAGATTTGTGTTTCTCTTTTCCCTTTAAGGCTTCGGAGTCTTTGGCAAGGACAAGCTCGTAGACTTTTAGGTTGCCTATGAGTTCATCGAGGGTGAGGATTGTCAAATCTTTTGACTCTTCGATCGCCGTCACCTTGAATCTCCACTTCGATGGAAGTGCCCTTAGATATCTCCTAACATGGTTACGGCTAGAAAAAGATTCATCAAGTGCTTGTAAAGATGTAATAGTAGTATTAAAGTTAGCAAAAGAATGATCTATAGTTTCCTCATCTGATATTGAAAATTGTACATATTGTTGAACAAATAAATCAATTTTATTATTTTTAACTTGTTGGTTGCCTTGATGAGTTACAACTAAAGAAGTCCAAATTTCTTTAGAGGTTTTAAGCATATAAATTCTTTCGAATTCCTTTTTCGGTAAAGCATTATATAAACCATTTTTGCTTCACTATTTTTAGAAAGCTTTTTCTTCATTTCATCATTTAGTTTATCATGAGGTATGTTAACTAAATTCCCTTTATCGTCTTTCGAGGTAGCCTCAAAGTCGCCTTCAACAAAAATTTACCAAAGATCAATATCTTTAGATTTCACATATGTTTCGAATCTATTTTTCCAATATATAAAACCATTAGTTTCAAGTAGTGGTGCTCCTTGCATAGATTGTCCTTCCTTATAATATTTAGAACCCATAGTTATCGAAAAGTTTTTAAAATATAATTTGACTTTAAAACTTTTATAAATTTAGCTCTTGATGCCAATTGTGAAAAACTAGAAGGGGGGTTGAATAGTTTTGCCGATTTTACGTTAGTTTCAAAAACTTTAGATTCGTTAATATGTGAGATCTTATGGATGTAGAGAAAGTATAGATCTAATGATAAAGCAAGTAAATAAAGTAAAGCGAAGGGAAAGAAAAGACACAACCGATGTATAGTGGTTCGGCTACAAGGACACCTTCCTTGCCCTACTCCACTCCCCGTGTCACCTACTCGAGAGTTCAAGCACTATGTCAACAAACTCCTTCACTTGGCGGAGAAGCCTTCACAACGTTGCTTACACTTTTTCCGGTATAAAGCTAGATACCGAATCCGTAACACGGTGGACCAAACCAACACGACTATTACACAACAATTATGTGAAATATCAAATACAAGATCTTCGCTACAGAAATCTTGCGGAGTGACAAATCAATCAAGGACCCCTTGCTTGGATGACTTGTAGAATGCTCGTGATCTCGCCTTAGAGAAGGACCTATACGAGGATCACATTAGAAAGAAAGAAGAACAACTCTCTAGATCAAGTGATCTATATGTTAGAAGAGAATGAGAGTGTTTGAGAGATTTAGTAAGAAGAGGGGTGAGTTAAAATGAAGAAATGGCTCTCTATTTATAGGCAAAAATCTTCACTGTTCCCCGGATCCCACAGATCCTTTCCACTTGGGATCCGTCTAGTGTAATCCTATGGATCCGTGGAACACTCCTCTTTACCCATGGGTTTTTTGGTTATGGCTCATGGGTTATGGGTTGGTCCATGGGTTTTCTTTAGATTCAATGTATCTAAGTATACATTGTATCGAGCCAACTTGGGTATGGGTTAAGATCCATGGGTTATGGTCTATGGGTTATGGTTTTTACCCATCCTAATAAACTATTACAACAAATGCTTAATTACTACATTTTTGTATTTAAATGGCTATATGTAAATGCTTTACAAAAATAACATGTATCCTTATAATTATACTTAAGATAACATTATATTTGTTATCAACAAAACACAAAGAGATCGCAAAATATTAATAAACGTTTTTACGGTTTATTTGTATTAACAAAACCCCTAACTAAAAAATGAGACCGTTGGAAGAGTAAAATTAAAGTTTCGTTACAAACGGATTTGGATTGCCAAAGTTAAGTGATCTCAATTTTAATCAAGCCTTAAAATTTGTGAGTGTAACAGTATATTCAAGAGTCTTTTTCTTAGACTAGACGATTATCCCCGTCATAGCTGTGGCGGTGTATAATATCGTTAGTTTTTGTCAATAGATTGCACAGGCTTTTAAAAACAGAGGTATTTTAATGTATTTTGACTTTTAAAGTCTTTCTTATTCAACTTTGACCTAAAGTATTTTTGTTTGTGTTATATTATATTTGATAATAAATATATGAATGGATTGAGTTTTAAATGGATTTTCATCAAATACGAGTATTATATCAAAAACGAAAATACTTAAGGTCAAAGTTGAATAAGAAAGACTTAAAAAGTCAAACATGGACCATTATTTTGGGATGGAGGGGAGTAATATGCAGCATAGATGAAAACAAAGTATGAGCTACTATAGTCTATAGAATCTCATATGTATATGTCAAAATGTAAGTAGAAAAAAATTTGACACATATATAATAGAGTGCTTACGGATTTAACGGTGTCCGTAAAGGCTCTTGCTGCGATTTCGGGAGACCAAATTAGCTTCATGATTTCAGATCAACCTGTTCCGCTTATTTTTTTCAAGTTGTGTTGGGTTTGTTTCATTGTCATACGGGATATTGTTGCTTTCTTGTGGCTATTTATATTTCATTTGTAATCTGAGGTGGCAATATAATGGAATGAACGTGTTGCAATAATAAATGACAAAATTGCAAAACGTATATAATTTGTCCAAGAGTGATCAGTATTATCTATTGTCTTGGTCTCATCGAAGAAAGTGAAATACATTTTAAAGCAGATTATAATAGGTGTGCATATTACTATATGTCATTAATAACATTAATCTAGGCGGGTAAGCCTATGCCGGGTAGTGGAACATGTATCGATTTGGTCATACAGAGCCTTTATGATAACATCATCTTCGAAATGTATACCCCGAAGGGTGTTTTCTTCGATTGGCAAATTCCCATGTAGTAATCATTGTTAATGTTATGAATGATTTTATGTCAAAAGAGATACTATGATTTCTGTGAAGTCAATCGGAAAGAAGCTTCCATGATAGGTTCGAAGAAGATATTTTTAGCTGTTTGAAGGGTTGATCAACAATCTTATTGTTTAAAATTTATTTTGTGAAATAAAATTTTAATGCAGGTCCGTCACCTCTCTGGGCTCTGGCCCATAGTTCAAAGGCCCAATGCTTAACATATACCGTCGTATTTATTTTCAAGGCATGAGAACTTTTAAAGTAGTTGTTATCTCTATTCTCTTCTTAAATTAACCACCAAACTAGGAAATCGTAATCAATATTTAAGAAATATAAGTTTCATGTTCTCTAATATGCAGTTAACCATTGTTAATATACTTATACCAAATTAAAGGAATAAAAAGAAGCTATGTTGTACAACAAGTACTATATTTAATCCTTGCTTCTCATCATCAAGTATAGTAAGGAACTAAGGATTAAGGAAATATTAGTATTCCTTCTTCTGCCAATCCCTTGTTTTTGCTTATATTGAAAACGGATTAAGAAGAAGCCAAGACAGCTACAACTGAATATACCGAAAAACATAGTTTCATGTAAGATGGTATTAACATGATGCGTTATATATATCCTATATAGTATATATATTGGCTCGTTCATATTAGAACAATAGGATGATAGCATGTGGTTCATACTATACCTTCCCTTTAATTAATATGTCAATTAAAAGTGAAGGTAGTTTTCGAAATTTATACTATATCGTCATCATATTTTTTAGGGTTAAAAGTGCTAAGATGGAAATATAAAGGCCCAAATATGGGTGTCGTACGTATAGGGATTGGAATGTGTTGCTTACTACGAATAAAAAAAATGGATCGAAATTGAAAGAGTATTGTTGCCGGTTGGTTCTTTCGCTTTTATGCGATACTAATTATTATGAAATTCCACACTCTCGTTGTGATGATAATATTTTTAAAACCCAACCAGCAAGCTAGCAACCATCATGTTCAAAATATATCTTCATCTCCATGTGAACCCATTATTACTGATAAGCTTCAATGGTCTTCTCAAGGCATTCACAATCGAATGCAAATATGGATGAGGTACATAACAAAGATGTATTTTATGTTTTTCATAACTAATGTATCGATCTTTCATGCGATAATAATTTTTAAATCATCTGATTGAGCTCAAGTGAAAAGGCATGGGACTCCATCATCATCATCATCTCATTGAAAGCGTTTTAGTTGTATCTTATGTAGTTTTTGTTAGTTTTTCATATAAGTTGTCATAAGTTAGCAAGGTGTGGTTGCTCAAGCTCTCATCATATACTTTCGTGCATTCCTTAACTTTGGTTGATGTAAGACTTACAACTTATATTTATATATTTTATGTTTTTGGCATCAAAAAAAAGAAAGAAAGCTGGTGTTGGTCCTGTTGTTGGCTTTTAGCCCTAGCATTATGTCTTTATCCAACAACCTTCCTCAAATCGTATTTAATTCACACTGGGTAAAAAGTTCTTTGTGTGTTTTGATCAATTGACATCGCATTTATGTCGTAGGTCATGAGAAGAGACATGACAAAGCTTCATTGAAATCCTTTTGACTCTTTTTAGACATCCTTTGAGTTTCAACTTCAAAATATTGATGTGGCCGGTTTAATTAATTAAATAATAGTAGTAGTGCAATAACTCTTCTCATTTGCACTTATCGAACTACTATCTTTTTCACCAGTGCTATAGTTACATTTCTCATTCACTAACCATCATGTTTAGTCCTTGTTAGCTTTGTTGGTTTGCCTTTGTATATTTGTGAGATCGAGTGTCTTTGCTTGTTGTCTGAATCTTTGAGACTAAAATCTTGTTATACTTTTTGCTTGTCTTTGGTTGTTATAAAATGCTTGCTCCATCTCTGAAAAAAATATATACATATCACAAACATGTATGAGTGCCTTGATTCCATGCATGGTATGAACAAAGTTTCATAATTTCACCATATCTGTAAGAAGTACTTCAACAAATGGCTATGAACTAGATAAATTTGTGAGGCGCGTATATGTCGTGCAACAACACTTAGTAGCTGCTTGATTACGAATTTATATATTCATTACATATAGCTTTTGACGTTAAGAGGTAGAAAATATATCTTTGGTTGGGTGTTAGTTTTATTTTAAAGTAAAACTTTCATTTGTTTTCTCAGGTAAAAAAAAGTTGGACTAACATCCAAAATATGATTTTAAGTTACTTTTTTTAGTGAAATACTAAAATATAATTTTAATTTCTCAGTATGCATATTAGACATAAACTCAAACACTAGCTAAAGTATTGATTAAAAGCTCAATTTAAGCCATATATACCCAATTTCTTTTTTGGACTTCATGCAAAGAAAAATAAAACACCAATGTTATCATACTTCTTTTTTGAGCAAGTACATTTAATTCACTCATAAAAGTTTTGCAGTGAGGTAGATGGGTTGGGTACTTCATTTACTCTACCTGCACTTGTTTCTTCTTCTTATATACATTATTCTAAAACACACACATATCACACCCTTTACTTATTCTGAAAGCTAAAAACCTTAAAACATACCATTGGCCGCCCATCTCCGCCTCTAGATCTTCATTTAATTTTTGAGATTTTTTCTCCAGTTTCATCTCATTCATAAGTTGAAGGAGTTTTTTTCTTCATCTCCAAAAGTGGGTCTTAATTAGTAAGGTCAGTTATTTATTTTTTTAGTATTGGCATTCCAACTAGTATTATTTTTGTTTCTAACCGCCTGCCTTTCTTATGATATAATATAGACATGCTCTTGCTTCTGGCGTTGATTTATATGTTGATTAAAGTTGGAATCATTGGTTTTGTGGATGTTTTCTTAGAGAAGATGATGTTACATGTTTCTTCGACCAAGATTCCCCTGTTTAAATAGGTATAACTCTCATATTCAATCTCTTTTCTAAAATGCCTTCATTAACTTGCACTTTATTTTTGGTTTGGATGCATATGACAATCTAAAGTAGTCGACCCGAGTGTATGGCAGTTACCCATTTATCTTCTAAAACACTTCAGTTTCGAT
The DNA here is from genome assembly GCA_019973895.1 of Chrysanthemum seticuspe. Taxonomy (NCBI): domain Eukaryota; kingdom Viridiplantae; phylum Streptophyta; class Magnoliopsida; order Asterales; family Asteraceae; genus Chrysanthemum; species Chrysanthemum seticuspe. The sequence goes on along the minus strand of BPTQ01000003.1, from coordinate 250,399,479 downwards.
TTATTTTGGTTCCATAAAGGCAAAAGTTTGCATAGTTATATTTAAACATTTCATTCAAAATTGGTATCCACTTATGGTAGATGATCATATAATTTAGTGTCACTAATCGATGAAATAGTCCATTTATTTACCAAATTAATATGTGTTTGCTGCATATGTTTTTTACTACGAGTAATGGAGATAATTAAGTTGTCTGTTTTAAATTATAGGTGCTTTTTAAACGATCCAAAGTCACTCAAAACACACGTACAAATGTCTTAACAATGTTGAATCTCAGGTGGTGTTTAAAGCCTTTATTTGAATCTGTAAATAATGGTTACTGTAGCCACCTGAAAATTTTCACTATTTTAAACCTTTATATTTATGAACTAGAATGTTTATCAAAAATTATTTGATCTAAGTTAAACGTTTAGCATGTACATTTCAACTTTTCTTGCATAAGTAATTGGCATATCCGAGTAGTCTTATTGATTGTACCCAATATTTACTGATAGCCAAATCAGTCTCACAAGAAATTTTCTTGTCTTAGGAGTCCGCACGCGTACCAGTACAATAAAAGAAAACATGAAAAATAAAAAAGAATTAATAAACTCAGAAATCACATCATCGTGTCAGTTTATTTAAAAGGTGTTTAAAAACACAAGTATTATATTTATCCTGTTTGGGGTTGTTCGTTTACAAGATAAACAGCGGAACGCGAAATACACTTAATACTCAAAACAACCTAATAAATCTAAATGTAATACTGAAAAATTAAAACAATTATTTCCAAACCTACATACACCCCCCTCCCACGTGATGATATATTTTTTATCATATACCTGCTTCTTTTAAAAACCTGTGCCCCCTTTGACCCTCACCTCCTTCTTCTTCTGGCAAAGCTTCAACCCACTTTCTCCATCTCAAAAACCCCATCACCTCCCCTTCGAATAAGCAACGACTGGCATCATCACAAGGTCAAACAAGAAGTATGCCCCATCATTTTCTTGACCACTCCACCTCCCAACACAAGAAGTCACAAGAATGCATAAGGATTGATAGGAGAAAGAGAGTTTTCCTAAAGATAGTCTTCTCCATTTTCATAGAGCAAAAGTGTCTTTGAAAACCTTCCATGGTCGACCCTATTTAAGGACCCTCGATGCTCCAGCAACTCCACACTTTTCCCCTTAAAACTTCATCACAAAAATCTATTGAGCTCCTGATCAATCTCGTTGGTGTGGACTTGTTGGACAAATCGGAAGAGGGGTCGGCTTGTGATCTTCTATAAGGTTTTCATAAATCTCATTGTACTTCTCTTTTCTTTGTAATTATTGTTAAGATGTAGTGGTTGGTTTTTATAAAAGTAATCGGTTATAATCATTTCCTGTGTCGATTGATTAATTCGAATGGGATTGATTTGGTTAATCTTGAAGTAAAATTTGTGTGGTATACTTATTTAAAAAGCGATTGGCTTATTGCTGGAAGAAGTGCTTAGGATCAAATTCTGCCTATATGTTTCTTTTTTTCGTCTTGGTTTAAACATGTTTGTACTAAGGGGTATGTTTGTTAGTCTCGGGTCACAGCGACCAACATGGGACACGATTGGTTTTTCTTGTTCTGAGTCAAAAACCTCAACAATAGGAGAGCGTCATTCATTTTGTCAAAACCACTTAGGTGCGTTGGTATTTTACGTACACGACAACTTCTTGGTTTGCTTCGATTATTAGGACTTAGTGTTTAGTCTAAACTTTGGCGAAACCTAAAACTTGTTAAATACCTATGGGATGATCAGTCATGTCAAGTGCTTGATATGCCGTGTTGTCGTTAAGATTGATGTATGGTAAGAAACTAAAAGAAAACATCGTGCTTGTTTTGGGTATCCTTTTCGACTTAATTCTTTAGCTCGCTAGAGATCCCACTCAACTTGCTTCCCCTCGTTATTCGTTGAAACATTCGGCTTACTCCTTGCTTGTCCCCGTGGCTTATTCGTGTTTTGTTTAGTTGTGACAAAACCTTGTTAAAGTTGTGTTTTAAATCTGACTTTTCAGCCCTCGATTTGGTATGTTTGTTTGCTACAACTTCAGCCCCTTGGGGTGTTCGTCTCGACTTATTTTCAGCCCAACTTAGGACGTTCATTTCACTTAGGTGCAGCCACCAATAAGGGTACGTTTGGTGCAGCAAAGTGGGCGCGTTGGCTGTACCAAACATGCGCATTGCTGCTGATTTTCAGCACCAATTAAGTGCGTTTGGTTGCTACATTTCAGCCACCCAAAAGGCGTGTTTAGCTGCTGCAACACAGCCAGCGAAAGGGTGCGTTTGGTACAGCAAAAGGGTGCGTTTGGTGCAGCAAAATGGTTAATTTGCTGTACCAAACAGAATGCTTTACTGCTGATTTTCAGCACCCATTTGGGTGCGCTTGGTTTGTTCCCCTGGTTCAGCAACGACGCAAAAAGAAGGGTGTTCGTTCCAGCTTCGATGTCTATCTTTCTTAAGTCATGTAATCCTCTTTCCTTTTCACATATGGTGCGTTTGGTACTGACCTTGAGCTAGGCCACAAAACCACAGCATAGATGATTTCGTTCTTGGGCCTAAATCCACGCCAAGGACCTGTTGGACTGAGACCCATTCATTATGCTTCTATGTACTGTATACTCAAAAACAGTTATGTACACAAGTCATTTTTCTTTTAGCACAAGAGTTTTCAAACAAACTAATAAAATTTCATAATGTTAAGTATAACAAAAATTGTCATTTTAAATGTACTACGATCACTTGTCTTTTTCGATCTTTCTTACGTCCCGTTCGCAACTAGCCCGCCTACCCGGTTTGATATAATTATTTTCACTATTTACTTCACGATACCTCCTTTTATAAACATGTAATATAAACGGATGACGAGATACAATTAACTTTTAATTCATACGAAACGAGATTTGTTTTAAAACAATAATAATTTCCTTACACTTCGTCATCAAATATATTTAAGATATATAAACGGGTTATACCCATTTCTTCTAAAAGACTATTAAAGACTTATTAACAAAATGTATATATCTTAACCGCTATAATAAGAATTACTATGTCACACCCTCGCCGGAGGCGGAAACACGAGGTGTAACGGAAGGGAACATAAGCACAAGATAATAGAACATACCCACATTAATATTTAAAAGAAAGAGTACACCATTACAATACTAGTTTAGCCGTCATCGGCAAATATAATACAAAGTTTAGTTCCCAAAATATTGAGTTCTATTACATAATGATTTGTAGCAACAAGTGAAAACTTCATTATGCAAGACCCGGTAGAAAAACTTACTAACGATCACCTGAAATGCATGAGAGAAAAACGGGTCAACTATGAAAATAGTTGGTGAGTAAACACGTTTAGCAAAAAATAAGAAAACTCGTAAGAAATATTCAAAGCTTTCGGTCGACGAAAAATGGTCCACAAAGCAAAGGCATTGTAAATCCACTCAGTTCCAAGTTCCGCCCATACAAAACTTGCAACCTGTGTGTTCACAACCCACTGCCAAAAGTAGTATGTCTAATAGTCAAGTATAAGCGGTCATAATAGTTCACAATATAGTACCACGAATATAATAATTCAGGGATGCTCCGAACATGGGAGACTTTGCACTGCTCTAACAAGGGAGACTCCTTTGTCACTCGACCACCTAGGCGAGATTTATTGAGGACGCTCCACCAATAAGGCGAGACTTTATAGTGATGCTCCGAACATGGGAGACTTTGCACTGCTCCAACAAGGGAGACTCCTTTGTCACTCGACCACCTAGGCGAGATTTATTGAGAACGCTCCACCAATAAGGCGAGACTTTATAGTGATGCTCCGAACATGGGAGACTTTGCACTGCTCCAACAAGGGAGACTCCTTTGTCACTCGACCACCTAGGCGAGATTTATTGAGAACGCTCCACCAATAAGGCGAGACTTTATAGTGATGCTCCGAACATGGGAGACTTTGCACTGCTCCAACAAGGGAGACTCCTTTGTCACTCGACCACCTAGGCGAGATTTATTGAGAACGCTCCACCAATAAGGCGAGACTTTATAGTGATGCTCCGAACATGGGAGACTTTGGAACAAGGTCATAACATGTACGGTTCAACAAGTCATAAATTCGTAATTAAGTTCAAGGATTTGATTCGAGTTCACAAAAGTAAGATTCAATTTAATTCAAGTATAGTTCATGCATTCAGTCCCAAAATGTAGTAAAACGGTAAAAAGGGGATGTGATTACTCACTTGGTAAACTGGTGTGATGACAAAAGTGGGTACACTGAGGTATAATGTGATGCGTCAACCGGGACCTATTACGAATGATATGATATGTCATGAGTTGCAATGTAATGTTATGCATGCACTTCGTATGTTATTTATACCATTTGCGAGTTTTGAAAATATTACTTTTCGTCGAAAAAAATACTCTTTTGACGTCTTGACCATTCAAAAATCACTTTACAAGTTTTTACGTCAAAATGTCATCCTACAATGGTTTTATAATGATTTATGGTGAAATTATCACTTTTCGTCGCAAAACAAAGTCGTCGGAAATATCATGAAATTAACAAAAATGGCTTTGGAAAACTAGTCGTAAAACGGTGTACGTCGATCGTTAGAGAACGAACTCGACGGTTTTGGAAATTTTGTATCGAAATCTAGAAGTTTCAGTTCAGGAGTTTTCGTCAAAAAGGTCTCGAACATAGAGATATTAAGGGTTAAAGATAGTGATTTTGGCTAATTGTGGTGTAAAAAGTGAGTTTCGGCCAAGTTTGAACATCCGTAAATAATTTATTACAACTCCGCTATACAAACGGCTTGTCGTTTTGAAAAATATGGCCGGTGAACTTGATTTTACTAGAAGACATTTCGTTCCAAAAAGTTTCACAACCTCGTTAAAAACTGCCGCAAACATGGTCGTTACAGCTAATGTAACACTTGTAACGTAAAAATAATATTGTTTTTCAGAAAATAATAGTTACGGCAACTTTATAAAAACGTGCATATCTTTGTCGTTTCAAATCCGTTTTCTACGTATAATATGTCCTTAGCTTCGTATCGAAGTAAACTAATATATTTTTGACTAGTCGAAATAATTTGTGAAGCTTAAGGCTCGTTTTTGACCCGAACAAACTAAAAACTGCATGCTGAAATTTCAGAAAACTATTTATTTCGTCGTCAAACTTTAAAAATCCATAACTTCTTCGTTATAACTCCGTTTTTATCCGTTCAAAAAGCCACGGATTCGTTTTAAAGTATATTTTCTAAATATCAAGGCCAAAAGGTTGTACCAACTGTCGGTTTTTCCAGAAAATCGAAACAAGGACAGAACCTATTTAATACGTATTGAAAATAGTTTTTCTCGGACAAAACATATTCTAATCCCTTCAAATCAACTCCAAAGCTAATCTAATCCTACCATACACCTTCTTAGGGTGTCATGGGTTCCTAATCACCATCAAGACCAAGAATACCATGGGGATAATTATAGGATGACTAAATATATATATATATACTCTAAAATCATGTTAAAAATGGTATAAATCACATATCATGCATACTAGCTCCAAAAATGAAAAGATACATATGAAAATGAAAAGGAAACATGAAAATGAAAGAAACTTGCTTACAAGTGAAAATGATGAGGTGTAAGTAACAAGGATTAGCCTAAATACTCTTGGTTTTTATTTCAAAACCTATAAAGAGTATACACTAGATTGTATATATGCTTGAACTTAAAAATTTTGATGAGCTCTTCTTGCCCCTTAATGGTGACCGAATTTTGGAAGAGGAAGAAAAGAGAGAAAACCTTCTTGACTTGGACTTGAATGATTGTGAATGAGTTATGAATGAAATGTGTTGAAACATTACATGAAGTGTAGATCTAAATATGTTGAAAATTTTAACCAACCATAAATGCCCACCCTCCCCCCTAGAACCGGTTTTTTAGGGGATCTTGTCTATCAAAATATATATTTTTTTTTATAAAATGTATAATTTGTTAAAAGGTGTAAGTAATTGTGTAGGTAGAATTAACTTGTAAGGTTTAATACACATTTGTGTATTTAAGGAAATTTTAGGTGAAAGTAAATTTTTAATAGATCAAAATAGAATGTAATGAGATAATAAAAATTGTAAAAATACATTCCTTGTGAAATTTGAGTGATAAAATAATTACCGAGTAATTTTTAAGAAAAACGTCGTAATAATTTAACTTTAACGATTTATGTACCAACTAAATTCAAAACACTAGTTAAACTCAAAATATAGTTTTTATAACTAAATGTAAGTATAAAAATATGTCGGGATCATTTTTGAAAGTAACGGATTAAATATTCAAAATAATAACTCACGCGATAACGTTTATTTAATATAAAATTTACGCGTTTAAATGTGAAATGCAATGCCATGAATGAACTAATATGATACATATATAATTTAAGAAATGACCGGAATTTGAGAATTGTGACATACTACTTTCTTATATATATACTCATATTTTAAGCGACATTTTTATATTACGCTTACTATTTGTTTACGACATTTTCGTACATCCTCTTCCGGTTACGACGAACCTAAGCCTCGATCGTTTTGATACTTTTGTATGTCTAAGCACTTCCATAAGCCGCAATTAATCATGTTCAATAATAAGCAATACACATAAATAACTTGAACTTTTGATATATATAAATAATTGCAAGTTAAAAATACAAACTTATTAATTAAAGTATTGGTATACAAATTATAGGTCGCGTGACGGTACTCGATACATCATTTACTTGACTTCTTTACTACTCGGATACTGCTTTGCTAAGGTGAGTTCATAGCCTCGCCTTTACTTATTTATTTTAAACCCCGCGAGGGAGATGCATGCTATAAACTAGAACACAAGTCTTTTCTTAAACTGTATGCTTGCCTGATCATTATTATTATAGCCTAAGTTTCCTGCCATAAGTCCCTTACATCATGAATCATTAATCACTTGCGAGTGAACGCGAATATTGTGGATAGTACTATGGGAATTAACGACCCCGACTCGGTTATCGGAAATAACCGGGGCGCACTGTATTTGGTTAACTATGGAATTGGCAATTCCATCTCTGAGGGCAATAATATTACTTACACCAGTAATTAGGTGTATGCAGTTAGTTTGGTGTCATGAGCTTAGCGCATAATAATAATCTATGTTTTCCATGGTGATTGTATTCGAATCAATTATCATCTCTTACTTGTGTTCAACTTATTATTTAAACCTATGAATATCACTCAACATTTTTGTTGATCTTTTTAAGCATGCTCATCTCAGGTACAAATTAGAATATCATGAAGGCGTGGAGTGGACGTCATGGGGCGCTTGAAGTGGTGTTATATTTCAACTAAAGTTATCATTTCGTAAACGTTTAAACAATCTTTTATGTAATTTCAAACATGTGGTATTTCCCTTTGTGTTTCCAAAACACTGAGTTTTATGAAATGGTAACAACTTCTTATTTAAAAACGTCTCTTTAGAGTCGTTTTCTATAACTTTTGACTAAGATCCTCTAAGTAATACCCCAAATAGTCTTCCGCTGTCACATTGTGATTTTGGGGGTGTTACAGTTACACACACCTCCATATTTAAAGTCATAAATTCATAATGTCGTTCGAAAAATAAAAAACAATGTTGAATCTCATACATCACAATCGTTGATCCAAGATATTCAACTAGGGGTGTTCATCGGTTTGGTTATCGGGTTGTTCGGTTTGTTCGGTTAATTTTTTTTTCTAGGTATAACCGAGAACCGAAACGAACCGAACTTAAATTGATTAAACCGAACCGAATAACCGAAAACCGAACACCCATAACCGAAAACCCAACCGAATAACCCGAATTACATAAATTTAATTATTACCAATGATGCTTTAGTCCATTGGTAAGAGCTTTGGGCTTGGGTCAATAGACCCGGGTTCAAATATCTTCCATGGCACTAAAGATCATTTGGTACCATCCCCCCACCGCAAATGCTCAGATTGACTGGTCAGCGAGGGCCTATTGGAGAAAATGGCCAGGGTTCAAAGTCCACCTCCTGATAAGTACAGTCACTGGGACAGGTGCTCATTGCCTGGGGCCGGGTCCTTGGGGGAGGGTCCGGTTGGCATCCTTAGGATGCATGGGACCAGGGTGATCCCACCGATCTTCACCTTTTGGAGACATAAATTTAATTATTTATTCATTTATTAATATATATTTTTAGCAAAAAAAAAATCAAGCTCAAAAAATATTATATTTATAGTATAAAAGAGTTTTAATATTTTTTTATATATAAATATATAAAAAATATATATAAATTTATTTGAATTCGGTTTTCGGTTCGGTTTTCGGTTTGGATTGCTAAAACCATAACCGAACCGAAAACCGAGTATTTAATTCGGTTCGGTTCGGTTTTGGCAAATTCAGTTCGGTTACGAGTTCGGTTCGGTTATTTTCGGTTCAGTTCGTTTTGGTTTTCGATTTATTCGGATATTACCCAAACCATGAACACCCCTATATTCAACTAATATTGATTGAAGTAAATTTCTTTAGTATTTTGCGTGCTTTTTAGTGATGTTCTTTTTTATCTTTCGAAAATTGTTTGTTGTTTCACATTGCTATCTATATTGTTCGATAAGTTTTATTATGTTATCCAATTGCATGTATGAACTATGAACGTTAACAGTTTAGTTCAATAAACATTTGTACTTTATAACATTCATAGTTACCGAGTTTGTTACATTTTTTTTTTTTTTTATATTCTTAAGTTGCAGACCAACAATTAGCACAAGTCTTGAAACATCCAAGGCTCATGACAACAAGAGAACGACTATCATTCTTCAAATGATGGAAAACCAACTAGAAAAAGTAAAAACCTTTTTAAACTGATCAATATAATCATATTTTGAAATACGGGGGTGATGAGAGTAAATTTGAAGCGGCACGCCATTAAAGTGACCCAGATCTACTTATGAATGTCTATAATGTTGTGCGACATGTACAGACTTCCCGCAATATCGCGAGTACTATTAGAATGTTGATAAGATGAAGAAGCAGAAGAGGAGTTCAGATTTTTTTTATGGTTTAAACATCAGTTCAGGTCTTTGCTTGTTGTCTCAATCTTTGAGACTAAACTCAATCTAGTAGTACTTTTTGCTTGTCGTTGGTTGTTATAAAATGCTTGCTTTCCGAAGAAAAATATACAATAGGAACATGGATGAGTGCCTTAATTCCATGGTATGAACAAAGTTTCATAATTTCACCATATTTGAAAGAATTAGCTATAAACTAGATAAATTTTAAAGTGCAACTTTCATATGTTTTTTCAAGTAAGTTGGAGTATTAATCAAAGTGAAATATATAAAAGTACAAGTGGTGTTTATGTACACATGCAAAAGTGATAAGACTTAAGATTGGTATGTTTGCCAAAAGTAACTGTTGCTGGAATTTAAAGATGATGCTGGAAATGGATATTATAAAAATATATTATTTTTATAAGTTATATAAAGTAACATTTGATTTTCAGAGATTATAGAAGATTATTTTTTTTATAGAATTTCTTATACGTTTTGTCTGCCAAATAATAATTATTTTTTAAATAACTTGGTTTTTTTAAAAAATAAGCATAATTTCTACATAATCTCATATGTCAGACATGCCACGTATATATATGATGGTTGACTTGTTCAATTTTATGCTTTTGTTTATAAGGCATGCGACCAAAATACCTGAAAGCCAATTTCCTGTTCAGGCCTTTATTTTTCTTTTCTTAACTTGGCGATTTGTTGTTTTTGTTTTAGTTCCGTTTCATCACTAAATCGCGTGAAGTCTATAACTTTCAAGTGACTGATGCGTCGCTAGTTTACCATCAGTTTCTCGTGACAAAAAACCAAACGGTATATAGAACAATCGTAACTGAGATATGCTTATTTTTATTACTTGGTAGTTTGAATTTAAAGTTATCGGATGACAACAAATGATTTGTATAATTTAACAACCAGACTTTAGAAAGACAAAATCAGCAAATTTAACATAGATTTTTAGTTTCATTGTCACTTTCATAAAGACATCTTTCAATTTCGTTATCATCTAATTATCTTAATTAGTTATTTTAGTCGATCACATAGCTTAAACTAAAAGCATCTTTCGTACTTTTGTCATTTTCTAAATATTTAACTACCAACTCTTTATTTAGTTAATGTGTACGACTATTCGTCTAATTAACTAATTAACAAGTAGTCCTACTTGTGACGTTACAACATATACAAAAACCTTTATAATCGTGTTTATTTGGTTAATCTTTTCCAATTACGTGTGATTAAGCTTAAACCATCATAATATAATTGTAGTTATTCATTGGATCACTTCACATGAAAAAGACGTTTTAGTTTTCTAAATTAAGATGCACATGAGAGAGTAGCAAGTTGTTCTTATCATAGTGTTATTTGAATTAAAATTTTAATATGTTCATCTTAAATTAATGAAATACAATATGTACAAGTAGTGGGATGGAGAATGGGTCGTAAAAGTGGTGTGTGCGTGCATATGTAGTACGGTAAGAATTTAAGCCTCGTTTTTTTTTTTTTTTTGGTGCAACGGTGAAAAATATATTATCTCAAGAAAACAAGATACATGAAAAGCATCCAAATCATTGCTAGAGACATACCACAGCAACTGACTTTGGAGCTACAACAAACAAACCAAAGACTACATACAATACAACCAGACAACATACAATCCGAAGAACTCAAACAACCAGCACTATACTTATGACAGCAGAGACAAGACCTCCAATTCACTACTAAATTCATTAAAGAAGATCCAGAACAAACAGAAACTTCTATCTCAAATGGGGCTTCCAGTTTTCCACTTTACTTCCCACTTTTTCTTGTAGTACTGAAGCTGATTTGCACATTCAAACCATAGTTTTGATTCTTCAACATTAGGAATCCTTTTATCCTCTACAAGCTTATCAAGGAATTTAAGCCTCGTTTAGAAGTTGTGCTCGATCATATTTGGCAGGTCAAAACCCGAATCATGATGATTTTTCTTTTCAATTTGGCAATTTGCAGGGCTTTGATCTAGTCCACTTATTCTACGTCAACCCTGCATTCTTCCCTTTTCTTTTCTTTAACGTCTTGAATATCTATTTATCGCTAAATGATGATGAATTGATGATGAATTATCTAAGAGCTAGGGAGTTTTCAGTTTGAATCAGCACTATTGTCATTAGAATGATGAAGGTTGTTAGGACTAGTTATCAATTAGTCGCATCACAGCTCTCACGACAATCTTCTGTTGGTACCTCGTCTTTCTTGTACACACTTTTGTGCCGGCCTTGAAATAAAATCGTGGATTCGATATATATAAAAAAAACGTTGTACATGACTGGTCGATCTGCAGAGTTTTGTGGGCTACCAAAAACGGGACTACATCACTTACGCGAATATGGAAAGTATGCTTAGTTTATTGCTTTTGGTCTGCACATTTTCGTGTTATAGCTTGCAAATAACAAGTATGTTACAACTTGTTGATGATATACGTTACAAAAAAATGTACTTGTTTAAGGCGACTCAATTTGTAGTACATATAAGAAATTAAAAAGAACTTTGAAGAAGTAAAACAAAAAATCTCAAGGATTTATAAAGTTGTCATTTTCAGGAATAAAATATGCATTTTAATGAGTAGTAAATTAAAATCCATTTTTATATATTTGTAGTCAATTAAGTGATAACGGTGGTGAGAGTTTGAAAGTTGGAAAAGCTTATCGTTATTGACTTCTTATAGCTGCTTCGTAAAATCTGGAAGCATGTCATTTTTTGTCGACTTAGTTTTCCATCGTAATCTATAAAAAGTCTACAAAACAAGCTCATTCGATTGTCATTTGTTTGACAATAATGTTGTTGTATATCCTTTTGTTCCCATAAATAACAATATATATATAGGGTAAATGGCACAAAAAGGTATCAAAGTTAGGGTCCATTTCCAATTAAGGTATTCTATTTTTTTTCTTGCATAAAAAGGTACCCAACTAAATTTTTTGGCGGATTTGGGTTTTTTACTAACGTCCGTTAACTCCCTTCGTTAGTATATTACATATTTGGTCCCTGATTTTGTAGAGTCTTTTTATACATCATCCTTCCTCCTCCACCGTCCACCACCACCCTCCTCCTCCACCAACACCGTCCGCCACCATCACCCGCCAACACCACCACCGTCCACCACCACTACCACCCGCCACCACCAGAAAACTCACAAACCCCGTAATAACCCAAACCCATTTCCAATTCCGTACAATCACCCAATCCAAACCCAAACCCAAACTCAAACCCAAGTCCAAAACCTCATTTCGTGAACTCAAATCCCATCTCAAATCCAATGGGAACTGGAGGAATGTGGGTCAGGATTGCTATGTTGTATTCCCAAGGTGGTATGGTTGATAATGCACTTAAGGTGTTTGATGAAATGCTTGAACGAAAACCATGGGATTTTGGCTGATTCTATAGTCAGTTCTGAAATGGATTAACTTGTTTTGACCAATTTCATCATAATAATACATCATTTGTTGGATATTTTAGTGTAATTGGATTAACTTGTTTTGACCAATTTCATCATAAGGGACGGGGGTCCGGGGGCAGCGCCCCTGGTAGCAGGGTCCAAGGGGCGGCAGCCCCTGGCAGGGTCCAAGGGGCAGAGCCACTAAGTTGCTATGTCAAAAATTCCTCAGAAAAGCAATTTTCGGAATCTGTTGAGGTTGTGAATCTGCTGAAGTTTTGATTCTGAAGTTGTGATGCTGAGGTTGGGAAAACCTACAAACATCTAACTAAAATATATGTTTTGCCCATAAACATGCCCATGCTTACCTTGGACATTACTTCAGCAGAAGCACGGCTTCACTTCAGCAGCAACACTGCTTCGCTACTTCAGCAGGAACTCTGCTTCGTTACTTCAGCAGTCAAAATGTCCCAAAAAGTAGTTTTTGTCAGTTTTAGCATAGCTTTTTAAGTCATTTTAAGTTCTTATAAAAATTTAAAAAAAATAAAAATAGCAATTTCACTAGCTTATTTAACTTTTGTCAATAGGAAAAAAAATCAAAAAAATCTTTTGGTAGGGCTGCTAGTGGTGCAAAGTTGCTGGGTTGAAGCAATGGAACCACATTCTGTCAGTTCTTACACAGTTGTTTGAGTCATTTGAATTTGGATTTAATTCTGGTTTTTAGCTTCTGGAACTTAAAGGTGTAGTTTGTTAGCCAAGTCTGTTAAAATCAAGTAGGTGTGCACTCCGCACCTCCAAACCTAAATGATGTTTTCGTTCAAGCATTTCATCAAACACCTTAAGTGCATTATCAACCATACCACCTTGGGAATACAACATAGCAATCCTGACCCACATTCCTTCAGTTCCCATTGGATTTGAGATGGGATTTGAGTTCACGAAATGAGGTTTTGGACTTGGGTTTGGGTTTGGGTTTGGGTTTGGATTGGGTGATTGTACGGAATTGGAAATGGGTTTGGGTTATTACGGGGTTTGTGAGTTTTCTGGTGGTGGCGGGTGGTAGTGGTGGTGGACGGTGGTGGTGTTGGCGGGTGATGGTGGCGGACGGTGTTGGTGGAGGAGGAGGGTGGTGGTGGACGGTGGAGGAGGAGGGATGATGTATAAAAAGACTTTACAAAATCAGGGACCAAATATGTAATATACTAACGAAGGGAGTTAACGGACGTTAGTAAAAAACCCAAATCCGCCAAAAAATTTAGTTGGGTACCTTTTTATGCAAGAAAAAAAGTAGAATACCTTAATTGGAAATGGACCCTAACTTTGATACCTTTTTGTGCCATTTGCCCTATATATATATATATATATATATTTTGGATTTGCATGTTATTATTAGTATGCTGCCTAAATAAAGGAACAAGAAAGAAGATGTTCAAGATATAAAGAATCACAAAGAAATCACGATCGATTATTATACCTGGTTTTGTGATAAAAATAATTTTGAGCGTAACTTGACATGGACGTAATTGATAACCAAAACCGACCAACCGACCTTAATAAGTTGCACCTAAAATTCCAAATTGCAATTTCGGTTGGTTAGCTTATTCTAAAAGCAATAGAATAAGTTCTCATTTGAAATAATATAGCTACAAGCCCACAAAGATTCTTATTTTGTGAGAGAATTGGTGTCTAGCATCTTATGTTTTGTAAAGTTTTTGAATTGTACATTTTGTAACCAAATAAAGGCTCGAGTCTACCCTAGTGCTATAGTACCATTCTACAACACCTCACATAAATTAGGCTAAGAGTAATCGTGATAACCGAGAACACCACTGACACATCTGTTTTCTCTCTTCACAGTAACTTTATGACAAACTTAGTGTAATAAGAAAACCGATGACGCCACTAAAAATATAACCCGTAAAATTCAATTAAATAAACAACCACATACAAACATGCTCACACAAGTCGGTCAAAAACTCGATAGATTCATCCCTTTTCTTGATCTAGAACACGTCCCATGTTAGGAGGTGTAGTGGTGCCGACGTGTCCTTATCCTTGGCCGACCAAGAGTTTGATTGACCATTTCACTTGATCTTATACTTCTCTAGCCACAAAACAAGTGTTCACATTTCTAAATTTCTAAATTGTGTTATCTTATGATAAGTGTTAACTTCACCATCTAAGCAATCACAAAAGTTTTAAAAATGCCTTCTAAATGCCATTTTTTATCAATATTTGCGCATTTTTAAAATAAAAACACATATTGAGACGTAGGAAGTAATATCATTGTCCTAATATATGTTACTCCTTAGAGCAGCTTTCAAAATGTATATCACTATGCATGGTTAGCGAAACCAACATATTAGTTATCAAAATAGGTTATCCTATAAGACCGATGAGAATAAAAACTAAAATAAAAAAATAATAAAAATTTACAGTCATACATTTTAAATAAGACCGAAATTTCTAAAAATATATACGTCTATTTTTGTAGGTGCATTTAAAATGTGTGATTGTAATTTCTTTTCATAATTTTCATTTTAATTTTTCTTCTTATTTAATAATAATTGATCTTAGTATTCCAAAATTTTATATGACCTGCATATCCTTTGACATCATGTCTTAGCTTATCTTTCGGTGACATACAATGCAAATTTCTTGTTTTACATGTCGAAATTTCATACTCAAGTCAACAACAAGTTGATATATTTAAAGTTTCTATGAAACCGTGTCCATGAATTATAAGTCTTTAAATCCAAATAGCCCATTACCTTTGGTAGGAAGTAATCAATTTACAAAGAATTATAAATTTCAAACACTTGGTTATTTTAGGCAAATTTCAGAGAAATTTCGATACGGATAAGAACGAGGATATCATATCAATTCGCTTCCAAGTCTTTTTTGCAATTTATATACGTAAACAAAATAATCTAAAAATAGAAAAATCTTTTTAGTGTTTTATGAAATTCGTTATACGTAATTTATCTATTGCCGGACGGTTGACTTTAATCAAATCGGTTTTAGATAGTTTGCCCACTTATTATTTTTCCCTTTTCAAGGCGCCTATGAAGGTTATCAATACTTTGGAAGGATCAATGAGACGGTTTCTTTGGAGTGGGTCGGATGAAGTTAAAAAGATAAGTTGGATAGCGTGGGACACTGTTACAAAAGAAATAGGAGATGGAGGTTTGGGAATAGCTAAATTAGAGTTGAATAATAATGCGTTGATAGGTAAATGGTTATGGAGGTTTCTTAATGAACAACAGGCGATGTGGCGAAGAGTGATTGTTTCTATTCACGGTTCAAGTCGTAGTTGGGGAGTGGCGCCGGTTTATAATACTACCTCCGTCCCAAAATTATAGTCTCATATTGACTTTTTCGGTCTTTCTTTTTCAACTTTGACCATAAATATTTTTATTTGTGTTATACAATAGTTGATGAAAAATATATCGATGAGAATACATTCAAAAACCCAATCCATTCATATAATTTTCATCAAGTATTATATAACACAAACAAAAATATTTAAGGTCAAAGTTGTAAAGGAAAGACCGAAAAAGTCAATAGGGGACTATAATTTTGGGACGGAGGGAGTACAATTTTGGGGGTGTGGAAGAATTGTGTTACTTTTTGGAACAAATATAAGGTTCAGGGTGTTGGGATTAATAGGATGATTAGGGGGAAAGTTGGAAACGGGGGGCAGATTCGTTTCTGGTTAGATACGTGGTTGGGGTCGGAACCGCTAAAGGATACATTTCCGAGTTTGTTCACTCTTGAAAAGAACAAACGGATTGTTGTTTCTGGTCGTCTAAAGTTCGTGGGGAATGTCCGGATTCTTTGTTGGGATTGGAGTCGTGCTCCGTTTACTTCAGAAGAGATGGATTGTAAACATAATTTGGAGGAGTTATTGCAAGAGGTTCAAATGGGAGATAGACAAGATGGGTGGGTTTGGTGTGATGGAAGGGCCGATGGTTTCACAGTGGCTTCGGTTAAGAATTGGATGCGAGGGCCGCCGTCTAGTGTTGGAAGGTTTGGCTTTAGGTGGAGTAAGTGGGTTCCTAATAAGTGTAACATATTCATGTGGCGTGCTTATTTAGATCGTCTTCCCACTAAGATGGCATTGTTGAGAAGAAACATTACGGTGGATAATCAATCATGCGCTTGGTGTGAGAGTAATGATGAAACAATTGAACATATTCTTACAGGTTGTGGTATTTCAGCGGGTTTATGGAATGTGTTATCTAGATGGTGCAGGATACCAGGGATGTTCGTTTTTCACGTCCAAGACTTGGTGGAAATGCACGAGCATTGTGGGGCGTCCGGAAATAAGAAGATAGTCCTACATGGGATTATAATAATTGCGTGTTGGAGGATGTGGAGAGCAAGGAATGAAAAAGTTTTTTCGAATAAGGATCCTAACGTCGTGGAGATGGTAGCGGATATCAAGACCTTGGGATTTTTGTGGTATAAACATAGGTTTAAACAAGGGGTAGTGGATTGGGATAGATGGTGTACGTTTGATTTGATGTAATTCTTGTGTTTTTCGGTTTGCTATTTCCACCTTGGTGATAGCTTGCCTTTTGTTGGTGGTTTAATGAAAGTCAATTTTCAAAAAAAAAAAGTAAATATTCATTATCTTAAATACTGATCTACATTTCTCCATTAAACTTTCACAATAAGTTCTGCCTCTCTATTGTGATATTTTTGTTAGATAGTTTCAAAATTCGAGGAGGTTCATTAATATTACAAAAGTCAACTACAAGATAGTCTTATCTTTTGTGACACTTGTTAGATATGATACAACCAAGGTTATAAATAGTGTTAGGCGTGGAATGACGGCATGACCAAGCCTCAAAAAGTATGAAAATATTTATATATTTATATTATAACTCATAAATATCGAGTTTACAAAAACATGTGCCATAAGACGGCGTGGCGGCATGACCAAGCCTCACGCCTTTGCGAGCCTTTTAGAACATTGGATACAACAGATATTTTGGATGTAAACAAGCTATGCACATGTAGTATATTCAAAGTTTTGAACACTCTTTGTGAGTGGGCTTATGCAAAAAAAGGCTAATTAATTGAGTCTTAGTTGTAGAAGTGTGGTAATTAAGCCATCCTCAGGTAAGTTGCAAGCTTTACTAAGAAGCAACACCAAAAAAGGCTTCTCAAAAGTAGTTTAAATGAGCTTATCAACATAAGTTAACTGAATTGGACATGTTGAGCACGTCTCTTCATTAGTTACTACTGATTATTAAATTAAATTCTACACGTATAATATAACAAGTTTTCTAGCAAGCAATAAGTAATTTCTATCACATCATGGACTTCATGCAGAGAAAAATAAAAGAAAATGTTATTATGAATACTACATCATATTTACAACTTCTCAACTAAAAAACTACAAGTAGTAGAAAATTCAAAGAAATTAACAAATTAAGTTCATTTTTTTTTATAAACTAGCAAAAATTTTAAGGAAAAAAAAAAAAAAAAAAAAAAGGTCTCATTTACTTTCGGATCACAAACTCTTCACCAGTTTTCCTATCGACCCGTCGGATCCATCTGCTCTTCTTGACTTTATTATCCGAACCCGACCCGTTTTCGCCAGCTGCGACGTGAGCAATATCTAAACCTTTACCCACCGGCAAGAAAACCGACCTCACAATCCTTCTTGACAAGCCGTCAAACAAGTTCCTTAACCTTAAATCCGACATAGCATTCTTACAAACTAGAACAGCCCCACGTTGTCCGAATTTCGCCTCCTTAATAATCCGAGAATAATTGTTTTTCCTTGAATCCACCACCAAGAAATCTATCATCATACCTAGAGACACGAAACCAGAACACAAAATGACCAGGTGCATTTAAAATAAATCTAACAAAATTGACATTACGGCATACTAACTACTAATTGGGGTGTTTGTTTTGGCTTATACAATCGACTCTCATAAGCTTTTTTTTTTTTTTCTTATTTTGAGAGTTTTATATAAATTCATTATGACATAATGAACTTATTTAAGCCGAAAAGTTTCAAAATAAAAGGAAAAAAATTGAGGTTATGAAACATAAACCTAAAATCAAATAAGCAGTAAGCTGGCTATATAAGACGAAACAAACACCCCCTAATTCCTAGAATCCACAACCAAGAAATCTATCATCATAACTAGAGACAGAAAACCAGAACACAAAATGACCAGGTGCATTTAAACAAAACCGATTTTTTTAAACAAAATTAACGCTACGTCATAAAAGTTCATACCTTTGACAGATTCTTCGGGTTCTCCTATGATGACTTCTGCCTTCATTCCTGCTTTTTGCATGGCGGCTGTGTACTCGTTTTTAGAATCTTGGTCGGGTACTATGCACACGTGTCGCCCACACGTGTGTGTGCATGCTACTGCTAGACCAATGCTCGTTGTTGTTACACCACCTCTTGACCATGTTTCGACTATCAGCTTCGCGTTCCAACCAGCCGCCATGGCTGATATTAGCTCCGCTACGCTTGATCCTTCGAATAACTCGCACTGTATATACAAAAAAAATATATATAATAAAATCAATAACTATGTTACAAAAATATGTATCATGCAAACTTAGAGATGTATATGGACCTAATAGTATGCCTAAAAAGAGGCATAAACTGTGGTGTCATCATCTGATCGGTGACATTAGAAGTGAGTCTTCTGATGTCAGATGTCACCAACCGGAGGATGACATCTCAGTTTAGGCCGCTTTATCATTTCTATTATATATAATAGAGTGCTTACGGATTTAACTGTGTCCATAAAAGCTTTGGCTGCAATTTCAGGTGACCAAACAAGCTTCATGTTTTTTTTTTTTTTTTTATTCTTTCTTGTATGTGTGTGTGTGTATTTTCAGGGTTTTGTTTTCTTTGACATATGGGAAATTGATGGGTTGTTAGGGTATTTATATTTCACATTTGTTATGTGATGACAGATGGAAATAGTTAAGATATTTAAAATATCTACAGTAGGGACATTAAATAAGGACCTTTAAAATAGGATATGTGTTGGAAAATTGAATGGGAAAACTTGCAATAGAAGAAGGTAGTAAAGACTGATTTGTATTTGAGATGTTTTTTTGTTTTTGTCTAATTAATAAACGAATATTTTTTAAATGTTTATTAAAAATACATGAATGTTCACATTTATTGTACTTTAGGAAGTGTTTGAAGTGCACAAAAATTACAAATGTTTAAGTCCTACTATTGGAACCCTCCTTATGATGTCAAATCATAGGGAATATTTCTTTTGTCCCCCCTTTTTTTCAGTATAACACAGTTTTTTGTCAGTTTCTGTTCCGTATTTCTGACAGTTTTAAGCGTTTGGCTTATTAAACTTTATATTTACAGTTCCGCATTTTCAGGTTTATAGCTTTTTGATATAAACAAAATTATAAAAATAAAAAAAATAATAAAAAAAATAAAAAAAAAACAAAAAAATTAGGGGGAGTCCTAATAAAAAACTAGGGGGTCCTAATAACTCAACCCATGTTTAAATATGCGTAAGACATGACATATACATATTTTAAAGCTGTCAATAGTATTTTTCCTTTGTGAAATGATTCGTACACTCAATATTTTGATTGGGACACTCCAACTTATGCATTAACCGGTTGTACTGTTTATATATTCAGCTTTAACTACTTGTACATATGAGTGTGCAAATCAAATCTCAATGTGTACAAATCATCACCCTTACCCTTTATACTCATCATTTTGTTTTTAATTAGGTGCGATATTAAGAGTATATATGTCATAATAATATCCAAGCTTATAATAATAAGAACGGCAGGTGCTCCGGAGCCATATGCCAAGTGTTATATTAGCAAAAAATGTTATTATATCAACATTTTTTCTATAACTCATACTCCTCCGTCTCATATTAATTGTCTTTTTTGTTTTATATAGTTTTTTTTTTCAACTTTGATTTTAAATATTTTTGTTTGTGTTATATAATATTTGATACAAAATATATGAATGTATTGTGTTTTAAATGTGATTTTATCGGTATAATTTTCATCAAATATTATATAACACAAACAAAATAATTTAAGTTCAAAGTTTAAAAAGAAATAAAAAAAAAATCAAACTGGACAATTAATATGAGACGAATGTAGTAACTTATAACTTACTTGAAAAAATTGCCTTCCTCCCTCACTTAAGTTATAGGACACCATTGGTTCTCACATTTTTAAATTGTTTATTTATATATTTAAATAAAACAGCAAATTTATATATACACACTGCACATAAAAACAAAACGCATACACATTAACACAAGACACATAAACACACAAAAAATCAATAAAAAAAAAAGTACATAAAAAGCGAGCCGGTGAAGACGGTGCGAGTACCCATGGCTCGAGGGGCGGTATAAGAGTGACTTTATAGGACACCAATCAACCCTATAACCCCTATACCAAGTGATGTAACAATAATACTAGCAGCCCTAGTCCATCTGTAAATAATTTTATTAAAAATTCTCAAAGTGAGAACTATTAAATTACTATACTAATTTACTCGTATTTTTGTTCCTTCCAATATTTAATTTTACATCTATATACTTTCTTTTAATAACTATTTATAAATTAAAAGATTGATTCGATATAAATAACGTACATCTATTTTATACACGAAACACTTAATCATAATTTCATAGTTATAATTATCCGTCGTTTTAAATTTTCGACGCTATGAACTATTCGTCTAGTTTAAATTATCACGACAGGATATCTAAAATCGTCTATTTGGACATATATGTTCGTTTGTTTTCTCACAAAATGAGATAATTCCCAATATAGCATAAATAAATATAAATACATACATTAAGATAAAAAGTCAAATCATCCGATTAATATTCAATTACTTTTGTTGTCCTTTTCTTCTTGAATGCAACATAAACATTCAAAAGCCAGAGAGGAACCACTAATTAATAGGGAGGTGATACTCACAGCACACATTTTAATTCATGTATCATTAGTTGTGCATTACAGTATTGTACTGTACAATACTGTAATGCACAAATAATGGTGCATTAATAAAAAAATGTGGTGTGAGTATCAATTCCTCTAATTAAAATTGTAAGCATCTTTTAAATAGGGATGTATTATTCTTACCCTCCCTACTTGGGAGGGTTTGTACTTTTGATGCTCTTTGTCCCTCATTTATTTCAGTACAACACAGATTTTTGTTAGTTTCTGTTCTGTATTTCTGACAGTTTTAAGCATTTGACTTATTAAACTTTATATTTCTTGTTATGCATTTTCAAGTTTATAGTTTTTTGATATAAACAAAATTATAAAAATAAAAATAAAATAAAAAATGCAAAAAATTATGAGGGGTGGGAATATAAGATATAGGAGTAGGAATATCTTGTCCCTTTAAATAAGAGTTAATTGAATATCTTGTCCCTCTAGTGTACTTTTAAAGTTTTAGGGACCAAATCTGCAATTTGACCATACCACAAGGACCAAAAATGCAATTAACTCCTTTAAATAATAAATGACATGTTTGTTTTATAGCAAGTATTTTGAAGCAACTATTAAGGGACAAGATATTCACACGGCACCCCCTTAGTTTTTATATTCTCACCCCTCTGTTTTTTTTTGCATTTTTTTTTTTACTTTTTTTATTTTTTTTATTTTTATAATTTTGTTTATATCAAAAAACTATAAACCTGAAAATGCAGAACATGAAATATAAAGTTTAATAAGTCAAACGCTTAAAACTGTCAGAAATACGGAACAGAAACTGACAAAAAAATGTGTTATACTGAAACAAATGAGGGACAAAGAGAATAAAAAGTACAAACCCTCCCTAGTAGGGAGGGTGGGAATAATACATCCCAACTATTAATTAGCGGTCAGTGTTTTGTTTAAAATAAAATATTATTTTTAATAGCATTTACGAGCAACTAGTGTTTTTATTCATTAATTATGAATATACAATTATATTATCGAACTATTTATCAAAACAAATAGTTACTGCTTCTTACTACTGCTTACTGCTACTATTTTTCGTTACTGCTTCTAGTTACAGCTATCTTCATCAAACATGATGATCCCAAACACGATCGGTTAGGAAGATTTATGAGTTATCATGAACCATATATGGCTGACTTTGATATATATCCCTATGATCAATCTACCCTGTTTGACTTTGTGGTTGCAACTAAATTTGTTTAGACTATCACTAAGTTTAAAAATTATACTTATATTGATAAAATAACTACAACTTGATGTTTACTTAGGTGTAAATGTTTGTTTAATATCACGTGGTAATTAAATATGTATTAGCATCGCATAGTTTATTATTTTCATCATCCATCATAAACTTTGTAGACAAAATATACCGATTATTTTACGTAGTCGCTATATTACATCTATTATTTCAAATTCTACAAATAATCATCCATTTACCTCAAAACCATGTGCCCAAAGCAAATTTGACGATTCTTTTTGGACGTATAATCTACGTGAAACAACATTGACCAACGATTTATTGCGAGAAGACATATTTATTACAGAGCATTTAATATTTTACAAAAAAAAAGTGTAGATTGACGGTAACACCCTGACCACGAGTGCCTTTTAATATTTTTGAAAGATCTTAAAATCTTAGTAGTAGACGATTATGTTAATGGCTCGAAGCCGTCTATAAATTTAAGGTTTGTCAAGGTTTCATCTCATATTACATCTATATAGTGCCTCAATAATAGATCATAATCTGACGGAGAATTCTATAATCTAACCACATAATATATAAAGAGGAATCATAACGGACCCTAAGCCAGCACACAAGCTTGAGCCATTAACACAACAACGTCTAATAATTGGTTTTTCGTTAACATCGTTGTTTTATAAACCATCGCTAATAACAAATACATCCTTGAATGTTGGCTCGAACCTACAAAACGTTCATTTATATATTCTTGGCGTGTTTTAAAAATAAACAAAATTAAAATGACCGGGAAATGTAGTCTGAAAGGATTATAATTAGTTAACAACTAGAGGATACTTTTATACTATGTGTTTATTGCACTAAACCAAATAAAAATTTTGACTTAGGACAAGGCCCTGAGCATCGGGTCAAAACTGATCCGAGATGATAAAAAACGAACAGAATCAAAAATTGATTTTTGTGGAAGATATGAACTGAGAACCAAACCGAAGTTACTTGGTTCAGTTTGGCTTTGTATCGTTTCGTTTTGTACAGTTTAGGTATGTTTTTCTCGTTTTTGGCTCAAAACGAACTAATCCAAGCCGGACTGAAACCAAAACCGAACCGAATATGATCGGACCGGTTCGGCTCGATTTTTCGGTTCAATTTGTTTTTCTGTATGTTTTGACTTAACATAGCCCGGTTAAACTAATCTCTCGTAACAGATGATTATCTTTTTCTTGCATGTCACGTTACTTGTAACCGGTACAATGAATCCTTAGTTAAGTCGATCATAACGTTAACTAATCATTTTATTGAATGTGTGGTCTCGTTGTACATTGTTAGAAAACCAGGAGGAATATGTCCACAGATTTGATTGAATATATACGCGTAGTAGGGTCATTCAATTCAAAGTCATTTTGTGGAGTCCTTAGGAAGTAATGGATTTTTCATAAGGGAATTGATACCTACACCACATCTTTTGATGCATGTATCACAATTTGTGCATTATAATTTGTATCGTACAATACTGTAATGCACAAATTGTGATGCATGCATAAAAAAATGTGGTGTGAGTATCACCTCCCTTTTCATAATGACGTACTAAAGATGTCTTACGTAAGAGCTAGCGCATGCATGTTTATATATACTTTTCACATAATGCACCTAAACAAAATCAAATCAAATTGATTAGTTTCAGACCTGTGTCTGCAACAAGATAAGTTAACCTTTTTTAATCAGTAAGGGGATTGATTCACTCATTCACACATCATTAATTTATTATAAAAACACCATTTTGTACAAGTTTTATAGCACATCATACAATACCGTAATACACAGATTGTGGGAAAGTATAAAAAATTGTGGTCTGCGTATCATGAGTCAATCAGTAACTATACATATTTATCTATATCTATACTACTTTATAATGCATTTAGGCTTTCTAAAATTAGAAGGCTTAAAAATTCAGACTTTTTTACTTGCTTATTATGGAAAGAATTAAAAAAAATAGGATAAGGAGCTTCAATCATTAAGTGACATGTGTCACTTCTCTAACTAAAAAATAACAAAAAAGGAGGAGCTCTAACAAACTAAAATAAAGAGCTCCAATAATGGGGTGACACATGTCACTTCCTAACTAATTAATCACCTTTATTTTTAAATTTAAATATCTTTTAATCCGTTTAATTTTTTTATGATTTAATTTCACCATATTTTTAAAATTTTGTGCTATTTAATTCAACATCCATTTTGATATATTTTTATGAGTTTTCTTTAGTAGTCGGGAAGAAGCGGAGTTGAAAAGAGAGAAACTTACTTGAATTAGACGTAAAAATGAAAAACATTTGTTCGCTACAAAATAGTCATCGGGTACCCGCCGCCGCATTGCGCGGGTACCCTTATAGTAGTAAATGATAAGAACTAAACATAAGTTAATTGGATAATAACCACAAATGTCAAAAACCAAAGAAGCCATAAGACAGAATTTTCAAACTTCAAACAAAGGCGTCCGGAAAGCCCTAAAATTGGAACACGAACTAATTGATCTCTCGCATATGAAAAGTATTCGAAATGGATTACAGGTAAAGCTTTAGTAATGGTAAACAAAAAAAAGTATGCGTCATATTTTGTTGGATGAATTTCATATCTTTGATACTTTACTTTTATATCAGGGACGGAGCCAGGACGAAATATGACCGGGTGCACAAAATCTTTTGAACCGTAATACCTGAAACACATTTCGAAAGACCGGGTGTATTTCAGATGCATTTAGGAAAAACCGGTGTTTTTTTCAAAAATTAACACTATATCGAAAAAATCCATAGGGTTTCCGGACACCCGCGGGAACCCCTAGCTCCGTCCCTGTTTTATATATATACCTAAAGTACAACCGTTAATATCTATGCATGTTCCAAATGTGCTATACAAGCGTACATGCTTTGTAAAAAGGAAAATTAACATATAGTTATAATCATAGTCAAGGTTTTGTATAACTACACTCCTTTTGCCAACCAAAAGCGAAAATGAAAGAATATATTCATTTAACAGTTAATATGTGCCACTAGTCTAAACGAATAAAACATAAATGACAATTGATGTAACTCTAACAGTAGAATTTTAGAAAGCAAAAGCAATAATGAGGAATTTGTTGAATGAATGTTTCTAGATTTATGTGTTAGACTGTCAAAATTAAAATTCTTTGTTTCCAGAAGACTGGTCACATATTGACGAGTATGATTTGGTTTTGAACTTTAATCAAAGAATCACAACTATGTATACACGATTTTTGTAACAAAAAAAATGATGGACTT
The DNA here is from genome assembly GCA_019973895.1 of Chrysanthemum seticuspe. Lineage (NCBI taxonomy): Eukaryota > Viridiplantae > Streptophyta > Magnoliopsida > Asterales > Asteraceae > Chrysanthemum > Chrysanthemum seticuspe. The sequence continues at coordinate 250,373,478 of BPTQ01000003.1, read as the reverse complement.
TTAATATTTTTTTTTTTCTTTTTTCTAATAGAAGACACATATTACCTTTTTAGCTAAGACAATGATACGAGTACGTATAAGTCTATAACTTTATCTTAGTTGTAACAAGCAACCTTGTATATTATAGTTCGTAGACATTTATTTACGAAAAGCCCAAAAAGCAAAAATACTTAATCGTATCAGTTACAAGATCGAGCTACTGTCACATCGGTTTTCTCTCTCCACAACAACTTTATAAAATGTAATAAGGTGATCGATGACACCACCAAAAACATATCTCACAAAAATCAACTAAATAAACACTTGCACACACAAACATGCTCACACAAGTTGGTCGAAAATTTGACCGATTCGTCCCTTTTCATAGTCTAGAACGCGTCTCATGTGAGGAGGTGTAGTGGTGCCGACATGTCCTTTTTTTTGTCGACTGAGTGTTAGACCGACCCTTACACTTGGTCTAAGAGCTCTCCGATATGCAAGTGTTGTCATGATTATGTTGAAGGTCACAACACATTATTTTTGGAGTCATTCTCAATGTTTGGGGATCGTATCGTCCTAGTGATATATGTTGCTTTAGTATGTGTATGTGTGTCTTTAGTTGTCAATGTTACGATTACTAGTAAGCTGCTATTCAGTGTTACTCGCTTTTATGCTAACGTGAAGTGGATAACACTAATTTCGGTATCGCCGTTATAACTAACTATGAATGCATTTTAGGTGTTATGATAAGAGTAAATGACAAAAAAAAAATCTCATTTTCTTATGAAACAAGAAATTAAAAGCAAATAAGAAAAACAATGGGGCTAATAACTTTTTAAAGCACTATATTTGTCAAGAATGTCAGTTCTGCGTAGCGAACTAAAAAAAATAATTTTTTTAGACATTAAAGTTGACATTTTTGTCTTTCTTTAAGTATTATGACCATATTATGACTATTTTACCCTTCGAAAAATATTTCAAAAAAAAAAAGAAATTCGAAAAAAAAATTCAGAAATTTAAAAAAAAAAGTATTTCGGAAAAAAAAAATTAATTTTGGAAAAAAAAATTCAAAAAAAAAAGTATTTTGAAAAAAATTTAGAAATGGTAAAATGATCATAATACTTAAAGAAAGACAAAAATGTCAACTTTAAAGTTTAAAAGAGTTATTTTTTTTAGTTCGCTACGCAGAACTGCTATTTTTGACAAGTATGGTGCTTTAAAAAGTTATTAACCCAAAAACAATGTAGTAGCGAATTTAGTTGATAGAAAGAAAAATGTAAAGCCCAAACTTTGACATTATTAATTTAGGCTAACGATTTGAAAATACCTTTAACTTGTTAATTTTTGTGCTTCCGTTTATTTTATTACTTTTTTTCTATTAAAACACAGAGCTCTCAAATTTCGACTTTTATGTGTATTTTGTGCATGAAAAAGACTACTTTACCTTTCAAAAAATGAAAAATGTAAGCGTGAAATGATCACAAAATACAAAAAAAAATATAAATAAATAAATAAATCAAAATTTAAGAGCCTTATATTTTTATAACGAAACAAATGAGTACATGAAAACCAAAAAATTAACGAGGTAAATGTATTTTCAAAGAGGTAGATTATACAAACCATTTTTTTTAAAAGGCACCCCTGTTTTTTTTTAATCTCATAGGTTGAAAGGTGTATGTATGTGTGGGTGATTTTTTTATTTATTTACATTATATACAAATATTTTTAAAATCACTCCCTCTTTTTACTAAATTTTTTTCTTTATATTTTTGACACTTAAGCTTTTATGTTTAGTTTTTTTTTTCTTGACTATATATAAGAACTTTTTTTTTTTTTTTTTTTTTTCTTAACTATTGTCAAATCCGGAATATCTGGGGCTTTTTAGTAAATATTTTAAAATAATAATAATAATAAATAAATATTACTTAATAAGGGAAGTTGAGTTTTTTTTAAATGCAAAAGTCTCAATTGGGGTTTTGTTTTATTAGAGTATAAGGTATTGGGTGCTATTGGTGTGCCAACCTTACCGGCTAACATGTCAAACTTGTGCCAAATGCATCCTTTTGTGTTTTGAGCCAATGTGTTGGCTTACACCAAATGCATTTTTTTTAGCTATGCTACACCCACACAAGTTTTACACAAAAAAATCCACAAAAATGATGTTGCATGCCTTTTAGCCACTCAATGCTTTCACTTGACCAACTAATGCTCCAACATGAGTGGCCAAGAGGCATGCCACATCATTTTGTGGATTTTTTTTGTAAAACATTTGTGGTTGTAGCAAAATTCTTTTTTTTTTTTTTTTTTTTTTTTTTTTTGGTTTTTTTTTGGTTTTTTTTGCATGTTTTTTGTTTTTTTGTTTTGTATTGTGAGTGAGTGGTATATTTGGTGGAGTGTTTTGCGAGATTTACAAATGATGTTAATAATATGTTATAAAAGAGGGTTGTTTGAGTTATTAGTATGTTATTAAGAGATGTATGATGTGACATTAAAATAACATAGAAATATAGGTACCCACATCCGCAATTGACCCAGGTTCAAGTCTCATCCTTGGCATTTGCTTCATATAGGTACCACCTCCGCAAAACCTATGGGCACAATGGAGAGACTTTGTGGAATAAGAGTCCAGGGGTCTGAGTCTTGGCTCGTGCTCACTCTAGTTGGTGCCCCACTAGGCCAGGAGAGTTGTCGAAGCTATTCTTTATGAGGTGAACAATGACTGGTATCAAAAGACACTCAAAATCATAGCGTTTCCGCCAATCTACACCTTTTGTGAAATATACAAATAACGTGTTATTTGATCCTTGTGCTCCTATATAAAAGATGACCCATTTTCAAGTTATTATCACTGTTAATTTCCGCAAAGCGGCACAACAACAACAATAACAACACGTGTTGTCAAAACCGACCCAAACCAAGTACACGTATCCAAACCAAAAACAACATCATCGTCCTTCCTTCCTTTCCTTAAACCCCCATCCATCCAACCAAAAAACATAAACATAAAAATGAGGAGGTTTATGACAACCTTACACGATGTGGGACCCATGGCATCCCACCTCAAAACCCGGTCCGTGGTCCGGTTCAGCGGCCCAGACACACTCAAGTTCCTCCAAGGCCTACTCACAAACGATCTTCGCCGGTTCAGCGACTCCATCGGCGAGGAGAAATCCCCCTTGGTCACTCCTAATGTCCCGGCTTCTTCTGCGAGGTCTTTGTACGCGGCTATGTTGAATCCTCAGGGCAGGTTCTTGTTTGATTTGTTTTTGTATGAGGCGCCTAGAGATGGTGAGAGGATTGACCCTACTGGGTCGGGTCCTGGGTCGGGTCGGGGTGGGGTGGTGCTTCTTGCTGATGTGGATTGTTCTGTCTTGGATGAGGTGGTGGATACTTTTAAAAAGTAAGGTTATTTGTTATCATACAACCCCTACATCATTTAACATACGCTGTAACTAGATTAAGCTACTTTGAACAATGAAATAAGGTTAATCTCATAACTCAAGAAACACACACACACATTAACCTCAAAAACATTATCGTCTACTAAAAAAAGCCTATCCTAGAGAGTGCTTGCCATTTCGTTTCGAAACTTAGGGGGTGTTCGTTTCTGCTTCTATAGCGTGCTTATGGCTTATTTGGTTTTCGGCTTACGTTTCATTAGCTCACTTTGAAACTTTTGGTCTTATATAAGGTTATTATGACATCATATAAGGCGAAAAGCTTGAAAATAAGCCGCAAAAAGTGAGCTGAAGCTCACTTTTTGTGGCTTATTTTGAAACTTTTCGGCTTATGTAGGTTATTAGGACATGATATAATGCGAAAAGTTTCAAAATGAGCTTATGAAACATAAGCCCAAAACCACATAAGCCATAAGCCCACTATAGAAACCGAAACAAACACCCCCTAAGTTTCGAAACGAAATGCCAAGCACTCTCTAGGATAGGCTTTTAAGAAGTAATCCCATCGTTCCAAATTAATTAATTAATTGTCCATTAGTAAAAACGAGTGTTGGAAAACCCGCGCGATGCAGCGGGATTGCTTAAAGGACTTATTTTGCAACGACACTTAACTCTCAGGGGTTGTTTTTGCCAAGTTGCGAAAGAATATTAATGCTAAAGGACTTACTTTGCAGCGCCACTTGAACCTCAGGGGCTGTTTTCGCCAAATTGACAAAGTTTGCATTAAATGCGTGTGGGGTGCTACAGTATCCCTTCCTGCCTTTTAGTATATAGGGTAATACATAGGAAAATTTGATGTAGATTACCCATATTAAGGGTATGTATGTTTGGCGAAAATAGCGGTAGGAAGCAGTAGCGTGGCAGATAGCAGTATCAAGAAGATATAAGCTTTGATAGAGCGTTTGGTAACATAGTTGTATGGTTGTAATAATTAAGTGTAAATGCTAGTTGCTAGCAAATGCTCCTTCAAGTAGCATTTTGATTTGGAGCGATTAGAAAAAGTAGGAAAGGTAGTTGCTTGTTGCCAAACAAGCATTGTGTACAAAACGCTAAACTCTAGTTGCTAGTTGCTTCAAACGCTCCCATACTCTAATTATTATTACAGATGTTAAAAGAAAACAATAATTAATTAGTTAATAGTAAAACTATCATTTTGTAAAAAGTAAGAGAGAAAGTAGTAATGATTATGATTTTCTTAATATGTTTGTTTTTCCATCGGGGGAATTATTTTGAGACGGAATGGGTATTACATGATAAATTTCGAAACGAAATGCCAACCACTCTCTAAGATAGGCTTTTTAGTAGACGATAATGTTTTCGAGGTTAATGTGTTTGTTGAGTTATGTGATCAGCCTTATTTCATTGTTCAAAGTAGCTTAATGTAGTTTGCATAAGCAAGGGTTAAATGATGTAGGGGTTGCATGATTCTTATACAAGTATTATCTAAATATTTAGGGCCAACCAGTTGGTGGCAACAAAACTGATAATGGGTCATTTTGTATGTAAATTTCTAAATAATTAGAATTTGCTATGTGAATTATGTTTTTATTTTACTCCATTTAGGACCAAATAGCCAGTGTAGGAGTTGCTGCAACAAATCCAGTTACTTGTAGCCAAACTTATTCTTCGGAGCCAAACAGATTGTTAGTTGTAGCAGTAACCTGATTGACTACCGGTTTACAATTAGAACTTCTTAAACATATCATCTTTTTATAGTAAAGTTCATTGCTTCAGGGGTGTTTGGAATCAAGCTCTTACTTAATGCATTGCGACTGTGGCTCTAGTTGTATCATTAATTTAGGGGTTCAAGTAAACAGTTATATGATTGCTACCTTTTCAAGTTTGCATTGAGATGGTTATGGTGTATATCATTATGAATTATGTAATGCTTTAGTGACTAAATAATCATATTAGATAACATTTTATCCGAATATCCATTTTCTCATATAACAGAAACGTTTAAACAAGGAAGCTCATTGCTTTTTTACATAATCCTTGTCCCTGATTTATGAAAGTAACGTGTTTGTGCTTAATGTTTTAGTACCACATTTGACTCTGGAACTTAGCTTATGCAGCGGGTGTTTACCATTGGGAATGGTGAAACAAGTAATGATAAAACATTCTAAGAAAACCCCGAAATTGAATATAAATTAGGCTTATAACCATATATGTATGCAGCAAAAAGCAACATAAGCAAGTGATTGACATTATCCTAGACGGTAACCTAGGGAATTATTAAAAGAAGTCCATGACTGATCATTATGTCAAAATTCTAGAATTCCAAAGACTACAAGTCTGTAACAGATTAACAGTCTATGAGGACGGTAGAAATAAACGAATGTCAACTCGCTAATGTTGGCCCTAACATGCTTTGGAGTTAGGACCAATGGCAAAGACTTGCATACTTGTTGGTTCTTTACGACTTAATCATTATAATCCATATAACCCTGCAGAGTTCCGAGTAAGTGGTCAATGCTTGCTTTGACCTTTGCTCTTTATTTCTTGATGTGGTCGTTTTGACCCATTTGCTTATATCTGGGTAAATTTGGGTTATCGGGTTTAACAAGTACAATGGAACAAATTGGTCTAAAAGAAAAGACTTCAAATGGGTCAATAGGCCAAACGGGTCGAAAGTGTATTTTTAAACATGTCAAATTGGATTTATGGGTTCGATAGGCCAAACTGTACTTTTAACAGTTTAATTAGGTCATTTTTGACAAACTACTGAATTTGGATAATACGAGTAACTGCTATGGGCAATTCACCTTGACTGACCCGTTTTAACCCATACCCAAGTTACGGTATTGACTTGTTACCCAACCTTCCCGATCTGCCAACTATGGCACCTGTAGTTTTTTTTTTTTTTAATAGTGTGTTTTTGTTGCTGTAGGTGCAGTAAACCCGAACCTTGATTAATGATTATTCTAAATATATAAGGGTTGTTTAAATAATTGATTTTTTCTAAACGCATAGTACCCAATCCGGATTTTAGGTGACTTATCAAAAAAGGAATAGTTATTGAGGCTCTTTTGTTATTGCTCTACAGATATAGGTTGAGGTCAAAGGTTGATATCGAGAACGTGGGAGAAGAGTTCTCTTGTTGGCAGCGCTTTGGTGCCGACCACCATAAGAGACAACCTTCATCTTTAGAAGATCCTCAAGCTGCTTCTGTTGGGTGGGGTGGGGCAATTGACCCTACCGGAAGCTCATCTTCACAAGGAAATAACACTGGCTTGCAATGGCATAAAGATCCCCGATTAGATTGCCTAGGCTTCCGTGGAATATTCCCCTCTAATTCAATACGTGAGTCCAACTTCAGAATAGTTGCTACTAAAATTAAAACGTTATAATAATCAAATGTCACTAACCTTTATTTATGTATATCGCAGCACCTATGGTTGAAGCTGACACAGAAACTGCAGAAGAAAATTATCTTCTTTGGAGATTAGAAAGGGGAGTTGCTGAAGGCTCTATTGAGATCCCCAAAGGTACTTTTTATAACCTTTTATAAACGTTATGTTAAGATTTATAATTCTGAAACTTTGATTGAATTATGTTCTTCAGGTGAGGCAATCCCACTCGAATACAATCTTGCTGGTTTAAACGCCATAAGCTTTGACAAAGGGTGTTATATTGGCCAAGAACTCATTGCTCGCTCTCATCACCGTGGGGTTATCCGCAAGCGTTTGCTTCCACTCAAGTTTCTAAACGAATCTGGAACAGGTTGGTCTTTGACTAATTAAAGATTAACTAATCGTTATCTGAGTTATTGACTAATAGTATTATCTTATCAGAAGTAGAGCAGAAGGTTGCTCCTAGTTCAGAAGTAACATCATTGAAATCTGGAAAGAAAGCTGGAACAGTCACCACTGCTCTCGGCTCTCGTGGGCTTGGTCTCCTAAGGCTTGAGGAAGCTTTTAAAGAGCCGGGAAATTTAGTCATTAAAGGACAAGAAGACGTGAAGGTTGAACCTATCCGGCCTGAATGGTGGCCAACACAGTGGTTTTTGGAGCATGAGCCACACCAAGCTGCTGGTTAAAATCTTCGTTGGGTAATTTTAGACCATTTTGTTGCAATTTGTTAGATTAGAAGGAAATAAAAGTTGATATAATGTAAAAGTGTTTTATTTCAAGTTATGTTGTATACTTCAGACTATAAGTAAAAGTGTCTTATGGATAACCTGACTTGTGTAATAGAATCACATTATATAATTACAATCTGAACAAAAAAACCAAAAAAATGTTGCAATCAGATACAAAAAAGTTAACATTTGACTAAACAGAACTCGTAAGTTCACGGATCACCTCCTCCATTGTTAGCCTATTCTCAGGAAGCTCATCAACACAGATCACCCCAATTCTTGTCAACCTATCTGCTTCCGACTCTGAAAGCTTTCCCTCGAGGCTTTCGTCTATAAAATCCTCAAACCTCCTATCAACAGCAGCTGCTCGTATTGACCCGGTAAGATTACTTTTACCCGAAAGTATCTGAAGAACCACGACTCCGAAAGCATATACATCACTCTTTTCTGTGAATTTGCCTGTTGTAATATACTCAGGAGCCATGTAGCCTAACGCAGCACTAACTTTGAGCGCCGAGTAGACAATGTCATCAGCCAGTAGCTTCAGTAGGCCTGCATCTGTGATCAACGGGTTGTATTGCTGGTCGATGAGGATCTTTTCCATCGATATGTTCCGATGAATCATCTCTGGTTTTTCTTCGTCACTTCTGTGTAGGTATGCAAGTCCTGAACATTTTTATAACAAAAACAGCAATACATTTTAGTAAAGTTTCTTATCTGGTATGATAATATCGAAGCAAACTAGTAACTTAAAACGCGACTAACCATTGGCTATGCCATTGATGATGGAAACCCGTTTAGGCCAGTCAAGAACACGTCTTTCTCTTCCATCTTCATGATCAAGATACTCAGATAAGTTCCCTTTTGATGCAAAATCATACACCAAAAAGCATTCACCTCTTCCTTTTGAACAACAAAACCCTCTAAGCCGAGCTAGGTTTTCATGTTTTAAGGATGTTAATAAGCTCAACCCTTTTGTGAACTCAGCTTCATCGGCTTTACAACTCGTGACACTCACACTCTTTACTGCAACAGCTGATCTGTCACGTAGAACGCCTTTGTACACGGAAGAAAACTTGCTTTTTCCGAGTAAATTAGCATCAGAAAAGTAATTGGTGGCGGATTCGATTTCCTCCATGTTAAAACTTTGGATCGAGTCTGATTCCGGTTGGATACAAAACCCGCAATCTCTGGGGGAGTTTTGTGTCGGGTCCCAGGGGCAAGAAAAGTCAGTGCTCTTCCGGGATGATTCTTGCATGCTGAACCTATGATCCGGAGTCTCCGATTTGCTCCAGATCTTCTGCTTTCGTCTTCGGTGGACAAATATTGTTACAAAGGCGGTAACGGTTAAAGCCGCAATGAGTGTGACTATCGCTGCTATAATGCCAACCCGTTTGAGATTTGATGAGCTGTTGCAATGTAGTTGGTGACAATGGGGTGTAATGTTAGCCGATTGGGGTATGTTTTGTGGTAAGGTGGTGTTTCGTAGGGTTGTAAACGGTTCAAGATCGTTGATCGTTGACATATCGAGACCAGTACATGGCCTCAGAGAAGAAAATGACGCGCCACATAGATCACTGTTGTTCTTGTAACTGAACCCGCTGTTCAACCGCTTCAAACCTACAAACAAAAAGAACTTGATTATAAATCAAATTGCAGGAAACAGGGCCGTCTTTGAAGGTGTGCAAGGTGAGCGACCGCTCAGGGCCCCATACTTTTTAGGGCCTCAAAATTCTTCCCGTTAATAATTATATGCATGTGTACACATTATTTTCACGAAAAAAAAATATTTAGATGGAAAAATATTTTAAATGAGTAATATGTTAGAACGTTTAGATAACTAATTGCATTATATCTTATAAACGGTGACGGTTTATATATAATACTGATTAACGGAAGACCTCATTATATAATTTCGTACAGGGCCTTTAGAAATTTCGCCAATTCATGGGACGGGCCTGGCAGGAAAAAACAGGAAACCGTAAGGGGAAAAAAATATATATACAACGGCTTACCGGTTGGTACGAACCCTGAGAGGTTGTTGTTCTGGACATCGAAAAAATCTAATTGGGTTACTTTGGTTATGGCTACCGGGATCAAACCGTTTAGCTGATTAAAGCTAAGATCAAGCCTCTTTAGCATGGCTAACTCTCCAAGGGTTCGAGGGATTGGACCAGTTAGCTGGTTGTGTTGCAGTGCTACGACGTTTAGCTTCTTCAAATTTCCAATCTCAGAAGGTATGCTTCCATTTAACTTGTTACAACACAACTCAATGACTGCAACAAAAAAGTTACAGATTGTTACTTGTAACTAAAGTAAGCTAAGTTCAAAATTTTGATATAGAAACCTATATTGCTTATTTCAAATTGCTTATCTGCTTAAATAACCATGTTGGTAGCTTTACATATAAGTAGCATTTATTTGAAAAATAAGCGATAAGCACTTATACACTAACCTTGAAGACTAGCCATGTTACCGATCTCTAGAGGTATTTCACCAGTGAGATTATTAACGTTAAGATACAACTCCGAAAGCTCAGTTAGACCCGTAATCTCTTTAGGAATACCTCCCGTTAAGAAATTATAATGAAGGTATAAACCCGACAAGCACTTCAACCCTGAGATAGCTGGAGGCAGCTTTCCAGTAAGTCCTTTGCCTTGTAAAGATATGTTAGTAACTTTAAGATGCTCATTACACGCAACGCCAAGAAATGACCCACTGCACGGGTCACCTGTTTCGGTCCATGAAGTAAGTAGCTTGTTGTCTGGATCTAAGGAAGCCTTGATGTCCATAAGTATACTCACTTCTGCATTTGCATGACATGTGCTTGGGTATAATGAGCATAGTGTTAGAACCAAAAATATGATGGAAAGATGGAGCATATTTTTGGGTGATTGAAGAAAAAACATAGTGATTGAGAAAAAAATGAATATGTATTTTTTTTTAAGTGTGAATGGTGAGACTTTTGTTTTGTGTTGGACAGAAGGGAGATGCATGAAGAAATGGAAAAATGTGCTTTTTGCTTCACTAGTCAATGATTAAGTTAGATCCCTATGACTTTTTCATTTTCTTTATTTGTTTTTCTTACTAGTTATTATTGCGTACATATGATGTAAAAAATACTTTACCACATTTTACAGGATCTAAGACTAAAGTGTAACTCTGACCACAACAACATTGAGAACATTACTGTCACATCATTTTTCATTTTTTACAACAATTGCATAATCAACTTAGTGTAATAAAGAGACTGAGAACACCACCAAAAACATGTCCCACAAAAATCAATTAAATAAACATCCCTCACACAAGTTGGTCATTATTTCGACGTGTCCCAAAGAAAAGGGTGTCATGGAGGGATGCGTGACATGCGTCCTCTTTGTTGGTGGACCAACATGAAAACCGAGTTGATGCCTGACCATTACACTTGGTCTAAGGCCTTCACGAGTTATGGAATGAGGTATTGGGAAAGTAGTAAGTAGAGCGTTATATCTTTACCCGCAGATATATCTAAAAGTAAAGAGAGAGCTTCCGTGAGTTATCTCACTTGTGCCTTGTTCGTGAACCTTGGGTTTCATTCCAAGGAAAATTTCTCCTATATGCATCTTCGTGAGAGTGCGTTTTACTTGAATATCGTGACGACGAAGATGTGAATACTATCTATTTTCATGATTTCAACATATCTTTTAAAGTTACAAATGGCTACCTTTTTGGAGATTAATAAGTGAATTGAAAGAATAATGGTATCAAACTGGAAATGAAAATACATTAGCATAACTCCAAAGATGTATTGTATTATAAATTGCTGAATTTGCTGGATTATAATTTTATATTGAGTATTTTAAGTTTTTAACAAACAAGTGTACTTGAAGACAATCATTCTTCAATTATTTGAAGTCAAAGGATCCAAACTGACCCTATATTGTAATCTTTCACTAAATTTATTAAAAATCACATGTAATGAAGAAAAATGTACATTGTTAATTTTGACTAGACTTATTCTACCAGCTGGAAAATACCAAGGTGATTTGTTTATCAAAATTGATTTTTTTTAATAGTAGCTAGTTACAAAAGTCTTCACTAGGGATTGTCGATTCTTATGACCTATATCATCTATTGTCCTTGTTAAATTAAGAAGTGAAAGTTATTCTAGAAAAATTGTTTAAGTTAGATAAGCAGCTAGATCAGGAGGGTGGTAAAGAGAACTTGTTGAATGCTAGAAGGGATCTTTGGAAGGATTTGCGGGTTTTGGATGAAATAAGGGATAAAGATTTGGTGCAAAAAGCGAAGGTTAAATGGGCTATAGAAGGCGACGAGAACTCGAAGTATTTTCACGGTGTTATGAATAAAAGAAGACATCATATGGCTACTCGGGTAATGGCGAATGGATTACGGATCCTTATAAAGTTAAACAAGAATTTTTTCATCACTTTGCTAACCGTTTTTTTAGAAGTCCGAATCGAGTTTTGTGTTTCCTTAATGACGAGTTGTTTCCTGTTTCGCTTTCTCAATCTCAACAGGAAATGTTAGAAGTTGAGGTGACTGTTGAGGAAATAAAAAATGCAGTGTGGGATTGTGGTAGAAATAAATCTCCGGGTCCTGATGGTATTAGTTTCGAATTTGTTAGAAAGTTTTGGGATGTAACTAGTGTTGATGTCTGTAGAGCGGTAAAATGCTTCTTTCGATCAGGGGTGTTTCCTAAGGGATGTAACCCATCCTTTATAACGTTGATTCCTAAAATAAATTACGCTAAATTTGTTAAGGATTTTCGGCCCATTAGTCTTATAGGTTGTCAATATAAGATTGGGGGAAAAATTCTTGCTAATAGACTTAGTTTGGTTATTGGAAGCTTAATTAGTAAAGAGCAATCCGCATTTATTCGGGGTCGGCAAATTCTTGATGGTCCGTTGATTCTTAGTGAGGTGATAGAGTGGTGTAATCAGAAAAAGAAAAAGGCAATGATTTTTAAAGTCGATTTTGAAAAAGCTTATGACTCAGTGAAGTGGGAGTTTCTTGATATGATTCTTAATCGATTTGGATTTGGAGAGGCTTGGAGGACATGGATTAAAGGGTGTTTAACATCTTCAAGTGCTTCAATTCTTGTGAATGGTAGCCCTACGCAGGAATTTTATTTTGAGAAAGGGTTGCGTCAAGGAGATCCGCTCTCTCCATTTTTGTTCCTTTTAGTAATGGAAGCTTTGCATATTTCTTTTGTCCGTGCAATGGATGGAGGATTTTTAAAGGAGTTTTGGTAGGCTCAAATGAGCCGATTTTTATTTCTCACCTTTTTTATGCAGATGATGCGGTGTTTATTGGTGAATGGAGAGATGATAACTTACACCACCTTGTAAGTATTTTACAGTGTTTTTATCTTGCGTAGGGTCTTCGAATTAATATTCATAAGTGTAGTATTATGGGAGTTGGAGGAGTGACAAACGATGAGGTTTTAAGAGGAGCCCAAATGATAGGTTGTGAAGCTTCGAAAACTCCTTTTAAATACCTTGGGATTATGGTGGGTAGTAATATGAACCGGTTGCATGCATGGGACAGTGTCATTGAAAAAGTTAGGGCGAGATTATCTAAATGGAAGGCGTAGACGCTCTCTATTGGTGGTAGATTTACGCTTACTAAATCAGTGTTAAGTTCTATTCCGTTGTTTTACTTTTCTTTGTTTAAGGTTCCCATCGGTGTTCTTAAAAGGCTTGAATCATGTAGAAGTAATTTTTTTCGTGGTGTGGAGGAGGGTTCGAGGAAGGTTTCTTGGTTTTCTTGGGATAGTGTTGTTGCTAGTAAAGATGTTGGTGGATTAGGTATGTCTAGTTTTCTAGCTATGAATTGTGCTCTTTTGTTTAAATGGATTTGGCGATTTAAGGTTCAACCTGATGCCATGTGGGTTTCGATTATCAAGGCTATTCATGGGAGGTCTGGAAGATTGGATGGTGGAGTGGTGGGTAAGTATTCAACTTGGCTAAATTGTATTCGTGGTGTATCAAATCTTAAAGAAAGTGGGATAGATTTATTTTCGTGTATGGAAAAAAAGGTAGGTAACGGTTGCGATTCGTTATTTTGGCTAGAAAATTGGATGGGAGGGGGTTCTCTACACGTTAAGTTTCCGCGGTTGTTTGCTCTAGAGAACAATAAGGAAGTTTCTCTTCGTGACAAAATCCTAAATGGTATCCTTTATGGGCTTAGAAGATCTCCAAGGGGGGGAATTGAAGGTGTTCAGTTGGAAGAGGCTTCCAACTTACTAGCTTCGATAGAGTTAGTAAAAGAGCAAGATAAATGGGTGTGGAATTTAGAGGAAGATGGTGAGTTCAGAGTAGCGTCAGCTAGGCATTTTATAGATGAGGGGTTGTCTGAGATGGAAGGAGCTCAAACGAGATGGGTAAAATTGGTTCCCATTAAAGTCAATGTGTTTGCTTGGCGTCTAGCTTTGAATAAACTTCCGACGAGGTTTTATATATCAAGTAGAGGGTTAGATATTCCCTATATAGTTTGCCCGGTGTGTAATGTTGGAGCTGAAACGGTTGATCATTTGTTCTTCTCTTGCTCGGTCGCTTCGTCCATCATGGTTAAGATTTTAGGGTGGTGGGATTTACTGGACAGTGGTGTTTCTTCTTACCATTCATGGGTTTCCTGGTTCGAAGGTTTAAGGTTGACGAAGGTGGCGAAAGATTACTTGGAAGCCATATTTTTTGTCTCGTGGTGGGTCATTTGGGGTTATCGCAATAGTTTGCTTTTTTCTTCAGAGTCCATATCAAAGGCTTCTCTATTTGATCTCATTGTTTCTCATTCATATATTTGGTGTAATTCTAGAGCTAGGAGAAAGCTAGATTGGGTAGGTTGGCTTAAAAGCCCTATGACTATTGTAGTGTAATTGTTTCTTTGTGAGCTTTAGCTTCGTGCTAAGCTTGGTTATAATATCCGCCGTTAAAAAAAAAAAAATTAAGAAGTTGACATGTGATGGAAAAACGAATTAAATTTCAAAAAGTATAGTTGAGTGAAATTCGAATATCAATATTTTTTTTTTTTTTTTGTTTGCTAAAAAATTCTAGATTTGTTTTCTAGATAAAAGGGTACTTTTTATTTAATTCTTTTGTTGTAAAACGAAAAAGGCCAAATTTGACCTTTGCATTTTTACCATTTAGTATCCTTTACATTGGAATTCAATAGTAAATCATATTGACTTTTTTTTTTTTTTTTTTTTTTTTTTTTTTTTTTTTGCATAATGCAAAATGTATACTTCATATAGTTGAATACTTTTAGACATGTTAATGATAGCATTAGAAATCGATACTTATATTAATTACTAATTCAATTTTAAAATAAGATTTTACTGAAGCAAAAAATGTCAAAGAATTTTTGAAATAGTCCAATCAGAAATCATGACAATCTAAACTAGGTGCGCTGTAAAGGTAGATAAAAGTAAAAAGGTAAAAAGTGAAGTGGCCATGCTGTTTTATTTGGTCCCATAAAAATGTTTTCATTTTTGTAATGTTTCCTTTTTTCACTTTCTTGATTCTTTTAATGTTAACATATTTTTGGTTTCAATGTACTAGCCAACACAAATCATACTCAAACTCAGAAATAAAAATACAACAAAAAAAATTTGTCATCAAGTTTAGACCGAAAACCATAATTTTATTCGGATTTAAACTGAACTCAGATATAAAAAAGTATCAACTATGGTTTATTAGTTTTTATTAATATTACAATACTTGATTTGTTTTTTGAACTACTCATAATTTTTTTCAAGTAACTAATATTTAACTTTGATTTTCTAGGATTCCTGTGTAGAAAACATGACGTTAGCACAATGCCAAAAATATTACATGCAATAAGTTTTATCTTTAGAGCTATTGGAATCTTTTGTAGGCAAAAATTTCAATGTCTAAAAAGCCATATGCCACGAGGGGATTAAATTATTCTGCAACAATATCATATACCTAATTTTCAGTAAAATATATACAAACGTTAGACAAATGCTAATGGTGGTCATAATTTTTTGTGATTACCCCTTTCACATCGCCGTCAACTCAGCTTTCTAAAACTACACATAAACCCTAAACAAGTAGTAAGGCGACCGCAACCACAACTAAAATAAATAAATAAAATGAAATGAAAATTCGGTTTGGGTAGCCAACCATAACATTCATTTGGTTGGTGGGACTTGATGTCTTGATCGCCTGTGGTTGGAGTTGGACTAATAGGGGACGCAGTCATGTGTTAGTCGATTTGGGGTTGTGGTTGCCCATTAGCACTCAGGGACGGAATCAGGGGGTTCCTGTGGATGTCCGGGACCCTTACAGATTTTTAAGATATAGTGCTAATTTTTGAAGAAAACATCAATTCTTCTTAAACGCATCTTAAATGCACCCGGTCTATCAAAATGTGTTTTTTTATATTACGATTCAAAATATTTTATACTGTTATGCTACTAATACTTGTACTTGCTCTGCTATTCTGCCCCATCCTGGCTGATGAAGAGTTATGGGCGCGTAAAAAAAATACGCTGATGGGGGGCGTGCGTACTATGTGTAATGCTTCAAGCATTTACGAGAAATAATAAATAAAAAGGCCATTCCCAATTATATTTGGTCTTGATTCCGTCACTCTTAGCACCAGTCTTGCCAGAAAAACACTTGGTTATTCGTTTGGATTCATGGGTTTTGTTCTCATTATAAAAAAAATAAACTAGCTGCAATTAAGAAAATAGTTAGGCCTGGATTATTGGACTATTGTCTTTTGTATAGAACAATTGTGAAATGCCTTTTATCATATAATACATCTTTGACTAAGCCTACTTCCAGAAGCAGTCTTGTTTTCGTCTTGTATGATGTGTTTTATTTTTCGTTGTCTTTTCAAAACATGTACAGTATGATATATATTATGGCATGTGTTTCTCAAATTATATTACTACATGACAACTCATATTTAATAGGTTATTATTTGATTTCAAAACAATTTTTAGGAATATATGATATTGATTTACTCTATGGATTTTACATCAACTTGGAGGCCTTCATAATAGTTGCATTATAAATGTTATAATATGAATTGATGGTGGTAGAACCATAAAAAAAATGTTGAACGAATTTGCATGTTAGGCAAAGTTGGACCCATATCCTTTTACTTCAAGTTGATAGTAGCTAGTGCGACATAGAAGATGGCCGGTGCTCAAAAAACAGCCCAAAGTACTATTCGATAGTGAGGGCTCATATCAGGGGCAACGTCAGAAATTTATGCTCGAGATTATACATTTTGATAATTTTTAGAAACTACATTACAAAATGATTATTAAAAAAAAAAAAAAAAAAAAAAAAAAAAAAAAGAAATCCAGATATTTTAAAACATTTACATTAATTCGCTAGGAGGCACGTGACCTTCGAGACCCCTCCCAATCTCCGCCCATGTCTCATATCATTTTGAAGAAGCCACCATTTATGTCAATGATGGTAGACCATTAACTAGTAAGCCTTGGGTTCAATGATGAACCTTATGTAAAGCAAATTAATTATCTCAACTATAAACTCCACTTAGAGCAAATGGCGTAATCGCTCAAGCCAAACCCTCTCTTTGATATCACGTCATGTTACATTAGTTTTTGCCTTTTTAACACAACACATAACTCACACACCAAAAATCACCATTTCTCATAACTCAAGCTAAAACACTTTTTTTAAGACTCATTATTTTATTTTCTTTTCCATTCTTTTAAAATCAATTAGTTTTCCTCCATTTAAATAAAAATACAAATTACTTAAATTAAAAATAATAATAATAATAACGAAAAATTATTAAAAAAATACGAAAAAATACATAAATCATCAATAAACTAACTTTGTTGTTGCCAAAGATGCTTCATAAAAAAATTTAGAAGAGTTTCATGTGTATGTTTATCACGTAATTTTTTTGTTTATCTTCATCGAACATTACATCTCTCGATCCAAGCATGTTATATATTTGGCTGCAGACATACATACAACTCGTTGAATTTACTTATCGCAAACTTTTGATCTTTGAGAAACATGTTATGCAATATGATACAAGTGTACATGATTCTTCGTACCTTGTCGATACTGTAAGAACTCGTTGGTTGTTGTACGATTCACCAATGTGTTTGGAGGACACCAAATGCTCATTCGTTATCCTTTCTAGCCCTATCTTTCCTTCTCTTAATGATAAAATGTTTCTCGTCTTGCCATCGAAAATTATTTGTCAAAAATAGCCCATTGTAGATTAATCATGTCGGCTAAGGGTTGTATGTAACTCCATTCACTTCAAATGGAGCCACCATGACGATGTCATCTATAATGTAATCATATAACGGTGAATAATTTTGAACATTAAGATCGTTATTCGCACCCGCTACACCAAAAAGTCATGTGAAACCCACATATTATATGACGCAACAACTTCAAGCATTATAGTAAAAAAAAAATACAAAATTATCTGTTGGAGAGATGCAACAACCAAATTTTTTGAAAAAGATAGTGTTATGGCTCAACAATGTTACAAACTCAAGCCATAACACCACCACCTAACAGGGGGTGATAACGCCATGCTTGGCGCGCCAACAAGCCCAACGCCACCCCTAAGCCAGCGTCTGCTCCTAGCAATCCAGTGATTTAAAATTTAAACCAGTTTAAAACAATACACTTGTAATATAATATAGTGGGTGCATTTGAAATCAAAAAGTTGATGACCAAGTCACCAAACTAAATTGGACGTAATGTACTTGATGCTAGAAAAGTCACCAATGAATCGCCATATACCAAAAGTGTGAGGAGAATTTGAAAGAAACTTTTATCTAATAATCAAGTGCATGGAAAAAAAAAGTTTCTTTTAGTAATGAGCTTTGATACATGGACCTAACTAAAGAGGCCTAAAAAGAGACCTAATGCATAAATATATTGTACAGTAACACTACTATACAATACATTTATGCATTAGGTCTCCTTTTAGGCCTCTTTAGTTAGGTCCATTTATCATTTTCCGTTAGTAATACACCCGTGTGAATAATGATGAAATGAGCAAAGTAAATTGTCATCATCACAAATGAGATATCCACCGTTAAAGACAAATGGTAAAGTTGAATAATGATTCAAAATTAGTGATAAATTCACCTAACGCATAAAGCCATAAACACTTTACTAGATGTAAAACAAGATGTTACACTTCAACAAGTATAAGAAGATAAAACTAGTAAAACAAGATGTTACACTTCAACAAGTATAAGAAGATAAAACTAGTAAAACAAGATGTTACACTTCAACAAGTATAAGAAGATAAAACTAAACACTTAATTTTATATAATTCACCATTTTATTTTTGTTTGCAAGAGACCAGACCCAAAATAATAAGTCAAGCCAACCTCTTGAAAATGAAATGCTTTATCCGAGTTAAGTACGTCTGACAGTGAGTTTAAACCATGTGAATTAATCGGACAAACAGTCGAGAAACCATGTTTAAAAAACAAAATTTTAGATTAAAACTCACTTGTAACCTTTGTATCTTTAACTATATGAGAGTAAACAAGTGAGGTTTTTTTAATTCAGATTATTGAAAAATGACGAGTTTTAACTCATTGAAAAGAGTTTGTGTTTTAGAACTTAGAAAGGAGGACAACAAGCAAATACATTATATCTATATTTCTTCCGTATTATTTTGATTTCAAAACAATTATTAGAAATATATGATTTTTTTTTTTTTTTTTTTTTTTTTTTTTTTTTTGAACGGCAAATTTTATAAACTAGCAAGAAGCTAGAAAGAACATTACAAAGCAATCAAATATATGATATTGATTTACTCTATGAACTTTGGAATTCAATACATCAACTTGGAGGCCTTCATAATCATAGACATAACTTGACAACTTTTACTTGAGTGGCTAAACTGTAATATATTTGTTTTAAAAAGGCTAGTTTACAATTTTATTTAATATTCATACTAAAAATATCTATTACTACAAAGTGTAAAAGGTAGGGGTGGCAATCGAATCGTGTTCGTATTAACCTATTCGGGTTCGCTTGTTGGCGGGTTAGTATAGCCTTTACCCAAACACGACTCATTTATTAATCGTGTCAAGAAACTCAACCCTAACCCAGACCTGCATAACACGTGTAACCCATTTATGACCCGTTTAACCCATTTAAGTAAATAGGTCAAGCAGTGAATAAAGTTGGTGGTTTGTCGATTAACTAGTTTAAACGCAAAAAATGATATAAGGATCTAAAATATGATAAGAATAACATACAAATAACTATGCGACAATTTTCTGAATTACAACGTCAATTTTTCATGATATCTAAGGTATAAAATTATAAATCACTCATATTAAGTAAAGAACAAAATACATTTAATCCACATCCAACATAAAAACCAGGTTATATATTTTAATTTTAAGATCTTATATACTTAAACGGGTTCACGGGTTGACCTGTTTAATACTTACTCAACCCAAACATGACCCGTTTATTAAACGGGTTAGACAGGTTGACCCGTTTTTGACCCAAACCTATTTTTCCTCAACCCAAACCTGTTTAACTTCGTGTCGGGTTCGTGTCGTTTATCGTGTCGTGTCAAAAATTGCCACCCCTAGTAAAAGGTTAATAATATGCTTGTGGCTAAAAAATTTGAGAAGGCCACAACCCCTCTCGGTACTTACTAAGTTTCGTTCCTATTCATAATAGTGGTTAGCATTATGAATGTTAAAATATCAATTGATGGTGGTAGAACCATATCAAAATCTTGGACGAATTTGCATGTTAGGCAAAGTCGGACCCACGATTTGTGTCAATGATCAAATTAGCTAGTGCGACACATAAGATGATGCTCAAAAATCAACCCAAAGTACTATTCGATAGCGAGGGCTCATATCATTTTCTAGGAACCACTTTGTATCAATCATTAAATTAGACAGTTTACTAGTAAGTCATGATCCAATTGTTCGCGAAAATATTCCGGTTAAAGAAAAACCGGAAAGAATGTTTATAAGCAATAACTTAATTAACATCATAAACTCCAATTAGCAATGCTAATGATCTAAATATTCAAATAGTTTGAAATAAAGTACTTGTAATATAATATAGTGGAGGCATTAGGATTCTAATTTGAAATAATAAAGTTGATAACCAAACATATTTGGACATAATGAACTCAAAGTAGCAAAAGTCATCAATCAATCGTCATACTTCAATATAGAGATGCACAAATCGGTTAAAATTCAAAACTGAACCGGTTTCGGTTTGAGTCAAATGGTCAAAAACTGGTTTTGACTCAAACTGGTTCGGTTTGAAACCGGTTTTGGACATGAAAAAGCGGTTTCATGACCCCAAACCGGTTTGAAACCTGAAATTATTTGACATCTAAACATGCAAACCGGTTTTCAAACCGCCGGTTCGATTATACTAAAACTGGTTTTTGAAAAAACCAGTTTCATGCTTTTTTTTTGTTTTTTTTTTTTTTTCGGTTCGGTTCAAAAACTGATTAATTTGTGCACCTCTACTTCAAAAGCACGAGGAGAATTGGAAACAAACTTTTTTAAAAATCAGGTAGAAAGAAAACGAGTTTAAATTAGATTAAACCAAAACACTCGTTTAGTACTCTATGATGAAATGATCAAAATAAGTTGTCATCATCACAAATTATATATACTTCCACCGTTCGTGACAAATGGTAAAGTGGAATAAATGATTCAAAATTGGTGCTAACTTTACCTAACGCACAAACACTTCACTAGATACAAAACGAGATGCTACACTTCAATTAACTTTAAGAAGATAAAAGTAAACACTTTATTTTATAGAATTTATCATTTTAATTACATTTCTGAAAGACCAAGCCTAACATAATAAAACGAAATAGGTTTTCTGTTCAGGTTATTTTGAGAATGCGAGTCTTTGACTCAAATATACACGGCGTAACTAATGAGTATTAAACATAACTATATAAGACAAATAATTTATTCGAAAAATAATTGTTGGACTTACTAATCATGCCTACAAATAACTTAATGATTTGATTGGTTGATCTAAAAATTGATCGGTGAAATTTAGAAAGAGAGTACTTAATGCAATTGTACAAGTGATTTATGCATTAGGTATATATTTAGGCTTGTGTTATAGGTCTAAAACTTTAAATAGCTTAACTTAATTTATTAATAGGAATATTGTAGTTGGGTTTTTGACTTTTTGGGAGTATGGTTGCGGAATATCGCATGTAATTATGATTGACAAAGTGTGCAATTTCCATCTTGTTTAGGGTCCTACTATTAATACCCTCCCTACCCCATAGCCTGCCACTTTGTCCCCCAGAGAATATTCCCTTTGTCCCCCGCTTTTTCCAGTACAACACAGTTTTTTGTCAGTTTCTGTTCCGTATTTCTGACAGTTTTAAGCGTTTGGCTTATTAAACTTTATATTTACAGTTCCGCATTTTCAGGTTTATAGCTTTTTGATATAAACAAAATTATAAAAATAAAAAAAAATAAAAAAAAATAAAAAAAAAAAAAAACAAAAAAACAAGGAGGGTCTCAATAAAAAAACAGGGGGGTCTTAATAACTCACCCCTTGTTTAATAGTGGATGCAACTCTTGTTTTTAACACCTGGGTCCTTTTGTACGAAAATAAATTTTTTGTGAATGATTTAAACTAATGGGCCAGACTTGTTATATTGGGCTGGACTGACCCATATTACCAGAAGACTCTTGTATCATATTCTTACTGAAGTATTTACAATGAATCATGATCAAGATTCTTAGTATTGTAGATTTTAGAACAAAAAATAGAATAGTTACTTCTGTTTTCTCATATAAATATATCATTATCACAAGTTTGTAAGTAATACATTAGTTTAAACCCTTGAATATCCAAAGACGTAGATACTGCCATGTCCGGGGTTTGATTACGGCAAGTGAAAATTAAGTTTTGAAGTCTACAACAAGCCTGTCGAACCGATGAATATTGGGTCTGATTTTGGAGTTAGCAGTATGAGTATATACAATGCTTTTAAAAAATGTGTTATAGAAATATAAAACTATGCGTAAATACAATGCTTTTAAAAAATGTGTTATACGGAAGAGTAATCTTATATCAAAATATTTGTAAGTCGTAAAATAACTTGAAGCTTTGATGCTAGACGAAACTATCGGAAAAAAAAATTATTTTGTCACAACTCTTTTCCCAGGTTATCTGATATCAAATAGAATGGTCACAACAAAGTGCCAAATTCAAATTGAATTTCATGGCGTCATAACTAAAAAGCCACGAGCCCCAAGTTAATTATTTGAAGTTTATACCTATTTAAACATCCGTACATATATGAGCCACCATATTTTCAACTTGTAGCATAACAATGGTAACAAAAACAATATTAAACTTATAGGATTAAATAACATGGGTTTTTCTGAAAGCAATCATTTTACTCCCGGGTACTTTATCTTTGAATATGGGTGTGAGTGACTGTCTACATCTTACATCCTACATTCTCATACATTTTTTAGCAAGTTTGGGTATTGTTGTTCTTATGAGGGTTATAAGATTAAATGAATACAATACCAAAATTGTGATCTTGGTCCTGGATGGTTGTTGGTGATGTAGGTGACCCCCAAGTTTGATTCTTACAAACAACATTTCTTTTTGCATATATCTGCATGTTCGAAAACATTTGCAACAAGCTCAAAATAAATACGATAACTTGCATAGAAATATGGTTTTTACATGAATTTGAATTACTATCATCTCATTTAGGGGCAACTCTGCATATAGCCTATCTAAAAATCATAGCTTTATATTTCTCTAACACATTTTTTAAAAGCATTGTATTTAGTATTTACGCATTGAAAACTTGTCTTCTTTTGGGTAATCATGAAATCTGACTTATGAATTGGGTAAATATGTTGTTCAAAAATAGTAGGGTAAATTATGAAATTTTCCCTATTTTTAGTTCACTTTCAAGTTAACCGAGTGTATGTCTTAATTTTATAATGTTTACTTTTATAATAGGTAGTAATGCACGGGCAAAATGAAGTATAATTAATTATATACTTAATTACAAGCGATCCCGTTGTTCATAGAATCATAAGCATAATCAATTATAACTCAAATCATAACCGTACATTTTGAACGAGGTTATAGTTCATGTCTTAGATGCGAGAAAAACACTTAATTAAAAATAGAGACCATTAAAAGAGTAAAAGTTCCGTTTCACATGGATTTGATAAAACATGGCAATGAGGCGGGTGTGGGGTGGGGAGGGTGGGGTGGCCATCTCCATCCTCAAACCCGATTTCCAAAACTCGCACCACACCTGCCTCGATCCCCATCAGAAATCTTATCGGGACACCCCGTTAGGGCCAGATGCTCTGCCAAACCCGCCCTGTTCTCTATTGGGGATCTTATCGGGTCACACCCTCTTTAGTTGTGACATTCCACCAAAACCGTACTATTTTTACATTTATTATTATTTTTTCACCATAAACAATATGATTTGATGCAATAATTTGAAGAATCAGCATGTTGATAATAATCAAAATCAACCCTTAACAAGTCCTCAATAATATCATTAAACATAAATAAAGACAAGTTACCTCTGTCACAAATCACAGCTTCTCGTAGAAATATGTCACAAGAAAAGCTTATGTCTATGATTACGATATGTAATCTTTCAAAGATAAAAAATAAATAATTAGATGTTTGTATTACGTAATTAATAACATTATATTACATGTAGTTCTCATCCTTGCCCTGAACTCGATAAAAATCCCGGTTAAGGTCCCGAAAACCGCTCCGCAACCTGATAAGCATGCCCCGTGCTGCCCAAAAAGTTCAGGTTATGGGTTTTTTTTTTTTCTTTTTTCTTTTTTCTTTTTTGCCGTCCGTAGATTTGGATTACCAAAGTTAAGTAATAATTGGGCCTTAAAACTTAGAGTAAAAACGTATGCATTCAAGTCTTTTTCTTTTCACTTGTTACGATATGGTGTTATTTTACCAAATTTACAATAAGAATTTTTTTTATTTGAACTCCTCCCTTATCCGTATACTTTAAAATGTAAGTCCGTAACAAAATACTGGTAAATAATCTTTTTTCATTCCTAACATCTTAGTCAAACTGGAACTTCTATTATATAGTAGTAATAGTACTGGACAAACTTGCATTCAACTAAAGAGTAGACTATTTTGTACGTGCTTAATTTAATTATAATAAAGAATTCAATTTTCATGCAGACTACTATAAATTTTACCCTAAATTCAACTAAAGAATAGACTATTTTGTACGTTCTGTTCGTCTTTTTATTATTTATATTTACAAATTACTTGGTATGACCGCAATTTAAGCTTGTTGATGAGCCCGCTATCTATAAATGAGAACTCACTTTACCTTGCAATGCATTCAACATATCTATCGAAAGATACACAGGGTAATATATAGAAAATGAAGAGCTTGTGTTTACTTTTTCTCATGGCTCTACTAGCCGCATCTTCATTTGAAATAAAGGCTCAGACTTGCAAACCGAGTGGTGGTATCCGGGGAAAAACGCCACCAGCTGGACAATGCAACCGTGAAAATGACTCGGATTGTTGTGTCAAGGGTAAGTTCTATACCACGTACACATGCTCACCACCAGTGACGAGTGGTACTAAAGCTACGCTTACACTTAACAGTTTCCAAAAGGGAGGTGATGGTGGTGGTCCATCGGCGTGTGACGAACACTACCACTCAGATAACACACCAGTTGTCGCACTATCAACTGGATGGTACAAGGGCGGGGATAGGTGCCACAAGTACATTACGATAAATGGAAATGGGAGGAGCGTGAAGGCAATGGTTGTGGATCAGTGTGACTCTACTATGGGTTGTGATGCTGAGCATGACTATCAACCGCCTTGTCCCAACAATATTGTAGATGCATCGAAGGCAGTGTGGAAAGCTTTAGGAGTATCCGAGAGTAACTGGGGAGATTTGGATATTACTTGGTCGGAATAATTGCATACACCGTCTTTAAACATGTAAAACTATAGTGGTCCTGCTGTATTATTTGTTCTTGTAAATGTAATACGTGAAACTATATATGTGAGTAAAGACCAAAGTAATTAATCTCATGGTTTGTGTGCAAGTTAAGAATCTCCTTCACAAATAAATTCACTAGTATCAATGAAGAGATGCAGTAATAACACTCGAGGTCGCATTTAGCAAGGTTCAGACACAGCAAATGTAGAGAAACTCCCTGCTATCATACAAAGAAAATCATAGACAACCCTGTCAAAAAAAAAAAAAAAAACAAAAAAAACAAAACAAAACAAAACAAAACTTCCTATCTGCGTTTGTACTTGGTTTCAAGTATACAATCAAATTAGCAACGTACTAGTTTTTATTTTTCATATTTAATGTGCTCAGACGGTTTAGCAATAGTAATGTTAGATGATCGCAATAAAGGACTATAAGCAGAGCAAATTCTTCAGCAGGCAATATATAAGAATTTATATCCAATCTCTAAAAAAGGATAACATGCAATATTTCAACACAAAAGCAGATGTCGGTCAGTAAGATTTGTTTGAAATTGCATTATGAACAGTGAACAGCAAAAACACTAAACAACAAACAGCTAAAGAAAGATAACCGAGCATGTAGTTATGCAAACGACTCATACAACTTATCAGTAACACTTGCATATCATCATAGTTCAGTCTGCAACTCTAGATTTAACCATTATAAGTATACAGCAAACTAAACTCTTGAAGTTCTTAGAAATCCATATGACTAAGAATGCCAATGATTCTTTTTTAACTTGGAGAGTTGCAGATAATCATTTGCGTATCATCATAGTTCCATAAAACGCATGACATGCAACTTTAAATTCAACCAATGAAAACTAAGACAAAAAAAACTCAAAAGCTACTTTATTCAAGTAATTCTAAAGCTAAAAATAGATAAGGAAATAACGAAATCCACCAGTTAGTACAAATCTGAATGGAACTAAGTCAACAGACTGTACAATCCCCTCATCGTCTAGAAAAACATAATAAACCAATCTAAAGTCTTTCTTCCACTAAAGTGTTAGAAGTAATCTAACACACATCCCCTAAAAAAGAATGCATACAAATCACTTAACCAAACATTACGGAAGATTATATCTTATCGAAAAAGGGGTTCATAGGTTAACCTGTCCATTATCTTCAGACTTTTATTCAATACGAGCTCTTCTTCTTTCCACCGTAATAATCAAGATACCACTTCACAAACTTCTTCAACCCCGTTTCCAAATCAGTAGTCGGCCTATACCCAAGCTCCTTACGCGCCAAACTAATATTCGCATGAGTAAAAGGCACGTCACCATTTCTAGGCATCAAAACCACCTTCTTCTTAGCTTTCACTTTCAACAACTTCTCCAAAATACTAACTAACTTATTAACAGAAACCGGAGACGTATTCCCCAAATTAATAATCCTAAACTGAGCCTCACCCTTCTTCTTCCCACCACTACCCGTACTCTTCTTGGCAGTATCAATAGCCGACAAACAACCCTTCACAATATCATCAATATAAGTAAAATCCCTCGCAACCGTCGCGTGCTCAGGCCCTTCAAATACCGAAATCGTTCTCCGTTTCAATATATCCTTAGTAAAAAAGAAATAAGCCATATCCGGTCTACCCCAAGGCCCATAAACCGTGAAAAACCTCAACCCAGTAATCGACAACCCGTAAATATGATTATAAGTATGCGCAATCTCCTCACCGGCTTTCTTAGTAGCCGCGTAAAGACTAGCAGGCTGATCAGTCCTATCCTTTTCCGAAAAGGGCACTTTAGTATTCAACCCGTAAACCGAACTACTAGACGCCCAAACAACCGCAGGCTGCGGATTTAACGACTTGACCATTTCCAACAAGTTCACAAACCCGTCAATATTCGACTTAATATAACTATCAGGATTAACCATAGCATACCTAACACCAGCCTGAGCAGCCAAATGAAGAACATGACTAAACCGAACCAACCCGAAAACCTTTTTCAACATAACCACATCATTAATATCAGCATCAATAACAAAAACACCATTCTTATCAAGCAAATGCAATTTCCTCATTTTCTTTAACCTAACATCATAATAATTATTAAAATTATCAATACCAACAACACCATCACCTCTTTTCTTCAAACTGACTGCAGCATGTGCCCCCACAAACCCACAAGCACCAGTCACAAGCACCACGTGGTTGTCACGTGACCTTGTTTTTGCAGACCCTTTGACCTGATTATCCCAACCGGAATCACCATCACGGAGGCCACGGCGGGGGGCGGTGGTTGACGGCGGAGATAAAAAAAAGTGGATAAAAAAGACAAAAGTGAGAAATAGGAGGGTGTAAAGTGTAACTCTTGGGAAACGAAAACGATGAGTGTATAAAGTGGATTTGAATTTACCAGGTGTGGATGGGATATCATTCATGGTTTTTTTGTAAAAAAGATTGTGACCCAGATGTTATTTTGGGGAAATATTTCTGGGTTTCAAAGGGATTTGGATTTGGTTAAGGGGTTTTTAAAGGGTGGTTAAATTAGGGTTTCATGTAATTTTGGGAAATGATTTTGATTGTGATGCTCAATTTGGTTGTTGTTGTTGGAGAAACCAACTGAGTTAAAACAGGAAGTTTTTTATTTTTTATTTTTTTAATTTTGTTGGAGTAATCGAAAGTTTGATAACTTCATGGTTTACCATTTCATTTTCTTATTTAAATAAAATGAAAAAGTTAAGGGTGCGTTTGGTTTTTTTGTTATGAATTACATGAGTGTTGATATATGGTGGAATGGTAATAAAGGGTATGATGAAACCATCTATAAACATAAGATAAGATAAACATTCACATTTGGGTATCCTCAATCTATTATGGTGGACCCTATAACCAACCAAACAACATTAATGATTTTCAAAGTAATAGACTCATACCCATACACTCCAACCACACGGGCCCAATGTATGTGCAAACTTTTTCTCATGTAAGATAAGTACATAGCAAGTCTTGGAACCAATTTTAAGAGTTTTAAAACAAGGTTGGTAAGACTTTAGGTAATAGTGACTTTCATCATCATCGTTAGGTCATGTGAGTTTTTTAACATCATTAATATAATTTAATAAGACAACCAACTTCATTTGATGTAGCGTGATGCTACAGATGTAGGCAATTTTGATACACGTATTGCCAAACGAGGATAATTATCGTATTATCAAACAAAAGGGGTAATATCGTTTACCTGACGAGGAATAAAACACAGAGGTTTGAGAAAACTTTTCTCAGACTCTTTAATTAATATGAATTCTAGAAAACAAAAAAACAAGACCTCGATCCCCTAACATTCGACCTCTATTTATAATAGAGAGAATATTCTGGAAGAATACTAATTCTGGAAAATTAAATAAACTCCTTATTTAAACTAAAATTCCTAATTAAATAAAATAACTTGGGCTTAGGAGGCCTGGAAAATCTTTACTGCATCATTCTCCCCTTCTTGGGAAAAACTCGTCCTCGAGTTGTCATCAGGATATAAAGGATCATCCGGAGTAAAATTGGACAGGTCTGCAACATTGAAAGTCGGTGAAATAGAAAGGTGTTCAGGTAGATCAATAACATATGCATTATCATTGATTTTCTGAAGCACTTTGCAAGGACCTATTTTCCGCATCTTGAGCTTGTTGTACGTCCCAACAGGAAACCTCTCTTTTCTTAAGTGAACCATAACTTGATCTCCAACAGAAAATGTCTTTATCCTACGATGTTTGTCACTTTGTACCTTGTACTTTGCATTAGAATACTCGAGTTTTTGTTTCACTTCAGCTTGTACGGCTTCTATTCTTTCCGCCATGTTCTGAGCGGCGATGCTATGACCCGGTAGCGCAGGTAGCTGAATGAGATCAAGAGTTTGCTTTGGTGGACACTGATACACAACCTGAAATGGCGTCTTGCCCGTGGATCGATTCACCATATTATTGAAAGCAAATTCTGCTGGTGCAAGAAATTGATCCCATTGCTTTGGACGATCACCACATAAACATCTGATTAGATTTCCAAGTGTTTTGTTCACAACTTCCGTTTGACCATCTGTTTGAGGATGGAAAGATGTGCTATAATTCAACTCAGTTTTAAACAAACGCCAAAGAGTCCTCCAAAAATGACTAAGAAACTTGGTGCATTTGAAAGTCCAAAAGGCATGACCATCCACTCGTAGAGACCGTCCTTAGTCTTAAACGCCGTCTTCCACTCATCACCTGGACGAATCCGGATTTGGTGATATCCACTTCGTAAATCAATCTTAGAAAATATCCTTGACCCCTCCAACATATCTAGCATATCATCAAGGCGTGGGATCGGGAAACGATATGCAATTGTGATCTTATTAATTGCTCGACTATCGACACACATTCGCCAACTACCATCTTTTTTTGGAACTAATAAAGCTGGAACGGCGCAAGGGCTCATGCTTTCCCGAATTAATCCTTTCCTCAATAAATCTTCGACTTGCTCCTGTAAGATTAAATTCTCTTTCGGGCTCATTCGGTAGTGGGGTAAGTTAGGAAGACTAGCTCCTGGAACAAAATCAATTTGATGTTGAATGTTACGCATTGGTGGTAAAGTTGATGGTAATTCATCAGGAACGAGTGATTTAAATTCGTCCATCAAAGGTAACAACTTTTCTGGGATCTTGTTCGAAACACCTTCTTGTATCATTCCTGTTGCAACAACCGCATATACCATTCTGTGTGGTGATCCCTTTATTTCTTCCTCGAATTCTCCATGGTTCAAAATCATCAAATTATTCCGTGTTCCTTCAGAGTCTTTTGATTTGTTGGTATCCATCAAGGGAACTAAAACCTTCTTAACACCATTTATAATAAACGAATAAGTATTCTCTTTCCCCTTGTGGATCGCATTTACATCATACTCCCATGGTCTCCCGAGAAGAATATGGCAAGCATCCATATCAACTATGTCGCACGTGACCTCGTCCTTATATTTTCCAATCTCAAAAGGGATTTTGCATCGCTCAGTGACCTTGATTTCGCCAACAGATTTGATCCATCCAATACGGTATGGATTTGGATGCTTTTCAGTAGGTAGCTTCAATCGTTGCACAATGTCCCTTGATACTATATTTTCGGTGCTACCACTATCGATAATAACATCAAAGACCTTTTGATGGATGACACAACGTGTTCGAAAGAGGTTATGTCGCTGAGATTTCTCAACTAGTTTAGGAGCAAACATGATACGACGAATGACACACGACTTCGCTGAGTATTCACCTTCAGCATAAAAGTTGGCATCTAAATCATCTTGTGCTGGTTGGCATATATCAGTTTCAATCTCTTCGTCAACTCTTTCCTCATGTTCTTCTCCGTAGTAATCGTCTTCCCTAGTTGTCAAATTAATCTTTCCTCCAGTCGCCCTACAATCACTAGAACGGTGACCAGGTACCCCACACTTGAAACACTTTCCGGTTACAGGTCGTGCATATGGGTTTAAAGGTTTGCTTGTGAGTGTTGGGATGCTAGCAGTTGATTTTCCCTTGTCCAAAGTAGACATTTTTTGAATAGATGGATTGCTTTCTGGTTTATATGATGACTGCCCAATGCTTGACACATTTTTGTTTCTATTTGTAGAAGAAAAAAGTGTTGAACGGTTACTCTTTGCAAGCTGATTTTCAGCCCTAATCGCGAGATTATAAGCGTCATCTAACGTGTAGACAGGAACAAGAGAAATCCTATCTTGTATATCAGCACATAAACCATTGATATAACGTGTTACCTGTTGAGACTCAGTTTCACGTAAATCATTCCTGGATGACAAGCGATGGAATTCAGCGGTGTATACCTCTACTGTTCGACTTCCTTGAACACAATTTTGGAGAAGATTAAACAAAATTTGATCATGATTGGGCGGAAGGAACCTTCTACGCAACTCCCTCTCCATTCTCTCCCAACTAGTGATAGGAAGTTTTCCTTGGCGCTCCCGTGTGATTTGCAAGTTCTTCCACCATGATTGCGCACCACCCTTGAGCTTATATGCAACTAGGTTAACCCGGTTATCCATGGGAATTTCGTAGAAACTGAAAAAGGTCTCCAATTCGCTCATCCAATCTAAGAAATCTTCCACATTCATTGAACCATGGAAAGTTGGGACATCTTTGGCCCGTTGACGATAGTCAAAATCGGTAGCCCCCCTGTGACCAAAACGCCTTCCCCTGACTTCCCGTTCATCTTCATACTCGTCCTCAACATCAGAATCTTCACCGCCAAAATTGTGTTGCTGGAAAGGTTGCCTTTGAGGTCGACCATTCCCGCGACCCCTGTTCAGTCGTCGTTGAACACCAAAAACTGGTTGATCTTCATTCTCATGTGTGGTTAGACCTGCTATGGTTTGAGTTATCTGTTGCAAAGACTTCTGGACTGTTTCCTCAAGCCGTTTAAACGAATTTTCGAGCTGCTCAACTCGATCATTATTAACATCGTCCCCAGCCATTATTGAGTTTCAATATAAAATCAACCTGCAGTTATAATTGAGATCACAACTTCTGGATTGAAACCCAAACAGAACCTGGCTCTGAATACCAACTGATGTAGCGTGATGCTACAGATGTAGGCAATTTTGATACACGTATTGCCAAACGAGGATAATTATCGTATTATCAAACAAAAGGGGTAATATCGTTTACCTGACGAGGAATAAAACACAGAGGTTTGAGAAAACTTTTCTCAGACTCTTTAATTAATATGAATTCTAGAAAACAAAAAAAACAAGACCTCGATCCCCTAACATTCGACCTCTATTTATAATAGAGAGAATATTCTGGAAGAATACTAATTCTGGAAAATTAAATAAACTCCTTATTTAAACTAAAATTCCTAATTAAATAAAATAACTTGGGCTTAGGAGGCCTGGAAAATCTTTACTGCATCAATTACTAACAACATACCTTATTTAAATAGAAATATACCTCACAACATATTCATGAACACACAAAATATAGAAAAAGAAGTCGGTCATTCTAACAGCTGACTTGTGCTTGAAATCTGATGAAGACGCGTCATAAGGGGGAGGTCTTTTAAGGATCACACTATAGTCTATGTCGTTATTGTAGAAATCAAAGGAATACTGAAAAACTATATTAATCAGATTCAATGAATTATAAAGATCACATGACATTAAATAAAAAACTAACTAACATAACTTTAGGAACTAAACGGGCCAAACCCAACGGATTTATAGGCCTTTATTATCTAACAATTATTACTATCCGTCTAAAATAGCAGTATGATAATTTTTGATTGTATTATAAGGTTAAATGTATTTGTAAACTTTTTGTTTACTTAACTTAATGCGCATTGTATTTCTTGTTAAAACCAATTAATGAAATTCCAAGTAAGGTCATGTACGTATGTTGAAACTTGCAGACGATACAGCAATGGTTTTGCTGTCGTGGTATTTCTTAATGCGCATTGTATTTCTTGTCAAGGTTGTTTTTCATCAGTCAATCAAAACTAACATAAAAAGTAGAGAAGTAAGAGAATAGAAGTATTAAACCCGATTTATAATTTACATTAAGAGAAGCAAGAATTAAATGATTGATATCAAACAAAGTATATAAAAAAAAAGGAAAAAAAAAAAGAAAAATAATGAAATGTTTTGGTGGGCAATGATGGTCCCAAAGACCCACCCATGTCGGGTTTGGTGTAGAGTGGGATATTATGGTTAGAGTTCCATTGATGGTGTGGTGTGCAGGGGATTTTGGTAAAAAGAAATTGAGGTCTCTTTGTAGTAGGGGTGTTCATCGGTTCGGTTATCGGTTTGTTGGGTTTATTCGGTTCGGTTTGTTCGGTTAATTTTTTTTTCTGGATATAACCAAAAACCGAACCGAACCGAACTTAAATTTAACTAAACCGAACCGAAAACCGAAAATCGAACCTCCAATAACCGAAAACCGAACCGAATAACCCGAATTACCTAAATTTAATAATTTATTCATTTATTTATATATATTTTTTGAAAAAAAATAATCTTCAAGCTTAAAAATATTATATATATATTATAAAAGAGTTTTAATATATTTTTTTAATATAAATATATAAAAAAATATATATATTTATTTAATTTCGGTTTTTGGTTCGGTTTTCGGTTTGGATTGCTAAAACCATAACCGAACCGAAAACCGAACTTTTATTTCGGTTCGGTTCGGTTTTGACAATTTCGGTTCGGTTACGAGTTCGGTTCGATTATTTTCAGTTCGGTTCGGTTTCGATTTTCGGTTTATTCGGATATCACCCGACCCATGAACACCCCAACTTTGTAGGCTATAAATTATAGAAAACGAAAAATGATAAGTTTTGAGCCGCATGTGGGCTTGGGCCGACACTTAATAAAAAATACCCTATAACGTGGTTTCTATGATAAATAACATGGACTATTTTAGAAAATCTATATAATATAATTAGCCTCGAGCATCGTTATCATTTTATAAAGTGCTTGAGTTATGATTTTATCTTATGAAGTGTTTAACGTTCAATATATATACTACATATAAAAGAGGAAGATATTTCTCTCCACTAAATGCACATCAAACTTAATTTTAAGGAATACATGTTATAGAGCATATGGTTCAAACATTTACTTCTCTTCTAAACTTGATTTAAACAATACATGTTATAAATCATATAATACAAACATGATACAAGCCTTTCAACACATTTAATTAATGTTATTTTATAACTCCCCTCTCTCTCAAAATTACAATTACTATACTAATAGTACAAACCAAGCAAGTTACTAATTTATTGTTAAAATCATAACTTAAGCACTTTATCATCAAAAGAGTTAGCAAGGCACACGAGAACATACCAACTTAAAAGTATCTACGTTTGTAAAAGTATCGACGAATAATATTTTGCTATAGGAATTCCAACATAAAAGTATCTACAATAAAAAAATATTATTCGTCGAAAATTATAGTTACAGGGTATCCGCCGCTACAACGAGCGGGGTACCATGCTAGTATAAAGATTCTTTTGTAAACGTGGTAATGGTTGTTCAAACATTGCTTGAGTTCAATGTGGTACTTTAGGCACATTCCATTGTACTTAACTTTTATTGTGCTTAATATCTATAACCGGGGTAATCCCCTTTACCTAAAAAAAAAAATTTTTGCAATAGCAAGGTTATTAGAAATTTAGTGATTATCCACACTGATTATTTTATTTTATTTTTATAATTTAAGTCTCCACATTTAAGTAAACACTTTCACGGTTTTAGTAAGAAAAGTGATTTGCATACTTTTAATTTTTATTGGAACACTTTAATGTACAAATAGTTAAAGCATATTATACTTAAAGTATAACTATCTAATGCAGGCATTGAAGTGTGCCAATAAAAAATGAGAGTGTGCAAATCATTTCCATTTTAGTAAAGGCAAACGCATAAGACCAACATACTTTAATTAAATTATTGAAAATGTCATTGTAAAATACATATTGTTGATTGAGCCGTTACATCAACACAACAGGTACATTTTAGCTTAAAAAACATATTAAAGTGTTCAAAAGGACTTTTTCAACAACTAAAACATAAATGAACGGCTTAATTGACGAAAAATATTTTAGAGTAGTTTTTCCAACAATTTTGATCAAAATATGTTGCGCTTTTGTCACATTTGCCCTTTTGTTAAATGATGTTGCGTATGCATAAATGGCCATATGTAGGGCTGAGCATCGAAAGTTTAAAACCGAACAGGACCGATAAAACCGATCGAACCAACAAAAAGCGAACCGGACCGACAACCCGTCGATTCGGTTTCGGTTTCATGTTTTACATGATTTCAGTTTCGGGTCGGGTCAGTTCGGTCCGGTTTGGCCCAAAACCAACAAAAACATACCAAAATACACCTAGACCCCTGAACCGAACCAACGAAAAACTGAACCGAACCGACAACATTCGGTTCGGTTTCGGTTCGCATTTTTCACGGTTTTCGTCTTCGGTTTTCTCGGTTCGGGTCGGGTCGGGTCGGTTTATGACCGATGCTCAGCCCTAGCCATATGTAAACCTTGTGCGTACTTGTTTTGCAGCAACACGATATGAATTGTATTTTAACAAAGAGGTTCTAGCTCACCCCGTTGCGGTGGGAATATATTAATGTTAGGCGTAAAATTGCATTTGTATAAATATAAATGAAAAGTAAAAATTAGAGAAAGTAAAGTCTTATATGTAAGAAGATAGAGTAATTATAGTTTAACATAAATTATATATTTGATAAAGTATCAATATTAACGGTCCAAGCCCACTAATTACACGCTCGAGTCAAGCTCATTACCAAGCTCTATCAGCACCTGATGGTAACCCGACTTAAATCCCATGCCACGTAGGGCCTCGTGAAACCTCTCAGGCCAGACTGAGCATGATAGTAATACTACTCCTCAACTGTCACTAGCGGTTAAGATGTACCATCTAATACTGTGCAGCGAGGACGCACGACAAACACCACTTTGTACGAGCCAATGAGCGCAAAACACCTGTCCTCCTTGTCAGCTCTCAGATGATCAACATCCGACTCTCTAACAGCCGTTGATCATCCCCAAAGATTTTATCTCTAAACCCTACAAGCCTCTTTATAAAAGGAGAGTAATACATACAACTTCACAAGTTTTACAACGTGGGCAACTACTGCCTCACAACAGTAAAGTATGGTCTCTGTTTAAGTGTTACCCGAGCTTCGAGCTTCTTGATCCTTATCAATCTCATGGGGTCTTTAGTGTTCAACACGGAAAACGAAACAAAAAAACCATTCCCATCCCACCTCTTAATGATTTACATACAATACGTAAACAATATTAAAGCAAAAACTAAACAAAAATAAATGGTAAAAGAAAAATATATGAAGTGAATAGTAAAACTTTGCAAATTGATATTAATTGGAGATTTCTATGAGTTTGATTGAATGGAAAAAGGTCTTTATTTTTGTAGAAATCAAAACATAATACTGTACCAACATCTACTAGTCTTACTATCTTATAAAGTATTTAGTTCTTTTGAGGCATTAAAGTAAGCAATACAACTATATAAGCTAAATGTACAACTAATTTAAACACACCTTCTTAACATTAAATACCTTAAAAAATTTAAGACTAAAATACACGGTTGGTCCTTAAACTTGGCAATCCGCTTCGCGCTGGGACAAAACTTGGCACTATCATCGCCGGAGGTCCAAAACATGGCCTTTATATGCCAAACTCGTCCCTTGACCAATAACGCGGATGTCAACGTCTTTTTTCTGTTAGTTAGTTGAGGGTATTATAGTCCATACACATTTATACCTCACCTTAGTTAATTCTGAGAAAAGCTACCGTATACCATCTTGATCGTTTCCCTCCTTCGTCACACAACCCTCACACACACTTTAACAATGGCAGACAAGGAGCTTACTTTTACAAATGTAACTGATGAGATGGTAAAATATGTGAAGGCAAAATATGGGGATACTTGGTTAAAAGAAGATGAAATGTCTGATGAAATGTTTGATGATTTATGCAGATTTGCGAAAGAAGCTCAAGTGATGAAAGGTTAGTCGGGTTTTTTGTATTTGTGTGATTGGCATTTAAGGGATGAGCATAAATAACTCTAATTTATTTGACAGAAATCCGAGCAGTGTCAAAATCTGTCAAAAAGAGGGATTATAGCAAGCTAAAGGTATCTGACGATATGGTTGAGTATGCCATGGCTACTTATGGGAATAAGTGGGATATAGGAGATGGCATTGCTGATGTGATACTTGAAGACTTGTGGGAAAAATATGGGAATAAGGAGTTTGAGAAAGGTTAGAGTTAATGTTTGCAAGCTAAGAAAGTTGTAATGGGTGAACTCTGATTTCTTTCTGTTTTGTCTATCTTTCCAAATACTAACGTGAAAGGAAATGAAGTTGATGTCATCATTATTTCAGACACATCTGATGATGAGTGTGGGAACATGTCTTCTAAGACCACTACTTTGAAAGGTTCCACTTCCCAAGCGTCCAAGGCTTCCGCTCCCAAGGTTGTACTTGGTCTTGTAGTGGCTGTGGGATGCTCCAGCACAAATAGGAATGAGTGGTATGTGCCTCCCCCTAAGGACCTCAAGTCTCCCCCCATGAATATCAAGTCTCCCATCAAGAAGTTCACCTGTTATTTTTAGTTGTTGATGTAATGAAGATGTATATTTTTTGGCTGATGATGGTTACTGAAAACGATACTTGTTAACATGTATATTTTGCTTGATATGGTGTAATTAGGTGGTGTTGTAGGTATATTTTGGATTTCTTGTTTACATTTTGTAGTTTGCAGTTGTTTATGCAGTTTAGGTGGGTGTTTGGGAAAACCCATTTTGACTTATAAGGTCAACATAAACCAAATTATTAGAGGAACCACACCGAATTGTTAGTATTTAAAATATGTTTTGTTTGACTTATAAAGTCAACAGATTCAAATTGTAATCAAAATTCAATTATTATAAAAATAGAAGCACACACATATCAGTTAAGATACATTTAGACTGAAAGATGTATTATATAAGTAGATGGGAGTTGTAGTTGTTGAACAAGTCGATAGGAGTAAAGACAACATAAATTCTTACAAACTAGTCAACTTATAAAGTAAAAAAAAAAAAAAAAAAAAAAAAAAAAAAAAAACGTGTTTAGACATGATATTTTCGAAATTACAAATGGCTAGAAGACTAGAAGCCTACAACCTTCGAAAACTGTGGAATTTGTGCCATTCAGAGCGTTAATTTTATCCAGCACATATGGATGTCTTGGATATATCTCTTCCACAGACACTCCATAGTAAGCTGCCTCAGACTCTGCATCTTCAAGCCAATTTTTCCTCTCCCTTTCCTCATCAATTCTTTTGTACATTCTCTCCTCTTCCAAAAACTGCTGGAATGCTTCTTCATCCAACCTGGACTGCTCTTCATCTTCCTCCAAAATTGTGTGTTCTTCTTCTTGCTCATAAAGAGCTTCACGAAACTCTTGTTCCATAGTCTTCCTTATATCGTCTTCATCCATCCACTACAAAAGTAATACATTTGCACATCAACAAGAATGTAAACACACAAGAACAATCGTTATGTAAATGACAATTAAATGAATACTTGTTGCCTTCTGCCATCACAATGCCTTTTTCTACCTCGAACCTTAGTTTCCTTTGTTGGTTTTGGTACCTGATCCTTGTGACAGCTAGACTTATTATGTCCAACAGTTTGACAATTGGAGCATTTAATCTGTTTACCAGCTCTAGATTTACCCATTTTGACGTAATTTCACTGAAAGGGTTGGCTTTATGTTTATGAATTCAAATTTGTGGTAAAATGTGAGAATAAAGTCCTTGCTATAAGTTAATGCAAATGTGAGGACAAGATAGGGACTAAAAACTTAGTCCCCTATAGTCTTAAACTGTTTGAGCAAGGACCATAGTTCTACCAACACCCAATACAATCAAAACCGATATAACAACTCTTTTAGACGAATATAACAATTAACAACAAAATTAAAAAATTAAAACACTAGAACATAACATATAGATTCATTAATTTCATATTAAACATTAAATATTCAGTACAAATTTTCCCAAAAAAAAAAAAAGGAAAACATAACCACTTCATTTCCTTCTCAACACTTCCTAAGATCATCAAGGAAGTTGTTCCTGTCACACACCTGTGAGTGTGTTTCACAAATCATCCTCCTTATCTCCAACGCCTTCAAGACATTAGCCTTTTGCTTGTTGCGAAGATCCTCAAGAACATTGTAGTTCATCATTGTAGTTCGAAAGCCTTCGAGCTCAGAGATGTATTCTTGGGTTTCCTTCATACCAAGAATCAAGTCAGTCAAAGTGTTTTGGAGTCCATTAGAAATTTTGATGTCCTTATCGTTTTCTCTCTGATAAAATAGATAAATCGAGTCAAACATGTACTCAGACTTCGAAGCTTTGGCGAGTTCTTGAAGAAGTGAGAAGTCAGCCATTGGGAGGTTGTTGAGATTTTGTTAGGATATGTTTTTTTTGATTGTTGGTATGCAAATGGTATAGGTTATTAACCCATATATACCAAAACCAACGGGACGTTGCAAATTCAGGGACTAAAAAGAGAAATAGTCAAGTTCGTGTGAGAAAAAATGCGCGGGAATTTTAAGTGCAAAAAACGGCTAACTGACCAAATTCAGGGACCAAGTGTGACATTTGAAACCTGTTACCATGCAACTTGACCTTTTGCCTTCCTTGATACGCTTGTACACAATTAATGTGTTGGGAAACACCAAAACCACCCAACTAACAAGATCCGAAACAAAAAACACTATCATAATAACCCGACCCAATTAACAAAACCCAATCAAAACCAAACCTAACATACATCCACACTCACGTACTGAAACACACATCTAGTCAAACCCATTCGTAAAAAAACAAAAAAATAACAATGAAGGACAGAAGCATATTCGTCTCAACTTTTAAGGATGTGAAGGAAGAAGAAGAAGGTGAGGTCCTGTTCAGAATCCACTATAATGGGGTTTTTGATTATAGCCCACTCAGGTATGAAGGAGGTTCATTAATTAATCTGTGTGCCTTTACCAGTGATAGGGATATATTTAGTTCAAGCCATGATAATGTGTTATCAGAGATTAATGAACAAAAATGGGCGTTGTTTTTCTGTGATCCTAAAAAATCCCTAGAAAATGGTTTGTGTCACAATTCTCAATTTCCGGTCATTTTTCAAATTTTACTATTCATTCCCGGATAAAAATTTATATTTCATTAACGTATATTTTTCTTATTAAATAAACGCTATCGTACGATCATTATTTTGAACATTTGATCCGACACTTCCAAAAATTATCTCGATATATTTTTATACTCATATTAAGATTATAAAATTTATATTATGAGTTTACCCCGGTGTTTTCAATTTATTTTGCATATAAATTGTTATATTTATATAATTACGACGGTTTTCGTAAATTCAACCCGATAAATATTTATTCACTCAATACTTGTGAGAAATGTATTTTTATAATTTTTATGACTTCAATACATTTTATTTTGTTCCGTTAAAACCGATTTCTAGTTAACGCTACACTAAATAATTAATTACATGTACCAAATGACACCCTCTTTGTCTTTAATATTAATGTCCATGTCTAACTTTTATATATGTATAAAGTTCAAGTATCATTAATGCTTAGATATTTTTTTTCTTTCTTCTTGTCGACAACACAAAACCAAGGACATCCCTTTATTATATTTTTATTGAACTAGCTTAATAGGGAACATGTAATATATATATTTAAAAAAAAATAGTAAGTGTCTACATTCATTTTCACTTGCAAAACTCAAAAGGAATTCATTCACTCACACACTAAACGATCAAGGAAAGAAAGAAAGGAGAAGAAATATTACTTTGCTAAGTTCAAGTGTTGTTAGAGTTACTTGGGTATGCTAATTAGTAGCAAGGGATTAGGAGTTTTTGTTGGGTACGTTAGTGTTCATCATCACCACATTTCACCATAAATTTCAAGTAAGTTTCTAAATATTTTTTTTCCATAATCTTACAATACCTATTATTGATCTATTTCATATTTCTAGCACTAATCTTGCAAGTATTCTTATGTATTTATACCACTTATTACAAGTTTTGTTAAATTTCATGAACATAAATGTTATAATTAGTGTACTGATGAGTGTCTAAATACTCATCATTTTTATACTGTTAGAATGCCAAAAACATCTGAAAACACTCAGTAATGCTTCAAAATGATAAAAATATCACAAACAAGTGTTTTATATGTTTTAAATGCAAAAACATCAAAATCTGATGAAAAACGTATCAAGTTTGCATAATTGGCAGTTTTAGTCCCCCAAGTTTGAAAATTTGTCAAAAACAGTCCCTGGTCATTCCAAAACTTGTAAAATATCATTTTAGGTCCTTGGGATTCACAAGTTGTTCAAAATAATCCTTTGAAGTTTAAAATCACAAAATTACAACTTTGGTCCCTCAACTTTGGAAAAATGTCAAAAATAGTCCTTGGTAAGTTTAAAAAGTGAAAACTATCAAAAATAAACCTTGTACTATTAATAAATGGCAAAAATGGTCCTTATGATAAACTTTTGGGAATTTACACCTTTAGTCCCTCAAAATCCAAAAATTACATATTAGGTCCTTAAAGTTTAAAAATGCAAAAATACAATTATGGTCCTTGTACTAATGTTTAAATGCAGGTTTGGTCCTTATGTGAAGTTTGGAAAAGTTACAAATATGGTCCCTCAAAAATCAGAACTTACATATTGGTCCTTGTACTTATAATAAACCAAACGGACCTTTTATATTATCAAACCCAATATCCAGCCCAACACCATGACCCGGCCCAAACTTTTAAATCAAAACAGATACCGCCATCACTATTCACCTCCTCCCTCACCCCTGTATACACCAAAACCAGTGGTTTTAACCACTGGTTTTCACCTTTCCACCTCACCATATCCACTTGATCACATTTCCCCTCCACCTCCATATCAATCCAACTCCAATTAATGCAGAAAACCAACTCATTGAAAATTGG
This sequence comes from Chrysanthemum seticuspe, assembly GCA_019973895.1. Classification (NCBI taxonomy): domain Eukaryota; kingdom Viridiplantae; phylum Streptophyta; class Magnoliopsida; order Asterales; family Asteraceae; genus Chrysanthemum; species Chrysanthemum seticuspe. The sequence goes on along the minus strand of BPTQ01000003.1, from coordinate 250,331,351 downwards.
CGCCAAAAATCACCACTTGGCAATTCTGATGATCTGGATGATTTCAACGGCTGGATTGAAGTGGGATTTGATCAGATGTCGACAAAGAGTTGATATGACTATAAAAAGAGAAGGAGGAGCAGAGAAAAACTCACCTTTGGACTAGCCATTGGTCGTTAGTGTAACTTTTAAAGCTTTCTTTAAATTAAAATGTCTTTTAATGTTTTAAGTACTGTTATGTTTCTCAAATTAGTGTAATAAAATGTTATTTCAAGTTTAATTTCAAGTTACCTTTAAATTTCAAGTATTGCTTAAATTCCTTTAATTTTCATGTTATTCGAATTCTAGTTAATTAGTTGTTAATTGGATTCTTTAAGCTCTAATAAGCTCTTGACAAAGTTTTTAAAGCTTTTAGATTCATTAAACAAGTTTCAGTCTTTTAAATTCAGAAAAGTACTAAAAAACTAAAAAAGTCAATGGAAGTCAAACTGTGGTCCAAATAAGTAGTTCTGGGGAAATGGAAGCTAAGCTAGATGGATTTCTGGTTTCTAGCTTATTGACAGTAAGCTAGGAGTGGTTTTTATACCTTGGTACTCAGTTTTTACTTTGATCACTTGTAAGTTCCATTATTACCATTTTTATAAGTTTACTGTTTCATTACTTATCATGCTTTGTTTTTCATGTTTTCCTGCTTCTTTATGATTGTTTTATGTTATTATAGCTTTATATAAACAGTTTGTTCATTAAGAATCAGTTGTGCATAAAATTGAAGTTACTCAGTTGAAATTCAAATTTGACAAGTTTGTGTTTTTGGCCTGTTTTCTTGAAGTTTTATGCTTAAATGGTCTTAATATGTCATACTATAATGTATGGAATCTGGTTTAGACTCAAAATCATTGAAACCTTTGAAGTTCATGTGACAAATGAAAGTTAAAGGGTTGTTTGGAATTGCTGATTAACTAGAATTCCAGTGTTTATCTGCTGTTGTTTGTACATGTTCTAAGTCACTTTAGTACTTAATAGCTTAGTTAAGTCATAATATTCAGTCATTATTTGTTAAAAGTCAAATCTTCCTTTAATCTGCTTATACAGTTTACTGTCATAGAATTAGATTGTGAAAATCATAGTACTAGTTTAAAACTTGTTAACCTAGCTTTAGATCATCTTATTACAGTTTAATATATCATAGTCAGTCCATAAATTCAGTTTTAAATTCATTTTAGTCAAACTTTATGTTCTTGTAAAAAGTCAAATTTTCATAATGTTTTGTCCTGCACCACAGTTTTATGGTCAAGTTCATGAGCTTGCAGAAGCCTCATGACTTGACCATAGCTTGTGAATTTTACTTCTTTGTGTAGCCTTTGTGGCCTTTTTATTATGTTCATATATGTTTTTACATTTTCAGCTTATTAGCATAGCTTAATCTTCACACTTTTTGTTACCAATCAACTCACTTCACTGAAGCAAACAGTGAAGTGAGCTGATATTCCAAAGCTCCCAACAAGCTCCTCAGTCAACTTGAGCTTGTGATTCTTGGCTTTGTGAGAAGCTAAGCTGTCCAACTCAAGGTCTCAGGAAGAGTTGAGCTTGTTGAGGCTTATTTGATAAATAATATATGAGTTGTTGTTTGCCCATTCACAAAAATGGACTGCTCATGCAGTCCATTTACACCATTACCTACAGCTCTCTATAAAGCTTATCTGTAATTTAGAGCATGTGTGTTTTAGTTTTATATTAAGCTCATCCACCATACTCTAAATTCCAGTGCTTAATTTCTATGTTGGAGCTTATTAATAAAGGCTGCAACTAGTTTTCTTTTCTGTCCATATCTCAACATTCACTGTCCCAGCTTACACTGGGCAGTGAAATGATGTCTACTTCATAAGCTCCTTATAAGCTTATTTATTATCCCCAAAGGGAGATCTTTAGCTTTTTGGAAAGCCAACCAGATGTTCTTGCTACTACAACTTTTAGATTGGGTTTTTGAGCTTGTTTGATAAGCTCTTTTGGTCCTTATTTGAGACTGCAGGGATATTTGGATCTGGGTACTCAGGGAACTGCTTATGAGCTTATTTCAAGCTTATAAGTCAATTCCAGTGCATAGGCTTGTTCAATATCGTTTAAAATACTTGTACAAACATACTTTTTACTTCCTTTTTCTGTGTGAAGCTCATTACAGGCTTTAGAGGCCTCAACTCCATCCAAGTTGAGCTGTCAAAAGCTCAACTGTCTAAACCATGGGCTTGCACTATTGTGCTTAATTTCCTGTGTTTCCTTGTTCATATTTGGTCAAAACACATGTGTGCACATTTTCCTTTTCCTTTCTTTTGCTTAGTACAGCTTTTTCAAGCTTGTTTATAGCTTATGACTTCACTGTGAGCATCATAGCTTGACTGAATGAGTCATAAGCTCTTATACAACTTATTCCTAAGTTTGTAAAGTTCTCTTTTCATTAAATATGTATAATACTACTGTATAGGGACTAAAAAGGGACTAAAAAGGTACATTTATGATCAAATTCGCCAGAATTTCCCCCCCACATTTAGAAATGAATATTGTCCTCAATATTCAAAGTACCGGCTGTTATGCCGAAACTTAGAACGTAAAAAGATAACATTACTAGCTAAGTGTAGAAACACAACAATTATTTTATTTTTTCTATATTTACAATTTTCAAAGTTTTTATATATACAACAGGTGGGTTATTACCCCCACACTAGGTGGTAGAAAGGGGAAAAAGACAGAAATATGGGTGAAAACCCATATTGTATGGCTTGTTTTTGATAACCAAGTCACTAGCTTGACTTGACCCCGAATTAAATTGTTCATGGGGAAGCTGAGTGGGATTGCCACTCAAAGATTGGGTGAGAAATTGGAGTGAGATTGCCACTCACAGAATTATGAATAATCATCACTAAGATGAGTCTAAGAATCTTATAAAGAAACTCAGAAAAGGCGAGAAGAATCTTTTGATTTTTGATTTTATAAAAAGAAGTGGAAAATATTTTTGTATTTTTTAAGGTTTATATATATATGTACAAAAGAAATTCCTAACAACCGCCCCTCGAAAGGGAATCTGGGTCTGACAGAGCTCAGCAACTGTAAACAGCCAACAACCAAATGTTGTAACTGAGGGACTTATCAAACTGGGCAAGTTGTGTGCAAAGGAAAAAATGTTTTTGTATTTTTTTAACTTTATATATATACACAAAGAAATGGCTAAAAAGGAAACCTAAATGAGATTTTTAATACATGATACTGATTTAAACCTAATCTATCATATTCCAGGAATTATACTAAGCACAGTAAATCCTTTTTTAGTGTAAACATGGTGTTTAGCCAAAATTTAGACCTAGGAATATCAAGATTAGGAAAATTGACAGTCAAATGCAAATCAAATCACAGATAGATTTCAACCATAAAATCTTTTTGTATTTTATATTGTTTATATGAAATGAAGTATATGTAATTTACATACAAGGATAGGTATTTCAACAAAGTACAAAATACAAGTCATAATACGCAGCTAGCCTCCCCGGCGACGGCGCCAAAATTTGATTTCTCCCGAACCACCCTCTTTTATTTCTCCGTCACGCTTATCAACCGCTTGCGAACGGTCAACCGTAACAGATGATAAAAGGGCGACAGCCCGGGAGAAAAATGCAAGTTTACCAAGGATTAAAATATCCTTGAATCGTTTATGTCCTGGTGAGGCGTGATGTTCTGGTACAATGACTTGTGAGTTGTTGAAAAATAATATTAGTATAGGAAAACAGGAATCTGATTGACTAACACTAGGAATGTGAATAGTAATAGCTCTGTCACAGCTACGTCAATAAAAACGTACAATCAGAAACCTAAAAATCTAAAAGATATACAAACGTACGTTTAACTAAAACGTAAACGTATAAAAACAAAACGATTATAACTATAGTAGGGATTTGCATGTCTTAGCGACTTAAATGCAAATTAAAGAAAATAAAAGTTAAAATCTATTAAATAAACGCTATCACTATTTTTACAAATCGATGAACGTTTATGATTTATAAAACAAAATAACTTAAATAAACTATCTTAACTAAAACATAAATTTAAATTACCTAAAAAGTGATCTAAAATGAAAACGCGCAATATTTACAAAAATTACGTGACTGCGCAAGCAAAAACGTAAAATTTATGAAATAAAAGGCCTACGAGTGTGAAAACAATATTTTTACAAAATATATGACAAAAGAAAATTTTACAAAAAAGATTTATATTTTTTAGAGTTTTATTTTTTTTATTATGAATTAAATAAGATTTTATACTAATTAAATGATTAAAAATATTAAAACTAATTAGAAAAATCTGAAAAAATCATAGAAACTACTTTACACTATGGGGAATCTAAGAAAAATAGAAAATGTGGTGGTTGCCTTGTAAAATAAGCTCCAAATAAGCTAAAAAGAGCTTATGGCAAAAACTGCCAAACACCCTTATGTATTAGATTTTGCATTCCATAACAAGAAAGACCCAAGGGCGCTTATGGTTACAGGTACCCCCCACTATCACTCTATCAAGGGGTGGAGGTCTCAGGTTCGAGCCTGCCTCCACCCTTTTTGCACTTTATTTTTATTTTTGATTTTTCTTTTTACAAAACTACTAATAAGCTATATATAAGAAACTTTAATAAAACCAACTTTTGTAAAACTTGGAAATAAGCTCTGTGGGAGCTTATTTCCATGACAGTTGGCTAAATAAGCCATAAGCTTCCACATAGAAGCTAGCACTTGTACTTAAAGGGTCTTTTTGGTTTTTCTCTATTTATGAAACTAAATATATACAGATAATATACATATAAGATGAAAATAGAACTTATAAAACCTACAAATAAGCCAAACGTGGGCTTATTACCCACACAGTTGAGCTTTTGGGCTCTAAGTGGAGTAAAAAGCTCATGAATAGCTTGAAAAAGCTATTCACAAGAAACAAAAGGTAAAATAATTTATGCACAAGTATATTAAGTGAGAATATACAAGCATGTGAACTGAATATAAGCCAATAAGCTCATAATAAGCTAATAAGCTGTTCCAGGGACATGCAGTCCCAAACACCCTTGCAGTCTTTTGGTTTGGCAATTTAAGCTCATCAAATAAGCTCAACTAGCCAAATAAGTTGTTGTAATAGCAAGGTGATCTGGTAGGCTTTCCAAAAAGCTCAAGCTC